>CM031234.1:1032717784-1032930865 GCA_018340775.1 Taxus wallichiana var. yunnanensis
ATTAATATTTATTTGTACATGTTTTTGTAGAGCTTATGACTGCCGGAGAGACTCCTCTATATATGCAGATGTGGAGGCTATTATAGATACTACCATACCATCTACGAGATCCACTAATTGAGGTACAATTTTTAAATTTGTTAAATTTATTTAGAAATTATTTCTTATTACTTAAATCTATAATATCAAATTTTTACACATGAAATATTTAATTATTTGTATGTAGCTTACCTCTCATGAGTCTATTGTTGTCCTTGTCATGAGTAAATGAAAATTAATAGGGATCATGACATTGCGGTAAGATTTCACATGGATTTTAACTAAATTCTAAGTTTCTAAATTTTGAATGTATTTTAAAAATCTGGGTGTTAAAAACTTGTTGTTGATGAATGTGTAGGCTAGATTGTAGGCCTACTTAGAGACGCCTAGGACCAAATGGATGAAATCCGTAGTGGAATCTCCCTCCACTTCATCCCCAGGTCTTGGACATGCTACTTCTAGCAGGGCGAAGAGAGGGAAGATGTTTCATGATTAGATTCATAGGACATGGATGTACACACACACACACACACACACACACACACACACATATGGGCCAATTGGTCCTAGTTCATGATTCTTCATAGGACATTGTATATATAGCCTTATGCGACCGCATGTGGTCCTATATGTATGACACACTTGGTTCGAGATGTACACATGTTATGAACTTATATTTTCAAAGACATGCATTCAACACACTTAGTTTGATACATTATATATCCATGTGTTAGTTTTCATAACGATATTACTTCTATGTTTGATTTGAATTCATTGCACATGATATCCTTCTATGTATGTATATTCTATGTATATTAATTCTATATGTATGTTTGATTTAAAATTTAAAAACTATGGTGTAACATATATGAATATAACGTTACTATGGTGCAACATTGCATGGTACAATTGTTAAGAAATTAAGGGAAGCATGTGTATTCCTCCATCAACATGGGCAACTTATCATTTTCCTCTTAAGTCATGAAAAAATATTTCATACCTTGAATCTTGAAATAAGATGTCTTCCCTTGGCTCATTTGGTTTTTGAACTGTGTATTTAATTTTATTTATCAGAAGGATATTATTCATTTTACCATTGATGAGTATGGTGGTGTATGACCAATCCATCTTTATATCCCCACCTATATCGTGATAGAAATGTTGGCTCAACAATATACCATACGTAGCTAGCATGTCTTCCACAAGTATTTCCATCTTGATTTTGTTGTCGGGGAAGTCTCAAAATTTTGGCTTGAGAATCTTTCTCTTGAGTAAAAAGAGGTGATTATTTTGTTTTCATGTAGTAACAATCACCAATAGCAAGGCTAAGAGTAATACCAATAGAGTTACCAAATTTTATAAACATGACACTGTTAGAGGCACCCGAGTCAATAATGCAATTATTCAATTTATAGGTCCATTGACCAACAAGGAAAGATAGAAAGGTTCTTATTTCCTAGAATCTTGAGGATTTTAAGGAAAGAAGGTTCTAGGAATGAGTGGTTCTAGGAGTGGGAAGTGATTCTTTAGGGTTGGTAGGATTCTTGGAACATGTATTTTTACTACTTCCTTTGATAAACTAGACAAGGATTAAAGTGTTTTGCTTGGGAAGTAGAAGAAGAGGCTTATTTATTTTTTTATGAGTGGGTGAACACTAAACAAGAGTAACTATTCATATCATCTATCCAGATTATTCAGGATCTTTGTTAGGTGAGTATTCACAATAAATAATAATTGCATAACCATCTTCTTCTTCTCTTTCATTTTGATTCAACAATTTCTTGAAAAATTTGTAATTGTTGAAAAAGTTGTAATTGTTGAAAAATTTGTAATTGTTGAAAAAGTTAAAAAGTTGTAATTGTTGAAAAAGTTGAAAACGGTAGGTCATGGAACCGAACCAACTATGTGGAAACATCCAGTGTGGCCATGTGAATGCTAGAGGAGGTGTTGTTGTGGTGCACGACAATGTTGTTACTTCCGGCCTACCTCGTTCGGGTGTAGTCCCTTAAGAGCCCCGAGACCAAAAATTTTTAACTTCAATGGGTGACTACGTAGACTCCATGGCACCTAAGGATGTCTCATTTGATACTACACCTCAACATATGGACCCTCTACAATAGCTTTGTCTTAGTTTTTTTTCCTTCTCTAACCTGGTGCTCTCGCTGCCCTATTGTTTGCAAACGCGCCAAATCACCGTAGTTTGAGACAGGTGTAAGGCTGTCAAAATATATATTTTGTAAACGGTGGGTCGTGGCACCGAACCAACTACATAGACATGTCCGGGTGGCCAAGTGACTACTAGAGGATGCGTCATTTTGGTGCGCGAACAACGTCATTATTTCCGAGCTACCTCGTCGGGCGTAGTCCATTAAGAGCCCCGAGATCAAAAAAATCGTTCAACTTTGATGGGTGGCTACGCGCACTCCATGGAACCTAAGGATATCTCATTCAATCCTACACCTTGGTGTAGGGACCCTCTACAATAACCTATCTCAGTTTTTACCTTCTCTAATTGGTGCTCTCATTGCCCTATTGTTTGCAAACGTGCCGAATAGTGTAGTTTGAGATGGTATAAGGCTGTCACAAATGGTATATTTTGCAAATCGTTGGGTTGTGACACCAAACCGACTACGCAGAAACATTTGGGTGGCTATTTAATGCTACAGAGGAGGTATCATTTTGGTACTTGACAATGTGGTTGCTTTCGGGCTATCTCGTTCGCATAGTCCCTTAAGAGCCTTGAGACCAAATAATTGTTCAACTTCTATGGGTGGCTACGTAGAATCCATGGCACCTAGAGATGTCTCATTTGATCCTACACCTTGGCATAGGGACCCTCTATAATATTCTGTCTCGGTTTTTTCCTTCTCCAATCGGTGCTCTCGCTGCCCTATTGTTTGAAAACATGTCTAATAGTTCGGTTGAGACCGTGTAAGGATTTAAATGATATATTTTACAAACGGTGGGTCATAGGCACAAAACCAACTAGGCCGACACATCTAGGAGGCCAGGTGAATGGTACAGGAGGTGTCGTTTTGGTGTGTGACAGCGTCATTTGCTTCCGAGCTACCTTGTTTGGGCGTAGTCCCTTAAGAACCCCGAGGCCAAAAAATTGTTCAACTTTGATGGATGGCTATGTAGACTCCATAACACCTAGAGATATCTCATCTCGATCCTAAACCTTTGCATAGAGACCCTCTACAATAGTCTCTGTCTTAGGTTTTTCTTTCTCCAATCGATGCTCTCCTTTGCCTTATTGTTTGCAAACGTGCCAAATAGTGTAGTTTGAGATAGTGTAAGGTCATTAAATGGTATATTTTACAAACGGTGGGTCATGAAACTGAACCTACTATGTAAAAATGTCAAGTTGGCTAGGTGAATGCTAGAGGAGATGTTTTTTCTGGTGCGCGACTACGCTCGTTACTTCCGGCTACCTCGTTCGGGCATAGTCCTTAAGATCCCTGAGACCAAAAAATTGTTCAACTTCGATGGGTGGCTATGCACACTCCATGGCACCTAAGGATGTCTTGTTTGATCCTACACCTTGATGTAGGGACCCTCTATAATATCCTGTCTCAATTTTTTCCTTCTCTAATCGGTGCTCTCGCTGCCCTATTGTTTGCAAATGCGCCGAATAGTGTAAACGGTGGGTCGTGGCACCGAAACAACTATACGGACATGTCTAAATGGCCGGGTGAACACTAGAGGAGGCATTTTTTTCGGTGCGCGACAACATCATTGCTTCCGGGCTACCTCATTCGGGCGTAGTCCCTTAAGAGCCTTAAGACCAAAAAATCGTTCAACTTTGATGGGTGGCTACACAGACTTTGTGGCACCTAGACGTCTCATCTAATCTTACACCTTGGTGTAGGGACACTCTATAATAGCCTCTCTCAGTTTTTTCCTTCTCCAATCGGTGCTCTCATTGCCCTATTGTTTGCAAACGCACCTAACAGTGTAGTTTGAGACAATGTAAGGTTGTCAAATGGTATATTTTACAAACGGTGGGTTATGGAACTGAACCGACTATGCACATGTGTAGGGATGGTATTGTAAACACTTGGGGAGGCATTTTTTTGGTTCTCTAAGCTCCAAGTCCTTTTGGGATTCCTCCTCCGGAGCCAAGAACCCCCTCCACAGGTACATAAATCATTGTTAATTGCTTCTCTTTTCTTGTAAAACAATGAAATATTCTTTTGGCTTCAAGAATTTATAATTCTCTACTAACAAAGGTAACCACGTGAAAGTGGAAGCTTTTCTTGCACCACTAACTCGCATATAAAAGTGTTAGTCAAAGAAATTTAAGTTTGAAATCAAAACCATACTAGATATATACAAAATAGATAAATTTAATAAAATATATGAACTTAAATTTATCAAATTTATATATACCAAATAAATTATATATACCGAGACATGAGCATTATAAATTCATTCCAATTAACAATCAATATCAGATCTGCTCTGAATAGCGGACATGATTGCTTCATGATCTAACTCTCGAACTTTCCAAAGAATCTTGCTATTAGGCCTTCCTCGATATCTATACAAATTTGAATATTTGTCACTAGAACTAGATGCGAATATAAGAGTATTTGCCCAGTGTGTCTCAAAGTCTTCAAACACCCAAACAAAGGAGTTTTTAATGGATACCATCAAAGGAAAGTTCCAAAGAACTACCACCGACCCTATAGGGGACTTAATATCTTCGTCATCTATAATAGGAGAAGTCAACTTATTTCTTTCCTTGATGCAATGACATAAGAAATAGTATGTTCCTTCTTCATTTTTTTCTTTTCGTAATAACTACAAACACATGTCCTACAAAAAAAGGTTTCAACTCAAATTTAAATTGTACATATTAAAATTTCAATGGACATAACTCAATACAAAAATTGTAAATAACCATAAATACCTTGTCGCACCAAAATTGAAATTTTGTCAAAGTCCTTGGATGTTGCAACTTCATCTACAGAAACAAGTCGTAATGCTTGTGGAGGTTGATAAATAGGAAGTAGAGTTAGAGGCCTACAAATCCATCCATCCACCCATTCTTGTGAATCACACTCAACAATGACAAATTTGATACAAGATGCACAAAAACATGTCAACTTTCTTGTCCATGTGGCCCACGAAGTAGCATTTGAGCTACAAAATGAGTGCATATCATGGACCCAATGAGTGTCATATAATCCTCATAGTTAGCAATTTGTTGTTCCTCTATCAACCAAAAATATCTGCGAACCGTGGAAATTTCTTGAGACCCTTGGGCCATGTTGTCAATACACCATTCCACTACGCTCTTTGTATCTTTCAATTTAGCACCATCTTTGTACTTCAAATCTTATTTTGCAAGAGATCTTTTCACACATACCCCTGCACCGTCATTCTCTCCTTTTCTATGTCTAGCCTCGGTGAAAATCCAAATATTTTGCTCACCCATCTTGACGTGTATCCTTCTCATCCAATAAAACATTCATTCATTCTTAAACCGAGACGTGCAATTATCTCGACCATATATAATGTTGTTTGAAGTGGATGTCCCTATCAAACAAGTTTCCATAAAATAACCGGAAACACCCTTGCACAAATTCAGCGAGAATGAGTATGATCATCAACGATATAAAAGTGGTACTCTCTTAAAAAAATTGATCATTCTCTCAGTACTAACAGAGAATGTATAAATTCTATATGCACAAAAATGGAAACTTGTATTGAGTTGTAATATTGTGAATTGAACCTCCATTTGTGGTTGCAGATGTGTAATTCTCTCGTAAAATAGACCACTAAAACAATATTACCAATAGGAAATTTTTCTTTGCATATTTTGAACTGTTCATCCATTCATTGAGCTCGTGTGTATGCCTAGCATACTCATACATAATTTTATCCTTAAATTTTCTCATAAATTAAAAACAGGCATATGTTATGTAACTAGCTCACAATGTTTAGAATTTTTCCATCTTTCAACTTGGTATGCAACTAATTTATATTTATCAAACTCAACTAAATTATTTTCTATTGCACCTTCAATTTACTCATGGATGCAACTTTCCAATTTAGGTAATCCACATGTACCACAACTTCCATCTAAACAATCTTGACTATAAAAAAATTGTCCAACTTCTTTTTCACAAAATATCGTAGGAATGAAATCCCTAGAAGATATTGGTGGAACTTGAACACCACATTCCAATAACATAGTTTTATAATGCAAAATAGAATGAATACGTAAAAATTTAGCATAATGCATAGCAAATTCAACATGTTTCCTACAACAAAAATTGGTGCGAGCGTGGTTGATTTTCACATAGAATGGTTTTAACATTTCAAAAAAATTTGACTAATTTTAATTTCAAGATGATCTTGTTCAAACTTACGAATAAATTGAGTTTGAGTCATATCTAAGAAATACTTTGGATGTGGTTCGTGATTAAAAAAACCAACACTCTGTTTTACAACATCTCTTGTATTAGGTGAAACTCTAGTGTTATCATGCCAAAATTGAATAACAACTTCTCTTATAACATCAATATTATATTTGTCCTTACGTGGTGCTCTAGCAGAAAATGCCCAAAAATTGGTGTTATTGAGTGATTGAAGGATATTATGTCTTTCAATTGCTTTCATTAGATTTTTTCGATTAACTTGCAACATTCGACTTGTTTTAGTAATCAAACATTATTTTTTTATTGATTCACTTACAACACTAGTAGCAAGTACACGACGTATAATATTACTATCCCTAGCGTGTCTTTTGACACCAACAGTATGATATGCATCATGAAAGTTTGTAACAAATTGTAGATGTTTGACCACATATAATAGATGTTGTCAATCCTAAGGTGTTTAATGTAGGTCTCATTTTATTAAATTTCATCAAAATAACCAACAATCGACATATTTGGGAATCATTTAAAATTTCAAAATGATTATACCAAATTTTAATGGCTTTTCTTCTAATTTTCCGTTTAGAAAGTTTGTCACACATTGGTTTCAAAATGTTTTCATCAATTTCAATAAAATAATTTGGTTTCTTACGAAAAATCCTGGGAGGTGTTTTTGTCAAATTTTGTCTATCTACGATTTCAACCTGAATTTTTTTATTCATATTTTCATTGTCTCCTTCAATTTCAACATTTGCTACATCACGAGTATTTAATTCTTCTTCAACATTGACAGTAAAAACATCTTCATCACGAGTATTTAATTCAACTTCAACATTGACAGTAGAAACATTACCTAGTTCCTCATTGCTTATAATAGTAGGGGTTGAAGATGAACCTCTTCTTGATTCACGAAGATTCCACATTCGCTCAACATTTTGAAATTTGTTTGCCTCTAATTTGTTTGGTGTTTTTTTACTTAATGAATTCCTTTTTTGACTTTGTTTTTTATCTCCCATGATTTTTTACTTATGGTGATAAGAAAAACATGTAGAAATCGACAAAATTTCACAGTAATTCATACGGTAAAGTCAAATAGTAAAAATCACATGGTAATTAGAACATTGGGATGTGTATAAATATGATTTATGAATAGTGATCACACTTTATAAACCGTGCTTGTGGTTTATAAAGCGCGATCGTGGTTCTTGTTTAAAAACCCACAATCGCGGTTTGTAAACCATGATCACGGTTCTTTCTGTATTATCAAATATGACCCTAAGGCTCAGGAAATCTTTTTTTTGCCCCAACCAAAGCTATGGGAGGTCATTATGAAGTGTAAAGGGTCAAAAAACTTTAAATTTGCTCTTCCATAGACTTGAACCATGCTAAAAACTGAAAACATTTTACAAAAATGGTGCCATCGTGTAGGGGAGACTGTTAGCTTCGTAGAAATATTGATTTTAAAGTGAATAAAATAAGATAAATATTATTTTATAATTTTTTACTAACAATAGTTCTTTAAGACATTTTTTCCCGTGAATTTTCATGTCTACGTTTAAGATTGCAACTTTTGTTTCACTTAACAAAATTTGATAAAACTTATACCATGTCAAGCATGGAGAAATTCTATACACGTTAAAAAAAATTGACTTTGATATTTTTTGATATAGTTATGGCAGGCAAACGGAAAGCGCTCCATTTTCTAAATCTGTTTAGACCACTTTCATGGAAAAAAATATAAAAAAAAATTGCTTGAAAAAATACAAAATAAAATCCATCCTAAGATAGACAACTATATCTAAATTTTCACCAAAGGAAAAAGATAACAATATTTGGTCATCCATATCGCAGAAACAGACTACAATCTTATAGGTTTTTTGAGAAAAAAAACCAAGTCATATAATTTTAAGTGTTTAATATAGCTAAACTTGTCTCATTTATTAAAAAAATTAGTATTTTAGAAACTAGATTCCGGATACTACGATTCATATTTATATAAATTTTTCTAATTTTGAGTGCGCATATTGCTAATAATCCCTACAAGTTGAGATTTCACTATTTTTTGCAATATGACGTCCACTTATGACCCCTTTTTTGTCCACCATCTTGGTGCACTTACCCCATGGTCACTTAAGTGAATAGGATTAAAGAACCATAAAGTACAATTTATAAGGGAAAATTAAAAAAAGTAGAGAGAGAACAAATAGAGAAGAGATACGTAATGAATAAGGATGGAGAATCTTTAAGTTAGTTTATAGATATGCACTCTAGTGAAATCCTTATCCTTTTACCACTTCCTAAACTTGATGAAGCCTCCTAGTGCACCCAATATTTCACAAACCTCCTCTTTGAGGACTCCTTTGAATAATAAACTTATGTAGAATGATCGTGTACCTTGAGAGAAGGAATGAAAATCCCATGATCGGTAGACCGGTGAAACCAAGAGAAAAGCATTCTTCCACTTGAACTAACCTTCCAATATAATAAACATTGCCATTTCTATATGATCTTTCTTGCATTTGAGGCACTTGGTGTGCACAATGAGACAACTTACTCGCTCGGGGTGATATTGGTGATCATGTCGGAAATGACCATGATGTTCTATAAGACACAATGATAGAAGTACATGAAAAATCCTCTAATCTAAGATGGGTTTAAGAGAGATATTGAATTTAAAATTCTTCCAACTTTTGATCAATCCATCCGATGAGATGGGAATTACTCTGAGATCAACTTTAGGGAACCAAGAGGGCTTTCCTTCCACCTGAGCCATAATTCAATTGTTAATCCTTTTAAGTATGAACTTTTCCATGTCTATTCCCATGAGGCAAGCTCTTGAGAAGTGATCACCACATTGTTATAGGAGGGGATTTACAAACATTTAGAAAGACCATTTAGAATGAGGATTGCTAGAGTTGGACTACCGTTCACCGGGATGTTTTTAAAACTGGGCCACAATGTGGTGTAAAATCTAGAACTATCTTTGTGTTTTTAAACGAGTGACCATTTTCTATGCATAACATACTTAAGAAGAATCCTTCCATTTACAGTTTCATGAGATTCAATTCACACCCATGCTCTAAAATTTACCACATTAACTGTGAAACACATCGTGTTTCCTACATTCAAAATGCGAGGAATTGACTTGAACCGATTATCCGATCTTTACCATGACTTGGACTAGTGAAACGAGAAGGAGATGAACATGTATTACCAATTTGATATCAATCTGAACACTTACTATTTTTAGTAAGTCTTATTTTGAGAGGTCCATTTTATTTATCAAATACTTAATTTGGTACTTTTGAATATCCCTGATGTTCAAAGGGAAATGTCAATTCTGAAAATGAATTGTTTGTAGAACCTACTATTTATAGGTAACGATGTTTAGGAAGGCTTAATTTTTTTAGAAGTGGGCCTCTTCGGTGTTGTATTGGAATGGAGTAAGTCTAAAATTTTATGTTTTGCATTGTGAGGCTTTGCTTCAAATTTCAAAGGATTTTAATTGCTTTGAGTTTTCTTAGATTTGAGAAATGAGATTTTATGGCTGAATATTTCAAATGGTTTTAGGAAATTATGCAGAGAATTAATGGAGGCATGTAAATAATCTTCATAAATATTTTTTTCAAGGAATCTATAGTTAAAATATCATGGCAAATGGACTTGGGGTTTAGGAGATATGAGCAAAAAGGGGTTTTGGCATAGAGCATGTCTAAAAACATTTTACCATCATAACAACATATAAGTAGAAATGGAGGAGATAAAATTAAACAAATGAGGATCAAAATGGTTAATTTTTGCATTTAGATTATTTTCCCTCGTTCAAATTTGTTTTCCCTCTCATTTATACACCTTAACTCGCACTAAACCCAAACAAGCTCAACCTAGGTCAAGTATAGGTTAGAGGTGTGATTTCATCCTAAAAATAGGGGACAAAGGGAAAAAGGGACATCAACCTCTCAAAAATTATCAATGGGCGAGACTCTCATGAGGAAGGGGCTAAATTTGGTGAGAATGGTGAATTGTTAACACTTCACTAACACCAAGGTTATCGCTTTAAGTGATGAAACATTTCCTCCATAAGGGCAACACAATTTTGTGTCTCCCATGTCCCCTTCACTATTAGGAAAAATGGAAAAGGGAAATCATACCTCGAAACTAACTCTATGGGTATATCTTTCATGAAAAAGTGGTCAAACATCAAGTTAGGTGAGTTTATAACACCTTCTAACACTTTAAGTTGTCACTTTAAGTGACGCAACCAACTCCTCCATAGGGGGAGTGAATTTTTATGTCCACTATGTGCCCTTACACAAAGGGAAAAAGGGACAAGGGACATCCATGCTCCAAAACTCCACTCAAATCTGATTGGTTGTGTTGATGTCATCAAACTCAACATGAAAATAGACTAAGGAGTGGATTTTCAATCCCGAGAGAAAGACAAGGATTTTTAAGGGACAATATTATGTGATTTTGACTCTGAAGGACCCAATGAGTTGAATTCCACCATTATTAAGACCCAATTCATCTTAAAATTTTCCTTTTCTTCCCATTTTCCACTTTTTCCAACGTGCTCTTCATTCGGCACAAACTTGAGACCTATCTCACCACTTAGCATCTTCTCACAAATGAAGTGTATATGTATCTCAATGTGCTTTGTCCTCTGATATTGTAATGGATTATGTGTAAAATATATGGTGCTTTGTTATCATAGAACAAAGGAACACTACCTGATCCTTCATCTATCTCATCGAACAACCTCTTTAGCCATAAAGCCTATTTTGCAGCTTTCATTGCACTTCTATACTCAACTTCTATTGAAGAGATAGAAATAGTTGGCTGCTTTTTCTTTGCACGAAGTAATGACACCTACACAAAATTTAAAAACATAACCAGAATATATTTTCTATCCAATACATTACCAAAGATGATCGAATTAGAAAATCCATATAAGTTAGTATTTTCATTCTTAGTATAATGCAACCCATAATTGATTGTTCCTTTAATATATCTAAGAATCCTTTTACAAGATTCCAATGATCTCTATAAGGTTACTTGCATAAACTTCAAAGTAATTCATACTACATATGAAATATCTCGGTCTCATGATAGTTAGATAAATCAAACTACAAACTAATTTTCTATATAAAGTAGGACCATATTTTTCACATGCATGTATAGGATCAATTTTCAATCCAACTTCCATAGGAATAGAAATTGGTTTACAATCAATCATGTTAAACTTTTTTAGTACATTAGTTTCATATTGTACTTGAGAAACAACAATAGAATGTTTATCTTGAAATACATGTATGCCAAGAAAATGATGTAAGAGGCCTAAATCACTCATTTCAAAATACTTGTTTCAATTTTTCTTTAATTCTACAAATTAAAACATGATTATCACCAATGATAAGAAAATCATAAAAATATATACAAACAATGATAATTTGTGATCCTTCTTGCTTATTGAATAGATCATTGTCAGAAGAACAATTAACAAATCCTCACTATTTAAAGAAAGAATTAATTTTCGCATACCAAGCTCTAGGAACTTGCTTTAAACCATACAAGGATTTTTTCAATTTACGAACATACATTTCTTTACAAATTTCTTCAAACCCTTTAGGTTGAGACATGTAAAGTTCTTCTTTTAAATCACCATTCAAAAAAATATTTTTCACATCCATTTGGTGGATTTCCCACCCAAATTGAGCAACAATTACAAATTAGGTCATAATAGTACTCATTTTAGCTATCATGGGAAAATGTCTTAGCATAATCAATACCGTGTTTCGAGTGAAACCTCTAGCAACAAATCTAGCTTTATGTTTTTAAATACTCCAATCAACATAACATTTTACTTTGTATAACCACCTAGACCTATAATACTTTGTGATTCAGGTTCATACAAGGTAATTAATGCATGGCACATATGATGGCTTCTCGTCATTTTCTTAAGGTTAATAGGAATTGAATTTTCTAACATAAATTGAGCCTAATTTAATTTATTAGCTAGGAAAATAAGATTTTGAGAAACATCTATAGTATCAAAACATCATTATGACCATTTTACTAAATCGAATCAAAACCATCATTTAGAAGCATTTAATGAATTAACTTCAAGAGAAGAAGAAAATGCATGTAAACCTTTCACTAGATTATATCTAAACATTTAATTTAAGCTTCGATAATTAACATGTCCTAAGCTTTCATGTCATAGTTTTGAATTATTCAAACTTTGAGATATAAAACAAGATGCAAAAGATAAATTAACAAAAATATACAAATCATTTCTTTGAATTCCTTTAGTTATTATACTCTCATTACTATCCTTAATATACCAAGTATCATTCATGTCCGGATTCTAGTTGTGTCCATACCTCTTTTGGATGATCGATATTACCAATGTGTAGAAGGTACTCATCATTCACATTACGTAAAATCATAGGAAGAGCCTCATGCATTCACTGCAAGAATGCATTCATGTTATCTACAATTACTTGATGATCAGTGGGAGAAACCTTAGATCCAAAAATAATTATTCAGATTTTCCTCGCCATAACTTCTGATTTGACCATGATCTTCCAAATGTTGTAGTTGGTTCCATTCAGGATCTGGGTTTTGTAAAGATAAAAATAGTTGGACACCATTTTTTTCCTAAACATATAAAACACACCCCATTATAATATACAATATACCACAGAGTTAGATACATATTTATCCAAAATAAAATAGCACTTTCAATAGAATCGATCTAAATTTTATAGATCTAAAGAAACTATTTGATCATAACTAATTTTTTTCATTACAATGCATACTAATTAACCTCCCATGAACAAAATAATAACCCGCAATATAACCTTTGCATTATACCCCATTTGTATAAAAATAATTTTGGCCATATAGAAGAGAAGAAGAAACCGCTAAGAATGCATAACAACTTCAAATTTCTCGGAAAAAATTGTTGACAAAGATCTAGCCAACTTAAATTTGACGTCTAAATGACCGTTATTATGACTTTTTTATCATCCATGATGGTCATTTGACCATCAATTTTAACATAGTGAAAGTTTCCTCACACCTATAAGCTTAAATTTGACGTCTATTAAATGACCATCATACTACCTTATGTTCGGTCTATCATGATGGTCATTTGACCATCAAATTTAATGGAGCCAAAACTTACTTGTGTATTTCTAGAATGTGAAATTCCATAATTTCTTATTTTTAGAATATTAGGAGGTTATATTTTAATACATTATAAAACCTATTATAAGTTATAATGTACAAATAAATATATTTTTTTTAAAAAAGAGGGTAAATAGTTTAGATAATGTAAATAAAAACAACATATAGTTCATAAGAATTATAAATTATAATATTTTTTATTAAAAAAACACATAACCCTTATTAAAGGGGTTTAAAGTATATAAACCAGTTAAAAGAATTTTACCATGTGAAAGTAGATTTATGAGAGTATAGATTAACCTAGCGCTTTTGTCGAGGGGACAAGAATTTCACCCAACCAATGAAATAAATTGAAATATCTATTTTCATGAACCTTGTCTCCTTCTTTATTTACTCTTGTTTTTTACTATTAAAAACACTTAACCCGCACACATTAAAACTATGGAAAGATTGAAAAATATTTCATATAATTCCCGCAAGCTATAAAATTTATAACTTTTATGTGGCTATAACTACCTAAGATATTATCCCATTTTATCCTCCACTCCCATGCTTATATAAAAGAAAACCTAGAAATAGGTTTATTTATGTATTTTTATAAACTATAAGATATAAATGAATTATTATTATAGTTTTAAGACTATAATATTTACATGAATTTATTAAAGAAATAGAAAGGATCATATTTAAAGGGAGCACAACAATTCAAACCAAGTATATTAGAGAAATTGCATTATTTTGTCCCATTCCATGGGTCTTTAACCCCGAGCCAATAGGAAAATTTTAATTTTCCTATTCTCGAGGAAAATTGTCTCCATATGAGAGACCTTGTGATTTGAATTTTTACATGTTTACCTTAGAATTTAACTTGGGCCTGCACATACATTACAAACTATACAAGAATTAATAAAATATTTCTTAAACATTTTAACCTTTACATATGATATTCATGCCTAGGTAAAAAACTTATTCCAGAGCCCCTTTCACCAAGGGTTTCGAGATACGGGTCCACCACAATTTTCTTACAAATACCAATTCTTCACAAAACACACACAATTTTAGTTTTCACAAAAATGGAAAGAAGAGGACCCGATCAATTTAAATACCCTTTCGAGTTGGTTGAAAAAACCCGTAAAAATTAAATAGATTAAATATAATAACTTAGACCTAACCTATTTACTTCAAACCATGCTTGGTACCATGCTAGAATTTATCTTGGATTCTAATTATTACGATTATGCAATGTAATAAATAAAATTATTATAGTGGAAAACCCAAGGTAAAAACCACTTTGAAATAACCTTTTACTTTCCAAGAACCAAACTTACATCCTATAAATTTCACCTCCTCCTTTCAACCCTAATCACAAGGGTAAAATAATATTCACCTTTGATATTTCATTCGAACATATCAAATGAGGACCTATAGTCCTTTTTATATTAGGTGATTGGGTATGTCTCCCGACCCACCTTTTCACCTTATCGGTTGACACATATACCTAAGTTTATAATATTTAATATTAGAAATATAATCATTTCATGATATTAAATATTTAACTAAAAATATATACCTAGGTTAGCATATTTAATATTAAAAATATAAATATTTCATATTATTAAATATTAACCTATATATTAGTGATTGACCCATATACATTAAGGGTTGGTCAAACCACTTAATCATTATGTTCTAACATTCCCCTCTGAATTTTATCAAACCATGTGGGATACTCTAGGACTTGACCTCTACAATGTCTACCTCGAGGCTCTTGCTTCTAACTCTTTGGGTGAGCTGATCAATCAAGGAAATAATTAAGTTTGTTCCTAACTCAATAGACCTTGAACAAATTTTCTAATTGGCTACATATTACTATGATTAATGTGTCTTATAAAATAATTTTTAAGGATTTATCAAACAAAATTACAAACCTCCTTCCTCTTGTTGTCCGCAACGAGAAAATGGGGTTTATTAAGAACATGTACATTCTTGACAATACAATTCTTGTTTGGGAAGGGTTGGAATGGGTTCGCCAATCCCACTAGAAAGCCTTATTCATCCAAATTGACTATGTCAAAGCCAATGACACAATTGAGTGGTCCTTTGTTTTGGAAATGCTTTAGGATCTTGGGTTTGGTCTGAGGTTTTTCCACACTATGCATATGCTCTTCAATAATGTTAGAGCCTACATCACTATTAATGAAGGTCAATATTTTAGGTTTGGTTTCTTTAGGTCTATCCATCAAGGGTACCATTTGGCCCCTTCGCTTTATGTGGTGGCGGGTGAAGGCTTCACTACCTACTCGACCCAAACCGCTTCTCAAGGCCTTATTTAATTGGATTGATTTACCAAACAAAAATCAACAACTCATCAATGACCACTTTGCTTACGATTCTTTTCTCACTCTCCTCGAAGAAGAGAAATACTTTTATACCACTTTGGACTATCTAGACACTTTTTATTTACATCTAGTTCATGTATCCAATGGGATAAAGCTCAATGTTATCAAAAATCACAATTCCCTATCCCCGATGGCTTATACATTTGCAATGAATCTAGATATAATTTGGCATTCAATTAAAATTCATTAGCATTCGCTTCACCTTCCGTGCCACCTCAAGACAACTTTGGAGCTACGTGATTCAACAAGTAGAGTGCAAAATATCCTATTGGATTACCAAACCGCCTCTCTAGCAGGTAAATTCCAAATTTTCTCTAAGGTTATCTCTTCCATCTATGTGTACTAATCTTCTTCTCGGGATCCTACTAATTCTACCTATGTCAAGATCAAAAATATTGTAATAGAATTCCTCTAGGCTAATTCTAAAGGCCATAAGGGATTTCATCAAGTAGCATGGGATGCTTGTTGTGAATCTAAATAATTCGGTGGCCTTTACCTTCTTGACATCAAGTCATTGGGGTGACCTCTTTGCGTCAAATGGCTGATTTGTAGCATGGAAGGGAACAAAGTGTGAAAGATTCTACTCTAGCATTGCATATTCCAAGGCTCTCCTCTAGGAAGACAAGCCTAGAAAGGAATTAACTTCTAGTCACTTCTCCTCTTCTCGATATATGTCAAAATCAAAGGTACTTTTATAGCTCAAAGTATTTTGAAATCTTGGGAATTGCTTAAATTACACCTTATTTAGAATGGGGACGGATTTAGATATGGTATTTATATAAACTCCAACTCTCTTTGGTGGTTATCCAATTTCACTTGTCATGATGCCCCTCTTGCTCTAGCTCCTTGAGCTAAAGCTATTTGGATCTTCAAAAAAGGCATTAAAGTGATGTGTGATTTATTTTGTAAGCATTCCAGATCCTAGCTTTCTTGGGAGCCTTAGCTATTAAGTTCAACCTTCAACACCAAGATGTTGAGTCAATCATGAAAATCATTAAATGCATACCTGAGTAGTTCTTACACAAAAAGGCGTCACTTTAGGTGTCTTATGGTGGTGCGACTAGAACTATCCTTTCACTACTCTTCTCTGCCATTACAAACCCTACTTGGGGTACTCCTGCTCACCCCATAGACAGTGAATGTTGATTCACTTAACCAATGCTAGAACATTACCTCCCAAATGCAAGTGTGGAAATGACGGTTCAAAATAGTTTGGTCGTTTCTTGTTGAACCCAAAAAGCTCACTTTTTGTGGTGCATTTTACACTAGGGACTTCTCATGCAGGGACCATGTTATGAATATGGGTTTAAACACCACCTTCCTAGTTTGTCACCAACTTAAGTCTATCAAGCACATTTTTTTGGTTTTGTCCACATGCTCAATTGTCCTAGAAATAAATTCACTCCCTTTTTAACCCTTCTCCCCATATTTCTTTACCTGGAAGATGGTTCTCTTAGGGGACTCGACTCTACTACCTAAACTTTAAAAATAATCGGTAGATATTCAAAGCTGATATTTTGTTTCACCTTTGGAAAGATAGAAATAATGCCATATTTAACAATTCTCATATGGATAGAATTTTTATTGTTGCTTAATAAAGTGTCTATTCTCCACCGTGATGCTTGATTCGAAACTAGGCTAAGAAATTCTATATAGGTATTGAACACCTCCAGCCTCCTCGATTGACCATTGGGCCATCACCCCCTATGGGGTCATTCGTGTTCCTCCCGATGCTCTTGTTTGCCATAATTCATCATCTCGGCCAAAATTCTCTCCCCTCATCCCGGTGGATGAGGGTTTCATAGGTGCCACTCTCGAATTTGGCAAAGCTCCTCTCCTTGACGAAGGTGGTCCCCTCGCCTAGGCCCTCCTTCCCTACTTAGGGTGGGATATTTGATTTCCTTAGCGAGCAATGGCTGGTTTGCCCCAAAGAAAAAAAAAAAATTATCCAAGCATATCCCTTTCCATTTCTCCTTCTCGGCAAGATGATAATTCTGATCAACAAAAACAACAACAAGAATTTGGATGGGAGCCCATCCCCAACATGGCTTACCATGGATCTAGATGGCAAGATAAGCCATACAGTCCTCTACCTTTGCCTCATGCCGCCATGTTCGCTTTTGTAGCCTAGGTTTCGGCTCCGTCCTTTTTTGGTTCCTTATTTTGTTCGCCCTCTTTTTTTATTGAGGTCTGCACTTTTATATTGTTTTGATTGGCCTCCCTCTCGAGACCTTACCGGCTCGATATAATTGGTAGTTTGGGGTGTGATTATGTCCACCCATCTTTTGTAGGATTAACATTGTAATTACTTGTTTATATCTATAAAGTGCGCTTTTCAATCACAAAAGATTTAGAATAGTTAATGTTGTTAAATACTAATTTCTTAAATTGATAGAGTTCAAATTTATATAAAAAAGATTGAAAGTGACTAATTCTATGAATTAAATATAATGTCTTAAATTTGTGGAGAGTTCAATTTTATATCTTAAGATTTATCTAAAATAAAAATTATGCCTTTGAACCTTCTTCTTCTCTCTTTTTTTGAATTTCTCAAAATATCAAAATACCACTTGGCAATTCATGTCATGAGTTATTTGTAATAGAGACTTAGAAAGAGAAGGCATTTTACCTATCATATTTGTGTTAAAACTTCATCTACAAATATTTATCATTTTCAACATAATATTAAATTTGCTCAATTTAAAATGATACATCAACTATTATTTTATCATAAAATAGTTTTTCTTAATCTTTGCAATATACACAATTCAATACTAGTAAGAGATAACAAAGCTACGCAATATTATTTTGTTATGGAATAACATATCTACCACATATATTAGAAAGTTTAGTTTTTAGTAAATTAATAGATTATTTATCACATTTTAGGTGATATTTTTTCATTTATTAGTTAAATTAAACTCACCAACATAAATGCTATTTAAATTGACCATATCCATATATAGATATCTGAAACCATGCGATTTAATGAACTCTTTCTATTTTTAATCATGTAACCGTTTAAACCTTATTATGATAATCACCATATTTGAAAATTGAGAAATGTTCCTATGAATCCTCCAGTTTTAATTTAATTCAAATTCACTTAAATAGTAATTTTCGGTTGTGAAACAAGATCTAGATATCATGTTATTTGCCATTATTCTGTGGAAATTAGACATATATTTCATGAAATTATTTGTGATGTATATCATGGCAAAATTCCTTCAATGTTATTTTTCTCGTTGTCAAAGAAGATTTAGCTATCGTGTTTTCTCGCCATTATTCTGTCGAAAGACAGATATTTCTCATGTATATCATAGAAAAAAAAATATCTACAACAACATTACAAAGATTATAACCGTAATGCCCTGTTCGGCATCGACTTTCGCTGTTACGTCCTTGTCCTTTTGCGTGTCATTGAATGCTGAATTGAACTCCCTTTTCTATCGTTAGGTGACTTTTACCCTGTCCTGCGCTGAAGAAGTGGTTACCCGTCTTGGTGCCATGGTCGTTCCCTGCTTCGTGTTCACTTTGGAATGTCAACCTCTAGTTTTCTTCGCTTGGTTGCTTAAGCCTGTTCGCATGTTGTTTTAATCATTGGGAGTAATGGATAATTCGACTCTTACTTCCTCTTGCTTGCTCGTCTGTATGCGATTTAATCTTCTCAGGTTGAATAGTAAATCATACAAAATTTCTTATACCTCTTAGCTTATGAGAATTATATGGAGAAAACTATTGTAATAATAAATGAATTCGTGTCAGTTATATTTGTTTTATTTGTGTAAATAAATTATAAAATTTTGTGTTCAATTATTAAAGCCTTTTAGGCCACATTTTAATGCTTTTTCCCATCGTTGAATATATGCCCCCGAGTTTGCTCGGGCCACGTCGAGCTGATTAAGATGTCGAGTGGTTAGGGATTGGGTGGTGGTGGTATATAAAATGCCCACCGAGTTGGCTCGGTGTCAATGTGGAATGCCACAATTACATTGGCTTGGTTGAAAATATATAATGTGGTTCAATGGAGAGTTAGTTGAAATCTCATAGACTTGTAGTTTGTCACGGTCAGCTTCATCTCCTTCTTGGCGTGGAGGGTGGAGTTATTAAAGTCTGACGTGTTGGAGTCTTCTTGCTGGTGGCTGCACTGCATTTATTAACCCTGATTTGCAAATCTTCCTTGCTTCTTGTTTGACTGCTTGCTTATCCTCTCGGACCACGTGAGATCTCCCTTGGTTAGTCTGCATGTGGAGTGGTTGAGAAGCCATCGAAATCTTGTCTGTCAAGTTTTTTTTTCTCACGGTTTCTCCTGGACGCCTTCCTTCTTCCTGCCCTGGCCGCGTGAGGAGACTGGATGGAGTTTCTTTGTTGTTTCCTGAGGCGTTTCAGGTGAAAA
The DNA here is from genome assembly GCA_018340775.1 of Taxus wallichiana var. yunnanensis. NCBI lineage: Eukaryota > Viridiplantae > Streptophyta > Pinopsida > Cupressales > Taxaceae > Taxus > Taxus wallichiana. Next base: position 1,032,738,199 of record CM031234.1, read on the forward strand.
GGAGTGTTGTTTCCCTTTTCCTGGCCGCAATGCACAGCTACCAGCGAGTGCAGTAGGCGTGTTTCCTCCACTTCCCTTGGGTGCTGCGAGGTGTGCTCTTGTTGGATCCACAGCAACAGCCTGCAACAAGGAGTAACCAGGCATCGGCGTATTACAGTGTAGTAGAAGCCCTTCTTTTTGAGTGCTTCCAACAGGCAGGCTGTCCAACTATGTTGCTTTCTGTTCAGTATAGAATGCATCCTCAGATTCGGGTCTCTCCTTCATGATATTTTTATCAAAATCGACTTGTGACAGTGAAGAGTGTTACCAGGAGACCTGATGAAAATTATTGCAAAGATTCTCTACTGAGACCTTGCTTGTTCTACGATGTAACTCATGGAAGAGGATATCATAGGGGTGGATCTGTTTCATATCAGAATATTCATGAAGCACTATTTGCTTTGCAATTTTATGAGCTTCTTCAGTGAGTCACTAAGTTGGCAGGCATAAGGGTTCTGTTGGAATTATCACACCTTACAAGCTACAGCTGAAATGTTTGCACCGAGAGTTTGATGTTGTCCCCAATCTGATGAAGGAAAAGGTTTATATATATATCATTACGGTAGATACCTTTCAGAGCCATGGAGCGTGAGGTAATCATTTTGTCTTGTGTCCGAGCTTCAAATCATGGGGTTGGCTGAACCAGCGAGTTTGACACATGGCAATTCCTTTCAGTCTGCACAATATATTGAGTCAGCCAAAACAGTTGTTAGTAATGCTGAAGTCCAGTCTTTGGACTCTGCACTTCCTCAGGAATTGGAATTTTCAAACTTTGGTTCAGTCACAGACAGACAGAAATTATCTGTATTTGACGACCAGAGAGCTTTATCTGTTAGATGCGATCAATCATTGATGCATCATCAAGTTCAGAAGACTCGGGTCTTTGAAGCACCGACAGTCCACATTATGGAAACAATGAATAGTGTGGAACAAAATGGTAGTGCTGTGGGCTTGCTTGCATTAAAACCATATTGTGCATACCGTAGTCTTGACAGCACCTGAGACTACCGTTCTTTCCGTTCGATGTTTCTTATAAAATGGAGCTCTCTGCCCAGGCTAAGCATAGACGAGAATGGAGCTTGAGTGCCCAGCCTGTAAAAGGGGAGATTCGACCTGAGGATTGTTGTTGCTGTTCCGGGTGGTGTCCATGAAACCTGTTGAATCTGGAGAAAAAGGAAAGATATTTCTACACCTTTCTACTGCTATTATATTTACAATTATTGCGAAATTGAACCGCTTTTTCCTTGCATTGATATGTCAGTTGGATGTCATGATGGGAGATTTCCCTTTCTACTTGTTTCTTCTTGTTTTAGCTTTTATCGTTGACAGTATGTTGGTCAAAAGGATGTGTGTGCCCTCTCCTCTAAATGTTATGTTTCTCTTACTCGAATGATAGACCTTCATCTGTTTGTTTATGTATTAATTCTTCTCTGCGATTGAGTTGCAAGTTATTATGTTGATCAACTAGTATTTTCGATATTATGGAAGTAAGTTACGATAACTATGAAGCTCCTCCCTAGCACCCAAGTTGTCTTTTGACGTTTTTTTTAGCCCCTTCGCAAGTCCCTTTGATAACCTTTTGGCATCGAGAAAGAAAGGTTGTAGGATTGTGTGAGCAATGCGTGGGCTAGCCAGCTTAGAGTTTTGGTATTAAAACTGGTAGAATGAAAAGGTTTGTGTGTACATGTTTTTGCCGCCTCGTGTTTAGACTCTTATACTATCTTTCATCTTGTTTCTAGGCTTTTAAGGCCATCCTCAAGAAGTACCTTGACCATCCCTATCAACTTGAACCATAACTAGCTTTTCGGATCAACTAAGCTGGAGGTTTCATTGTGTGAAATCTAGTACCTCGTTGACACTAGAATAGTTTGGTCTAATCCCCCTCTCAGAATTATTGCTGATGGTGCTCTTCTATTTTTTCCTAACTGGCATTATTTTCTCCCTTGTAATGTTAATGCTATTAATTAATATTGGTTGGTTTTTATGCACGTAATTACCGTAATAGTTGTGATGGAAAATTTCCTTAAATGTGATTAATATTTGGGAAAAAACTCAGCTTTCATTTGATAATCTTATGGATTCATAGCGGAAGGTTTTGTTTTGATAATGTCACTCAGAAATTATGTTTGTATCTATTTGTGCGACGGTTGACTGTGTTACCAAGGGTTGCCTTAAAATATGGTTGTTTTGGGATACGGGTAATTTATTTTAAATTAACCAAACATTAGTATAGTAGTGGAGGTTTGCAAATCTTTAGTGTTATAAAATTTTTTTGATGACATTATTGTATACTCTTGTTGGACGGAACCCCCTTCTTCTCTCGCGTGTTTGCTACTAGCCTGTAAGACTTTGACCCTTCTTGGATGATTGGAAAATCTTGTAGTTAATGGTCAAAACTAATATACTTTGCTTTCACCTCGAAACTTATGTTGTGTGTATATACTTTATTTGATTTCCGGTTTGAAACTCGATTATATATGGCTTTTTGTGTTAATTTTTGAAACCCGTGTTTCCCCTTTCTTGGACCGATCAACTCTTGTTCTTTTAGAAATATATTAATTTAGTCTATGCGTTTGGTACCTTTGATAAATTTCTAGATGGTTGGTGTATATATCAAATCTTAATCTTGTAATTATGGTTTAATTACTTACTTGATGGGAATTCTGTTTTTTGCTAGATTGTTTATTTTCTCCTTATAGGGCCAAGGGCCATTCTCATACGATTGCTATACTTTCGTTGCTTTTACTCCTAACTGAAGTACAAGGTCTTCTCCTTCTTTGATTGGCATGATGAAGACTTTATTATAACTTGATGTGTTGATAGTGTTTAGAGGTTTGAACCAATTCTTGTAATAAAGTGCTTCCTTTTTGTGGTATTGTTAGATAATAGTTATGGTGGTTTTGTGTAGCCTTATCTTGCCCGGCCTCGTGAACCGACTCTTGTAGAAAATTTTATGCAGATGGATTTTGCGTGTAGATGAGGGATAGAATTTGTAGACTTTGTCATCAACCTCGCCTTGAGAAGATCCTTTCTCGAAACCTTTTTTATGTTGTTCAACTATTGTTAACGTCCAGTGGAAAGTTTAAAAGAGGATTAATGTCTTAGTATAAAATATTGTGGACTTTGTCATCTGAACTTTGGAAACCTTGTATTGTTTGACCATCATTGAAATTATAAGAAAATTTGGTTATTGTTGTTGAGTGACTTTGTTGGAGTATCAGTATTTTAAGAATTGATGTAATCTTGTTTTGTTCTTGTAAATGAGTGTTGCTACAACCTTGCCTTGAGAATAAATTTTGAGTTAAACCTTGACATGACTTAGTAATAAAGTGTCATAAGTAAACTAACATGGGATTGTTTAATACTTCTGGAAGTTAAATTAAAAGTTGTATTCAAATAAAGTAACGTAGGGGTCACCAACTTGAGAGCAAGAAATTCTTTAAGTAATCAAGGGTGAGACTATCCTTGCAAAGCGAAATTATATCACGTGATATCCCTAGCTAAACTAGTGAACACTACTCTTTTTGGTGAACGCTTAAAACAAGCTTAAAGGAAAACAATGGTTAGTTTCTAATAAGATTTAACAAGTAAGAGAAGAAAATTTAGAAACCACTCATTTTATCTCTCAGCCTATTTGAAAGTAAGTAGTTTCCTTTTGATAAGCTCTTTCGGTGAAGCCTAAGTAAAAGCGTTTATAATTACGTATATAACCCCAAGCTCCAATTAAACCTTGGTAATAACTAATGACGTCTTAAAGAGGAATTTAACTCGACCTTATATCCTTAACCCTTTCCCAGGATACTTTGTAAGTTCATCTTGATTTTGTTGAACACGAATTCTTGTTGTAGCAAGGTAATGAGCAATTTTTAGTAACGTAAGTATGGACAGATAGCCTTGTGGAATTAAATTAATCCCTTATTAAATAATGGAACTAAATAACTAATTGTCGTAAAGTGAAGACTTTAAGTGAACTTCTCTACAGTGTATAAGAAATTAACTCAGTTGGTAAGATGAATTTGTGCTGAATCATATATTGAATCTTTTCTCGAAAACGTAAGTCATGAGTTAAAGGGAGTTATATCAAAATAAGTAACCTTCAATCATTTCTTACCGTGGGCTTGCCCTAGCCGTGAGAGTGTCATGTGGTTGGACTTCTATGTTGTTTTGTCTAAAAAAGAAAAGTGTATTATCCTTTTGGGTGTGAGCATTTCCGTGTTTTCCTTGTGGTCATCCTCTTAATAAGTGGTTCCCGAGTTAGATGTAACCTTGGTGACGACAAGTTGTGTCGTGTTATGTGTCAAGCAAAATATATATATATATATATATATATATATATATATATATATATATATATATCCTGTCTTTTACAAGTGTTGTTTGTGTGTGGATTTTCAGTCGTTACAATAACCGGTATGAAAATTGTGCAACATGAAGGAAACACACGATTTTTGTTCTTACAACCCCCCGAATCCGATCAAGCATACAAATAGTGAGAAAATTTTAGTTGTGCGGTGGATCCTTTCCTTTGTTAGGATCAGAGATTTGGGTGGTTTGGGAACCTTGAGTGCTTTCCCTTGCAGCAAAGCTATCTCGCAATACAAAATCAGCACCATTAATCAGCGTCGAATCTTCCAAAACAAATCAGTTGTTTGAATTGGCTGTGAAACATTACTATACTTTAACACCTATGAAATGCAATAAGGTTCCTAGATACTATCCGCCTCACTTTGCTTTCATGTTGAATGGTGTTGAACTCATCTTGCTTATGATTCAAAAACATTAAAAATTGTTAAGTAATTTGTCATATTTTCTTCTATCTAAAATCTATGGTAAAAAGTGGAATTGAAGATTTTAAGTTCATATCACATATTATATGAAGAAAGAAATTTTTGATACACTACTTAGAAAGGATTAGCACCAATGTTTTGGTTCCTACTGCACGAGAACTATCATCAAAATAAGCATTATTAATCAATAATGAAAAAAAAACATGCAAAATATGTTAAATATGCCATTGGTTAGTGATCATTTCAACCATCATGCTCGAGATAGACTCTTCCTACTTTTATTAATTCCTCCCTCATACCATCTAACCAAATTAATCTCAAATTCAATCTTGTTTTTAAACTAACTAATTAGTGATTTATTAGACGCACAACGTTACCATGACCGTTCAACTTTTAAAAACAATGTTGTATAAGAATTGAATTAAAATTTAGGATTACACCGTGTGATCTATCATTAGAATATAAAAACAATACTAAAACACTTACTTGTAATAGCTGACCAAGTTCTTCCTTTGCTTGTTTGCTGTGATATGCTCTCATTCAGTCCTGCCTAAAAATAAAAATCGAAAGAAAGAAAGAGTAAGTAAAAAGAGAAAATGAAGGAATGATATATTTATCAATAATTAGGATTGAGAAATCTTTTCCCATACCAAAGACAGAGGAAGGAACATTTGCAATTCCTTTCAAGCAGAGTACAATCCGCTTACCACATTTTTCTCCTTCCAATTATTGCTTTCTGGACTGCTTTTATAACTTTTTTTTTTTTTTTTGACTTGCTTGACACATAACACGACACAACATGTTGTCACAAGGTTACAACCAACACTAGGAACCACTTGTTACGGGGAGGACCACAAGGTCAAGCACAAAACGTTCACACCCCAAGGATAATACACCTTTCTTTGTTTTTGACCAAACAACATAGAAGTCCAACGATACAGATCACTCTAACAAATAGGGCAAGCCACAATAAGAATGATTGAAGGTTACTTATTTTGATATAACACCCTTTAACTCATGACTTATGTTTTCGAAAGATTCAATATATGATTCGCACAAATTCATCTTACCAACAAAAGTTAATTTCTTATACACTGTAGAGAAGTTCACTAAAAGTCTTCACTTTACGACAATTAGTTGTTTAGTTCCATTATTTAATAAGGGACTAATTTAATTCCACAAGGCCATCTGCTCACCACTAACGCTACTAAGGTTCGTTCTTGCTCACAAGACAACATGGTTTTAAGTTCAACACACTTAAGAGAAGAGATATAAGGTGCCTTGAAAAAGGGTTAGAGGAAGAAGGTCGAGATGAAACATTTTTAGGACCTCATTAGTTATTGGCAGTATTAAATTGAAGCTAGGGCTCTTAACCAGTTTTAACAACTTTACTTAGGCTTCGCTAAAAGTATTATCAAGGAGTAAAAGAATTTACTTTCCAAATGGCTGAGAGAGAGATTGTGTGGTTTCAAAATTGTTTTCTCCTATTTATTAAATCTTATTATCCTCAAACAAATAACAGTTCATTTCACCTTAGGTCATTTTACAAATTTTACCATGAAAGGCATAATGTTCACTAGAGGAGCTAGGGTTATCGTGTTATAAAGTTTACTTGCAATGATAGTCTTGCCCTTGTCTACTTAGAGAATTTCTTGCTCTCAAGTTGGTGACCCCTACGTTACTTTATTTGAATACAACTTTTAATTTAACTTCCTGAAGTATTAAACAATCCCATGTTAGTTTACTTATGACACTTTAATACTAAGTCATGGCAAGGTTTAACTCAAAATTTATTCTCAAGGCAAAGTTGAAGCAACACTCATTTATGAGAACAAAACAAGATTTCATCATTTCTCAAAATACTGATACTCCACAAGTCACTCAACAACAATAACCAAATTTTCTTATAATTTCAATGATGGTCAAACAATACAAGGTTTCCAAAGTTCAGATGACAAGTCCACAATACATTATACTAAGACATTAATCCTCTTTTAAACTTTCCACTGGACGTTAACAAAAGTTGAACAACATAAAAAGGTTTCGAGCAAAGGATCTTCTCAACTGAGGTTGATGACAAAAGTCTACAAATATATCCCTCATCTATACGCAAAATCCATCTGCAGCAAATTTTCTACAAGAGTCAGTTCACGAGAACTGAGCAAGATAAGGCTACACAAAACCACCATAACTATTATCTAACAATATCATGAAAAGAAGCACCTTATTACAAGAATTTGGGTCAAACCTCTAAACACTATGAGCACATCAAGTTATAATAAAGTCTATAACATGTCGATCAAAGAAGGAGAAGACCTTGTACTTCAGTTAGGAGCAAATGCAACGAAAGTAACAATCATATGAGAATGGCCCTTGGCCCTATAAGGAGAAAACAAACAATCTAGCAAAGACAGAATCCCCATCAAGTAAGTGATTAAACAATAATTACAAGATTGAGATTTGATACATATACCAGTCATCTAGAAATTTATCAAAGGTACCATACGCATAGACTAAAATAATATATTTCTAAAAGAACAAGAGTTGATCGGCCCAAGAAAGGGGAACCACGGGTTTCAACAATTAACACTAAAAGTCATACATAATTGAGTTTCAAACCGAAATCAAATAGAGTATACACACAGCATAAGTTTCGAAGCGAAGGCAAGGTATACTAGTTTTGACCATTAACTACAAGATTTTCCAATCATCCAAGAAGGGTCAAAGTCTTACAGGCTAGTAGCAAGCATGCGAGAGAAGAAGGGGGTTCCGTCACACAAGAGTATACAATAATGTCATCAACAAATTTTATAACACTAAGGATTTGCAAACCTCCACTACAATACTAATGTTTGGTTAATTTAAAATAATTTACCCATATCCCAAAACAACCAAATTTTATGGCAACCCTTGGTAACGCAGTCAACCGTCACACAAATAGATACAAACATAATTTCTAAGTGACTTTATCAAAACAAAACCTTCCGCTATGAATTCATAAGATTATCACACGAAAGCTGAGTTTTTCCCGAAGGTCAATCACATTTAAGGAAATCTCCATCACAAACTATTACAGTAATTACGTGCATAAAAACTGACCAATATTAATTAATAGCGTTAACGTTACAAGGGAGAAAATAATGCCAGTTAGGAAAAACAGAAGAGTGCCATCAGCAATAATTCTGAGAGGGGAATTAGACCAAAACTATTCCAGTGTCAACGAGGTACCAGATTCGCACAAAGAACCTCGAGCTTAGTTGATCCGTAAGGCTAGTTATGGTTCAAGTTGCCAGGGATGGTCAAGGTACTTCCTGAGGATGGCCTTAAAAGTCTAGAAACAAGATGAAAGATAGTATAAGAGTCTACACCCGCGAGGCGGAAAACACACTGCACACAACCTTTTCATTCAAAAAGTTTAATACCGAAACTCAAGCTGGTTAGCCCCAAGCCTTGATTACACAATCCTACAACCTTTCTTTCTCGATGCCAAAAGGTTATCAAAGGGACTTGCGAAGGAGCTAACAAAACGTCAAAAGACAACTTGGGTGCTAGGGAGGAGCTTCACAGTTATCGTAACTTACTTCCATGATATCGAAAATACTAGTTAATCAACATAACAACTTGCAACTCAATCGCAGAGAAGAATTAATACATAAACAAATAGACGAAGGTCTATCATTCGAGTAAGGGAAACATAACATTCAAGGAGAGGGCACACGCATCCTTTCGACCCACATACTATCAACGATAAAAGCTAAAACAAGAAGAAACAAGCAGAAAGGGAAATCTCCCATCATGACATCCAACTGACAAATCAATGCAAGGAAAGTGGTTCGATTTCATAATAATTGTAAGTATAATAGCAAGAGAGAAGGTGTAGAAATATCTTGCTGCATTTTCTCCAGCTTCAACAGTCGCATGCACTCTGACTCCGACGGGTCAAAGACAAGGACTGTAGGTACTGGAATCCAGGTGCATCAGTTCTAAGCGGTCCACATTCACGATCCGCGAGACCATGCAATTGAAGAGGATTTTTGTCAAATAGTTCACGAGCATTATTGTATTCGAAGTGACTCCATGCCCTTGTGCTCAACTATTGCTTTCCTTGAGCTTTTACTTCTTGTGGGATTCGACAACCAACTCACATACCCTATACGTGCTACCACAATACAAGTGATCTACACAAGGTTGGAGGAGATGGATTTACCCAAGTTATTCATATTTGTTTCAACTTCCTATGCCTCCTCAACAAATCCATTCCAAAACATATCATGCAATCCTTGCTGTCCTTTGGCCATATTTCATTCAGGCATTTTGTCAAACAAATCCCGTGCTTTCTGCAAGCTCCCACATTTCGCATGCATGTCAAACAGGGTATTCATCACAATAACTTCAGACTGATATCCATATCTAATGATTTTTGCGTGGATCTGCAAACCATGTATGAGAGATGCTACACTAGTACATGCAAGGATAATACTAGAGAAGGTGAACTGATTAGGTTGGACACCTGTGATAGTCTTTGGAAGAGGTGAGATCTGCATTGCATCCTTCAACTTAGCAACACGGGGATTGCATACTTTGAGAGAGACCGCAAGGATTTTTAATGAGAGGAGCAGTGATTGCTGATACATGCGTTTCTTTAATTAGAACCCCGCCGCTAGCAGAGACATCCTCCAAATATGTCCGTGGAAGGAGGAGAACCAGAACATGAGCTCTTCTGTGAGTTCCTACTCTCTTCTCCTCAGCCTAATAGCAGTCCCTTCTGGTATGAGGGAGAATCCACATAGAGGACAGGTTATTTGTTGGAGATCCAGCCACTTGTCAAAACAATTTCTGTGGAAGAAAAGAGAGCACGACAGTTCCCTTATCTGATCCCCTTCTTCAATCTTACACAGACAAACAGCGCATTCCACCACATGGGTAATGTTTGCAGGTGTTTTGTAGGGCACAACAGGAAGGCTCTACCTGATTTCATCAGCTATGAGGGAAATTGGGCAAGCTCAGACCCCAAAATTGGAGCAGTCTCTGAAGATGTTTCGGGATTAGAATTAGAATAATCCCTTCGAATAGCAGTTGGGTACTCCTGCTATTCACTTGTATATTATTAGCAGAAGAAGTAGAAAAGAATAGGCCCAAAATATACATAAATGATTCGGCAATATCCTTTAAGGATTGGACTGGAAGGATCTTCAAGGAACGAACTGAGAGGACTGCATCAAACTCTCGGTGCAAACGTTTCAGCTGAAGCTTGAAGGTGTGGTAATTCCAACAGAAACCTTTATGCCTGCTAACTTGGTGACTCGTTGAAGAGGCTCATATTATTGCAAAGCAAATCGTGCTTCATGAATATACTGAAATGAAACAGATCCGCGTCTATGAGATTCTCTTCCATGAGTTACATCGCAAAACAAGAAGAAAAGGTTTCAATAGAGACTCCTTGCGATAAACTTCATCTGGTCTCCTGGTAACACTCTCACTGTCACTTAGTCGATTTTGAGAAACAGATCTTGAAGGAGGAATCCGAAACTGAGGATGCATTGATACTGAACAGATAACAACAAAGTTGTACAACCTGCTTGGTGGAGGTGCTCACAAGGCTTCGGCTATACTGCAACACGCCTGCTGCCTGGCTAATTACTGTCACAGGTTGTTGCTGTAGATCCCCAGCAAGAACACACCTCGCAGCACCCAAGGACGCGCCCAGGAGGTAACACGCCTGCTACACTATCTTGTAGCTTCATCTACACCCACGTCAAACCAGACTCACGCAACCACCAAGGGCAGAGAAAAACATGTGCCAGGAGGGAGAAAAAAATGCCCATACGCAGAGGGGGAGAAAGCAAAAGAAAGAAGAAAGTTTGTGAAGCAGGTAATAGGAACAGAACTGAAAAAGGGACAAAGAGACACTCAAATGCGTTTTTCTCCCTCCATCAATGCCTGCAGACAAGAAAAACGTGCCTCCCAACCATACACATTGAATGAGGATCCAAATGAGATCCAGGTGAGGAAAAATGGGACTCCACCGACTCCCATCTCCCTCACGCAAGGACAAAACATAAATTTCCACCCACTGCCAGCTACCATAGCAAAAAAAAAAATTTTATTTTATCTTATTTTTGGAGCCCCACGCTTTGGGGACAGGCCACCTGCCAGGAGCAACAATGAACGGGCATTACATTCTCCTCCCCTTAAGAAAGCATCATCCTCGATGCGACATTACACAGAGGAAAGGAAATGGTTCGCAACCAAGGACAGGTAGAGGAGACATTACACCCTAAGGTTTAAAATTTAGCTGATTAAAGCACGGCCACAGGGTAGCCTTAGGAACATTTGGTAGAAATTTTAACTTTAAATGTTCTGTGAAGATTGGCAGTTCTTTCTTGTTCATCATTTCATTAGTCTCTTTCCATTATCATTATTTCTAGTTTTAGTTCTTTTAAAAAAATATCATCATTGAAGAGTTTTGATTTATTCCTTATTGTGGGTGCCCAACATGAACTGCTAACACAACACCCTATCAGGTTCAAAAGACACTACAGATTCACAAGCACGCAAGTATATACTTCATGATTGTATTACACCACAACAAGGTTACTCAAATATGGAATAGAATAGGCACAGTCCACATAACATAGTACTCATCACACATCAATGACTGACACACAAAATACTCAAACAAAAGAGTACTACAATCCACCAGACATTTCCTCAATTTGCATCAATGAAAACTCACATAACACCAAACCATGCTATAGGTACATAGTGTCCACAAGGGAATCAATGACATAACCACAACATCACAACACATATCCATCTGACATGAGTAACACATACATCAAAAGACCACTACCAAACATCACCATAACTCAACATATATCCTGAAACATCAAACATATAGACAAATATCATAAGCCTCCCTCAAACTCTTATGCCTCCCTCAAGTCTCTTATGCCTCCCTCAAACTCTTATGCCTCCCTCAAACTCTTATGCCTCCCTCAAACTCTTATGCCTCCTCAATCTCTTATGCCTCCTCAAGTCTCTTATGCCTCCCTCCTCCCTCAAGTCTCTTATGCCTCCCTCAAACTCTTATGCCTCCCTCAAGTCTCTTATGCCTCCCTCAAACTCTTATGCCTCCCTCAAGGAGGCCGGTTGACCCTATGGCCTAAGACACATAGAGTTCGGACACTCCTAACCCAAGTGACATAATAACGCGTGGTTCAACAACCCACTAGTTATCTGTACTCCTTGGGGCGTACCCCTATACAATGAAGCGGGTCCATAGGTCCAACCATTCCATGGTGCATCCCATGACCCTATTCCACACATCACGACAATAGAATCAGCATGACAATCCAATCCAAAGTGCCAAGTGGCAAAGTACAAGCCTTGGGAAAGGTGGTAAAAATTCCAAATTTAAAAGAAGACCCAAAATCAAGCAAAAATAAAGGGCCAAATAGCCATAGTTAGTATCAAAATCCCCATGTTAGTGCCATAAACCAAGGAAATGCCCAAAATTGTAAAGCATTGCAATCAAGAAAAGTTGCTGGTCCTTACAAAATAAAGTAAAAAGCTCAATTTACGAATAAAATCAACTTATAATAATGTCACATTACGATAACTGTGTGGCCTTATCTAGCCACCAAAGGGGTACTCAACGAGTTTCTAGACTTTCGGACATCGAGCCTCAACCTCGTAAAATACATATCAATAATACAACCGTCATCACCTCCATCCGAATCATCCCACCACCACTTCAACAAGGCTAAACATAGTCATAGATACACTTAGGTTGCATACATACAACCACATAGGGAGAGAGGAAAGAATCACATGTTATCTACTAAACCGAGTTTTGACTCGAGTTAATGACCCATGGTACACCATTCCTCACTCTCAACATACACTTCTACCGATTTCCTCAGGATCGATTAGCGTAAGGTTCACAACATAACATACAACAACATCACTAACATAACGGTGGCACACACATAACTAACGTCCATAACATCTTACATATGGTGTAATATATACCACATTATGATAAATGACAATCACCATACGATACATACCGTATGACCCCAACATAAGCATTACATATTTGCATCATACATACGATGAACATAGTACATCACAACATAACATCCATTGCATAACAAGGTGGTACACACATTTCTTCAAAACAAGGTAAAAACATCATGATACAACTCATTTCTTTTAACATCAAACTAGTCATACAACACAATGATACACCCACATATCACAATATGCCACAATGCTCCAACACTACGTCATCACATTAGAATTCTTTTCACACATCTCAAACAATAATTCACACGTGAACTCTTCATAGAATCCACAAGAAGGAGAGAGAATACTCCCATCCCCAACATATCAACATGATCACAAACATGTACAAGGTGACATTCACGTCCACATGTGTTCACAATATCAAAATTACGACAATAATCACATCACATTTAAAGCACATTACTCTTCCAATATCTACCACCATCACGCAACATCATCATCATCATGCATGATCATCATCATGTAACACCACCACCACCATGTAACATCATCATATAACACCAATCCGGCCCATAGGTTCGAGAGCATGAACCTATGCTCTGATACCAAGTGTAATGACCCAAAAATCCACACACGAACAACACAGTGAAGTACAGGATAACTTTTTTTTTTTTTTTGACTTGCTTGACACATAACACGACACAACATGTTGTCACAAGGTTACAACCAACACTAGGAACCACTTGTTACGGGGAGGACCACAAGGTCAGCACGGAAACGTTCACACCCCAAGGATAATACACCTTTCTTTTTTTTTGACCAGACAACATAGAAGTCCAACGACAGATCACTCTAACAAATAGGGCAAGCCACAGTAAGAATGATTGAAGGTTACTTATTTTGATATAACACCCTTTAACTCATGACTTATGTTTTCAGAAAGATTCAATATATGATTCGCACAAATTCATCTTACCAACAGAGTTAATTTCTTATACACTATAGAGAAGTTCACTAAAAGTCTTCACTTTACGACAATTAGTTGTTTAGTTCCATTATTTAATAAGGGACTAATTTAATTCCACAAGGCCATCTGCTCACCACTAACGCTACTAAGGTTCGTTCTTGCTCACAAGACAACATGGTTTTAAGTTCAACACACTTAAGAGAAGAGATATAAGGTGCCTTGAAAAAGGGTTAGAGGAAGAAGGTCGAGATGAAACATTTTTAGGACCTCATTAGTTATTGGCAGTATTAAATTGAAGCTAGGGCTCTTAACCAGTTTTAACAACAACTTTACTTAGGCTTCGCTAAAAGTATTATCAAGGAGTAAAAGAATTTACTTTCCAAATGGCTGAGAGAGAGATTGTGTGGTTTCAAAATTGTTTTCTCCTGTTTATTAAATCTTATTATCCTCAAACAAATAACAGTTCATTTCACCTTAGGGTCATTTTACAAATTTTACCATGAAAGGCATAATGTTCACTAGAGGAGCTAGGGTTATCGTGTTATAAAGTTTACTTGCAATGATAGTCTTGCCCTTGTCTACTTAGAGAATTTCTTGCTCTCAAGTTGGTGACCCCTACGTTACTTTATTTGAATACAACTTTTAATTTAACTTCCTGAAGTATTAAACAATCCCATGTTAGTTTACTTATGACACTTTAATACTAAGTCATGGCAAGGTTTAACTCAGAATTTATTCTCAAGGCAAAGTTGAAGCAACACTCATTTATGAGAACAAAACAAGATTTCATCATTTCTCAAAATACTGATACTCCACAAGTCACTCAACAACAATAACCAAATTTTCTTATAATTTCAATGATGGTCAAACAATACAAGGTTTCCAAAGTTCAGATGACAAGTCCACAATACATTATACTAAGACATTAATCCTCTTTTAAACTTTCCACTAGACGTTAACAAAAGTTGAACAACATAAAAAGGTTTCGAGCAAAGGATCTTCTCAACTGAGGTTGATGACAAAAGTCTACAAATATATCCCTCATCTATACGCAAAATCCATCTGCAGCAAATTTTCTACAAGAGTCAGTTCACGAGAACTGAGCAAGATAAGGCTACACAAAACCACCATAACTATTATCTAACAATATCATGAAAAGAAGCACCTTATTACAAGAATTTGGGTCAAACCTCTAAACACTATGAGCACATCAAGTTATAATAAAGTCTATAACATGTCGATCAAAGAAGGAGAAGACCTTGTACTTCAGTTAGGAGAAAATGCAATGAAAGTAACAATCATATGAGAATGGCCCTTGGCCCTATAAGGAGAAAACAAACAATCTAGAAAAATAGAATCCCCATCAAGTAAGTGATTAAACAATAATTACAAGATTGAGATTTGATACATATACCAGTCATCTAGAAATTTATCAAAGGTACCATACGCATAGACTAAAATAATATATTTCTAAAAGAACAAGAGTTGATCGGCCCAAGAAAGGGGAACCACGGGTTTCAAAATTTAACACAAAAAGTCATACATAATTGAGTTTCAAACCGAAATCAAATAGAGTATACACACAACATAAGTTTTCTGAAGTGAAGGCAAGGTATACTAGTTTTGACCATTAACTACAAGATTTTCCAATCATCCAAGAAGGGTCAAAGTCTTACTAAGCTAGTAGCAACATGCGAGAGAAGAAGGGGGTTCCATCACACAAGAGTATACAATAATGTCATCAACAAATTTTATAACACTAAGGATTTGCAAACCTCCACTACAATACTAATGTTTGGTTAATTTAAAATAAATTACCCATATCCCAAAACAACCAAATTTTACAGCAACCCTTGGTAACGCAGTCAACCGTCGCACAAATAGATACAAACATAATTTCTAAGTGACTTTATCAAAACAAAACCTTCCGCTATGAATTCATAAGATTATCACACGAAAGCTGAGTTTTTCCCGAAGGTCAATCACATTTAAGGAAATCTCCATCACAAACTATTACAGTAATTACGTGCATAAAAAAAACTGACCAATATTAATTAATAGCGTTAACGTTACAAGGGAGAAAATAATGCCAGCTAGGAAAAATAGAAGAGCGCCATCAGCAATAATTCTGAGAGGGGGATAGACCAAAACTATTCCAGTGTCAACGAGGTACCAGATTCGCACACAAAGAACCTCGAGCTTAGTTGATCCGTAAGGCTAGTTATGGTTCAAGTTGCCAGGGATGGTCAAGGTACTTCCTGAGGATGGCCTTAAAAGTCTAGAAACAAGATGAAAGATAGTATAAGAGTCTACACCCGCGAGGTGGAAAACACACTGCACACAACCTTTTCATTCAAAAAGTTTAATACCGAAACTCAAGCTGGTTAGCCCCAAGCCTTGATTACACAATCCTACAACCTTTCTTTCTCGATGCCAAAAGGTTATCAAAGGGACTTGCGAAGGAGCTAACAAAATGTCAAAAGACAACTTGGGTGCTAGGGAGGAGCTTCACAGTTATCGTAACTTACTTCCATGATATCGAAAATACTAGTTAATCAACATAACAACTTGCAACTCAATCGCAGAGAAGAATTAATACATAAACAAACAGAACAAAGGTCTATCATTCGAGTAAGGGAAACATAACATTCAGAGGAGAGGGCACACACATCCTTTCGACCCACATACTATCAACGATAAAAGCTAAAACGAGAAGAAACAAGCAGAAAGGGAAATCTCCCATCATGACATCCAACTGACAAATCAATGCAAGGAAAGTGGTTCGATTTCACAATAATTGTAAGTATAATAGCAGTAGAAAGGTGTAGAAATATCTTTCCTATTTCTCCAGCTTCAACAGGTCGTACAGACTCATGCGGGTCAGCACAAGGACTGTAGGTACTGGAATCCAGGTGCATCAGTTCTAAGCGGTCCACATTCACGATCCACGAGACCATGCAATTGAAGAGGATTTTTGTCAAACAGTTCACGAGCATTATTGTATTCGAAGTGACTCCATGCCCTTGTGCTCAACTATTGCTTTCCTTGAGCTTTTACTTCTTGTGGGATTCGACAACCAACTCACATACCCTATACGTGCTACCACAATACAAGTGATCTACACAAGGCTGGAGGAGATGGATTTACCCAAGTTATTCATATTTGTTTCAACTTCCTATGCCTCCTCAACAAATCCATTCCAAAACATATCATGCAATCCTTGCTGTCCTTTGGCCATATTTCATTCAGGCATTTTGTCAAACAAATCCCGTGCTTTCTGCAAGCTCCCGCATTTCGCATGCATGTCAAACAGGTATTCATCACAATAACTTCAGACTGATATCCATATCTAATGATTTTTGCGTGGATCTACAAACCATGTATGAGAGATGCTACGCTGGTACATGCAAGGATAATACTAGAGAAGGTGAACTGATTAGGTTGGACACCTGTGATAGTCTTTGGAAGAGGTGAGATCTGCATTGCATCCTTCAACTTAGCAACGCAGGGATTGCATACTTTGAGAGAGACCGCAAGGCTTTTTAATGAGAGGAGCAGAGATTGCTGATACATGCGTTGCTTTAATTAGAACCCCGCCGCTAGCAGAGACATCCTCCAAATATGTCCGTGGAAGGAGGAGAACCAGAACATGAGCTCTTCTGTGAGTTCCTACTCTCTTCTCCTCAGCCTAATAGTAGTCCCTTCTGGTATGAGGGAGAATCCACATAGAGGACAGGTTATTTGTTGGAGATCCTGCCACTTGTCAAAACAATTTCTGTGGAAGAAAAGAGAGCACGGAAGTTCCCTTATCTGATCCCCTTCTTCAATCTTACACAGACAAACAACGCATTCCACCACATGGGTAATGTTTGCAGGTGTTTTGTAGGGCACAACAGGAAGGCTCTGCCTGATTTCATCAGCTATGAGGGGCAATTGGGCAAGCTCGGACCCCAAAACTGGAGCAGTCTCTGAAGATGTTTCGGGATTAGAATTAGAATAATCCCTTCTGAACAGTTGGGTACTCCTGCTATTCACTTGTATATTATTAGCAGAAGAAGTAGAAAAGAATAGGCCCAAAATATACATAAATGATTCGGCAATATCCTTTAAGGATTGGACTGGAAGGATCTTCAAGGAACGAACTGAGAGGACTGCATCAAACTCTCGGTGCAAACGTTTCAGCTGAAGCTTGAAGGTGTGGTAATTCCAACAGAAACCTTTATGCCTGCTAACTTGGTGACTCGTTGAAGAGGCTCATATTATTGCAAAGCAAATCGTGCTTCATGAATATACTGAAATGAAACAGATCCGCGTCTATGAGATTCTCTTTAATGAGTTACATCACAAAACAAGAGGAAAAGGTTTCAATAGAGACTCCTTGCGATAAAATTCATCCGGTCTCCTGGTAACACTCTCACCGTCACTTAGTCGATTTTGAGAAACAGATCTTGAAGGAGGAATCCAAACCGAGGATGCATTGATATCGAATGATAACAACATAGTTGGACAACCTGCTTGGTGGAGGCGCTCACAAAGGCTTCGACTATACTGCAACACGCCCGCTTCGCTCGCTAATTATCACACAAAGTTGTTGCTTTTAGATCCCAAAGAAGAACACACCTCGCAGCACCCAAGGACGTGCCTAGGAGGTAACACACCTGCTACACTATCTTGTAGCTTCATCTACACCCACGTCAAACCAGACTCACGCAACCACCAAGGGCAGAGAAAAACGTGCCAGGAGGGAGAAAAAAATGCCCATACGCAGAGGGGGAGAAAGCAAAAGAAAGAAGAAAGTTCGTGAAGCAGGTAACAGGAACAGAACTACGAAAAAGGGACAAAGAGACACTCAAACGCGTTTTTCTCCCTCCATCAATGCCTGCAGACAAGAAAAACGTGCCTCCCAACCATACGCGTTGAATGAGGATCCAAATGAGATCCAGGTGAGGAAAAATGGGACTCCACCGACTCCCATCTCCCTCACGCAAGGACAGAACATAAATTTCCACCCACTACCAATACCATAGCAAAAAAATTTTATTTTATCTTATTTTTATTCAATGGATATTCCAAAGCCTTATAATTGGAGATATGGAGTTGTGCCAATATATAGTTGTAATTTTATACCAAGCGTTCAAGAACTGATCAATAAAAAGGAAAGATGCAAAAGGTTGGCGATGCAATCCATATTCCACATGTTAGAACGTGAGACAAAACCAGTAATCCCATTCACACATGCCTACATTTTTATTAGACAACAGATTTGAGAGAAGTTTTACAAATCAAACAATTACGACCATAAAAATTTCAAAGGATTGGACTCACCCAAAACAGTAATTAAACCTAAATCAATTCACGTGTTTGAAAGTAAGATAAAACTAGTAATTCCTTATTCCCACCCACATATACCAACATTTTTATGAGTCAACAGGTTTCACGGCAGTTACCCAAATCTAACAAGTGAGATCATTTTTTTACCGAGCGTTGTTCCTACCTAAAACAATAATTAAACCTCAAATTAGATTATTTTTCCATGGATGAGTCAATGATATGGAAGTGTGCCTAAAATCTATTCAAGTGGCGGTTTTTAAAATACAATGATTAAATCAATAAAATTTAAACATTGAATTCAACTCGCTTCTTAAATTATTCACCGAGGCATTTACTTTGAAGAAGGCATTGCTGGAAAGTGTCAAATTCCGGTGGCTTAACTTTAAAGGTTGCCGGATTTTAGATATTTTTCTACAGTCCTAGATATTTACTATTTTAGATATTCATCTCTGACTCCACATCCTTTAAATGACATTTTAGACTTGGCAATAACCATTCTTTGGTGCCCTTGCTTTTGGGAGTGGCCGGCCTGAGACCATCATGAGTGAAATCTATTTCCTTACTTCCCTAACCTGCGCCGTGAAGGAGAGCCCGGTAATGGAAACATGGACTTGTTGAGTGTGGTGGAACATTATTTTGCCCTCAGTTTGAGTGCTCAAAACTTGTACGCATCATTGCAAAAGTACTTGAAGAAAGCAAGGCATGATCAGGTTATTATTGACAGAGGTGTCGCTCATGTAGAAGAATCCCGAACTCCTCTGTCAGAGGAAGAGTGCAGGGAAACAATAGATGAATTGTGGCCTAACAGATTTAAGCAAGCCATTATGGAAACACTCTAGCAGAAGATATGACTTAAATCGACAAAAAACATTGCATTGATTTTGTGAAGGACCAAGAGAAATTTGATTCTCAAGCTTGACTACAGAAGACACAACTGCCAACTCTGTGTCGGTCAGTTTGTTGTAGACAGTCTCAAACTCTTTGAAAATCTCACCAATCAGGTCAATCCTTTTCTTGTCAATAAGAATGTAGAGAAAATTTAATGTATAAGGCTGAAACTTGGCATCATTTGTAATGTCTTCGAGAATACCCTTTTTCTTCTCGTCTGGTATGATTGGATTAAAAGGAAATTTAAAAAAACCTTATTGGTTATGTACTGAGAGAGCTTATTGATGTCTCTACTGATAGCATCTAGGGACTTCACAAACTGGGCCAATTCTGATAGGGTTGTGGCATATGACCCCTTGCAGTGATGTCTTGCATAACAATACGAGTTCTATTTTTGTGAGCCACTTGAGAAACTTTGGAAGGGAAGGCACTGTGTGTCTTGAAGAGCCTTGTCCCAAAAAGACCAGATTTTAAGGATATGTGGTAGTTTGATCCGTTAGCCCCTTTCAAAAGGGCTCTCACAGATGGGGCACACTAGACATTCCATCTAACAAAAAACATAACCAAATCTTTGGAGATCATGTATCCACCGAGAAATTTTTGTCAGATCGTGTGAAGAAGCAATGTTAATTAAGAGCCAAAGCATTTTCTCTGGAATTCAATTACTTTCTGAAGAATCCGATGCAATTCTAAATGAGTTGCAATTTACGCCAGAGAGGATAACAATGTTTAGTTTATTGGAGTTGTAATTTTTCTATTTTAAGTTTGTGTGATGGGGAGAGGACAATATAGTAACTTCCAACAAAAAAACATTGCCTACTATGCCTTGATGGATGTCCGTACGTTGCTATAAACCTCGTATTTTGTTATGGGCCACACGTATGTTGGTATAGGTGAGTTGATCGGGGTGAATATACAGTTGTTTTATTTGATGAAGCACTCACAATGTCTCTTGACGATGATCATGTCTTCTGTAAGATACAATTATGATATTCATTTAAAAGATAACATGTTGTATCATTTGGTTGAACACTTGGCGTTTATTTACAAAAGTTCATATTTTGGCATTTAAATGCTTCCAAAACGTAGACAACAATCCCATTTTGTCAGTATCCTTCAATCACTTCATTCCATGAGATGACATATCTCTAGGGAATTTTATGTTTGGTGGGTAGATGAGATTAAGAAACTTGCCAATGATACCCAAGATGTTGTAGCGGAAGAGCATCTCCACGCTTCTTATAAACGAGGCTTCCATCTTTGTGTTCTTATCCATCCGATTCTACTCCCATTGTACATATTCATCAGCTTTTGCAACCGCTTGCACCACTCAGGTACAGAGAGTGGTTTCCTGTTTACATTTGCCAGCATACTCCTCGCCTTGTTTCACCATATGCAACAAACAGGGCTCCAACCCAATTAGTTTAAATTTGCCAAAGTACTCCCAACCTGTGCCAAAATATAGAGGAATTTTGTTAGATATAGTTGCAAATGTTTTGATAGACATGTATGCAGAATGTGGAACCTTACATAAAGACATGTGAACTGTTTAGCAAAATGTAACTTATGTTCTTCACTCAAACATCTATCATAGATCATAGAATATATTTTACATCCAAACCATATTATACACATAAAATTCAAGCCCTCTCCGGCGTAACTTGCAACTCATTTGCAATTGCTAGTTTAAGAGTAGTTGTCGCGAAGTCTGAAGACTCTTAGCGTTATATACCACCAAATTCATGTTAAAATGAAGGTGTCGTATGGGAACGTTGTTTTACATAATAAATGTATTAAAAATTACAACTAATGATGATCGGGCCAATAAGAGTAATATAAAAAAACCTTATAAGTAAAAAGGATAGATTTGGGGTTTAACAATTTTTAAAAATATAAATATGATAATTATTATAAAAATAAACATTATAATCAAGAATTTTCTAATTACACAAAGAGAGACTAGGAAAAACTTATTGAATAATAGAATTGGGTCAAAATCACAAAACATTTTTAATCCTTCAAAGTATACTCTTTCTTAATTGAAACAATAGGGTTCTTATAAGTATGGTACTAGTTAAAATTGATTCAACGAAATTATCAAACTTAAGGTTTCAACATTCAAACTTATCATTGGAAGGTGATGTTAGCTTGTTACTATAAGGGAAATATTGAATTGTCTTCATGTCATCAATAAGGGGCAAGACTAGGTTCCTTCTACTAAAGACTCTATAACATCACTTCAAATGTGAATTGTGTAATTTTTGTGGGAAATTTTGAATTTGATATATTGTTTGTTAAAAATTGTAATGAATTTATAAAACCAAAATCTTATTTTGAGAGAACTAGATCATCCTTTAGTGAAATCACAACATTAATTATAGAAATCATTAAATCATTTTGATAAAGTTGGGGCATTATTTGTAGAAAATCGATGCATCATTTTTAGAAATTGATTTAATTTAAATTGAATTAAACATTATTTCATAGTAACTACTATAACTAATGATATACAAGTGATAATATACAGAAAACACAATCAATAAACATATACAATATAAAACTTAAGCAATAGAGAGAGGAAGTGGCTTAGATGATTTCTAGTGATCCGAGATGAGAAACTACTAGAATAAACCGGGAACAGTGTCATCAAGGCTCATCAAGGGTTCTGGGACTCAAAGCGTGCGGGACACTAGCGCCTAGATCAGTCACTAGCGCCAAATGAATTAATTTAATTTGAATTAAACCTTATTTTAGAGTAAAGACTGTAACTAATGATATACAAGTGATAATATACATTAAGATGCAAGCAATAAGCATATAAAATATGAAACCCTAAGAAATAGAGAGAGAGGAGGTGACTTAGCTTATTTCCAAATGATCTGGAAGATATCGAGCTGAAAACTCTGCTAGAATTGACCGGGAAGAGATTTGTCAAGGCTCACTAAGGGTTCTGGGACTCGAACTATGCATGACGAGTGAAAACCACGAGAGGACAAGAGCATCTGGGTGCTAGTGACTAATCTAGGTGCTAGTGTCCTCTCATGTTCTTAGGTTTTGATTCTTTCTAGGTTGCAAAGAGCTTCATTTTTATAATCTTTGTAGCTCGATTTCACTCCAAGGTTGTTGGTCATATCTCGTAACTCAAAAATATAGCCATTACACATGCCCATAAACCACATCAAACATAAATAAAAATATGCACAATGTGGAGTCAAACTAACCTCGACGTTCACCTAAGGAGTGATCCTACAATCGAGCACTACACTACATTCCATACTCCATGTAGTTATGTGTGTCATGATGCCCTAGGTTTCCCTTGTGTAAGTTACACTATGATATCGGATGAGATCTCGATTACTCCAAGTATGTAAATGTGTGAGATGGAATAAAATGAACTTCTTGTCCTATGTTGTGTATGCAAAGTGATCCCGACCTTGTCCCTTTTATGGATGTGTTAGATGTATGCCTTTGAAATTCTCTTGTGCCTTGATGCAATATTCGATGATAGTAGATTATTATTAGTGCTTGACCCCCGATTTTGGAGAAGTAACTAAGTATATATATATATATATATGATTCCCTTGTTTGAATTTCATAATTAACAACTAGAAGTCCAACCCAAAGTCTTGAAAGATACCCAATAGGTAAAAGAGACCCAAAAGGATAAGAAAATGATAAAGAGGGTCGAGCACCCAAGAGTGGCGGGAGCACCTAGGTGTTTCTGTCCTAGCTAAGTGCTAGTGTTTGAGGCCATAAAAGATAAATTAGTCAAGTACTTGACAAGGTTGTAGGATGTTTAAGACCAAAAAAATGCAAAAGATAAAGAAAAAAGGCCAAAAGGAGTTTTTAACTACTAGATTTCTTACTTATGAATCATGTATATATTAGTATGTTTTAGAACCTATAAATATACCCAATCAGTATATATTGTGTATACATTTTTAGCACAATATACGTACTTAATTTTTATTATTAGACTAGTTCCTATCTATTCCATTATTCTCTCCTTCTTATTTGTAACTTCTCCATCCATTTAGGGGTTCTTGTTTATTCACGTACCTATAAATATTGTACGTGGTTCCTTTGTTTAGTAGAATAATAAGAGATAACAAATCTCTATTCTCTCTCCTTTATTTCTACCTCACATTTTGGTATCATAGCTATCAAGACTTTGACCTGTGTGTAGATGCATGAAGAGAAGAATACATTCCCATTTTCCTACACTAAAGAAAAAGACTCTTCTAATGGACAAAAAGAGTCAGAAATTGCGTGGAGAAAATAGCCTGGAGCTACATATTTACCAAAATCTACATGGAAATCCTCATAGTCTGCATAGGTGCATAAAGTCTTCATCACACGTGGAGTTTAGAGGAATAAAAACAAAAACATGGAGGCTTGAAGCTATTGTTGCATGGAAATTGCATGGAGGAGTTGGAGTGGCCTGCAGTTTGTCTTTTTGTTTCTAAAAAAGGGATTTTTTGGTCATTGTTGCAAAGTTTGAAGTTCCTCTCTGCATGGAGATCTTGTATTTCTTTGTGAAATCTGACCAAAGAGCTAGTGCAAGAAGCAAGATATAAGTGCTTGTTCCCAAACATGCGTGGAAAACATAGAAAAAGCACACCGGTGGAAGAAAAGTGTGTGGAAAGGAAAAAAAAATTGTCTTCTGCGTAGTAATTGGAAGAAGGAGAATAGTTGTTGCTACGTGAAGCCTTCAACCTACATGGAAAGGAGATGCCTAGTGATTGATCTTTAGCTTGCATGGAATTGCATGGAAGATCATACTCAGTGTGAAGAATTCTTCTCCAGCTACGTTAAAAGTAGACCAACTTTGTGTACCGACTCTCACTTTGTGAAAAGATGGTGCGTGAAAAGTTGTTATTCCTATGTGAAGCATGAGAGAAGTAAGAGGAAAAGAGAGAGAGGCTACTAGAAGTAGACCAACTGGTTGATCAATTTTGCTACGTGATAGAGGAACAATTTGCATGGAAATTTTGAGAGTATAACCTACGTAAAAAATATAGAGCAACACGAGGAGAGAATCCTCTAGAATGAAATTGAAGCATCTATCTAATAGCCAACGCCAAATGATGAGCATGTCGTCTGAATTGAGACCATCGAAAGCTATAACCTCAAATCGTAACTCGTAGAACACCGTCCAGGTAGCTCCTGGGAGCTCTGGGTTCTACTTTGTAGTGCTCAATGAGCTTCGCAACACTAGAAACCTTGTCTTTGACGAAATGGTTTACAAACAAATCTTGGACTATTTTCTTTTCGACGTCAACTGCCAAGTAAAGTGAGTTCGACAGAATTAGAAGATGAGTACGACACCAATTGTGAATGAATGAAGAAAAACTCCCCACTAAGCATCATCGTCTCTCAACACGTGAGTATCGAGAGCATCTATGAGCTAGTACTTCACATCAGTGAGTCAAAGTTGTAATCTCTCTTGAAATAAATAAATAAGTAAAATGTTTTTTTAAAAAAATTTATATAAAAAAATGTCTGCTCAAGTTTCTCCTCTCCGATGCTTAGTTTCTCAAGGGCCCAATTTTGCAGCCTAGAAAACAAAAATGAGGACAATCCTTCAGTTTGAAGGATTATGGGGCATCGTGACCGGATCTGTGACCGCTCCCACAACCCCTAATGAATTAATAAAGTATGAAATGGCTAGTGCCAAAGCCTTGATGCTGATAATGCTTAGTATTAGTGATGATGTGCAAACACATGTTTGGAATGTGGAGAAACCAAAGGAGGCCTGGGACAAGCTGGCAACAATTTATGAAGCCAAAAATCATACTAAGATCCTCCATCTTCAGTCAAATCTGCACACCCTCTCTATGGGTTCAGATGAGAAAGTTGAGGAGTTCTTACGTCGCATGGCTGAGCTGCGATCGGATTTATTAGCGCTTAATGAAATAGTGGACAAAAAAATTCTCATACCGATCACCTTGAGAGCACTCCCTTCTCAATTTTGAGTGTTCGTTACGACACTAAATGTATCTAAACAAATAATGGCATTCAAAGAACTTGTGAATTTTTCTGGAGTAGGAATAGGCCATCAATTCATCCCAAGAGGAGTCTCAGGATAAAAACTTGTTCTCGAGCCATCTGTGGCCAAAAAAATCAAAAGGCCCCCAAGAGAAGACAAATCGAGCGCATCCAAAAAAAACGAAATATCAAAAGTCAAAGAGGTGGTGTCACATTTATAGAACCAACACTCATGACACTTGATCACTACTGGTACAATAGCTTGAAACAAGGGTCTTCAAGTCAAACAAGCACATCAAGGCACGAAGATTTTCAAAATTCCAAATGACGTCCCCACTGGAGAAAGCACAAGGGGCATCTCACAACCCAACAAGATAATGAGTCTAATGAGGAGACATCAAAAGGAGCACATTCTGGTAAGAATCTTGTACTTGTCTCTTAGACTTCACATCCCATGAAGAGAGTTTGGCTAATAGACTCAGGTGCAAGTAAGCACATGTCAGGTGACAAGGAGATGTTTGATTCACTCAATGAAGAACCCACTGGAGATCGGGTTCGTATAGCCGATGACAAAGAGTACGTTGCAGAAGGAATTGGAAATGTAACCATTCCTCTAGGACCATGAAAATGTACACTTACAAAGGTACTATATGTTCCTGGATTGACTAGCAACCTCTTGTCAGTAACTCAACTATTAAATCATCACCTAAAGGTATAATTTCTTGTCCAAAATGGCATCAAATCATGTTTTATCTCGTGACAAGGTAAGATTATTACTAGAGCATTTATGAAAGATAAGTTATTTGCTTTAGATACTGTTTCATCTTCTGTAATAGATTTATCTGCATCAACAGTATAATCTACTACACTCTAGAATTTTAGATATGGACACTTGTCGGCTAGTTCATTGCATCAGATGAGTTCAAAAGCAATGGTTCATGGACTACCCAAATTGTCTAGTTCCTTACCTCTTGTGCCCTGGTTGTCTTGCAGGAAAACAACACAGGGATCCATTTCAGGAAAGCACCTTCCATGCCAAGAAGCGTCTGGAGGTAGTTCATACCAATCTGAATGGCCCTCTACCTACTTCATTTTCAGGATATAAGTACTTCCAACTGTTTGTGGATGACCACTCCCGCAAGATGTGGATGTTTTTCCTAAAGAAGAAAATTGAGGCTCTTCAACATTTCCAGAACTTCTATCATCGTGTTGTGAAAGAGACCGGACAACCACTTCTTCTACTTCACTCAGATTGAGGGGGAATTCACATCAAATAAGTTCTTGGCATTCTTGAACCAACAAGGCATTAAGCAGAACTTGACTGCTCCCTACACACCTCAACAAAATGACATTGTTAAGCGACAAAATCATCACACAATGATGGAGATGGCTTGCTGCATGCTAACAACAACAAAGCTAGAGGAATGCTATTGGGCTGAAGTAGTACAGATAATAATATATGTTCTCAACAGGGCACCAAAAAGATTTTACAAAATAAAATGCTAGAAGAGGTATGGAGTGGTAGAAAGCCATCAATTTCTCATTTGTGAGTATTTGGTTGCACATCATACATGCATGTCCCAACTTAGAAGAGAAAGAAGGTAGAGCCAAAGACACTCCATTTTATCCTACTTGACTACAACACTACCACGAAGGCATATTGTCTCATGGATCCTAATGTTTCACCTTTAACTTAGATTGTTCCTTTGAATTGTTGACAAAACAAATAGGGTAACGGACATAGGAGGAATACCTATTCAAATGTCGGTTGATGGGTTGTTGCATGCGTATGACTTCCGAATCCACAACTTACTGTGAGAGCTTCCTTTTGGCTAGGAGGAACTACCTGTAATGAAATCAATACCACCAAAAGGAATTAAACAATATTTTTAGTGAATTGCCTAGTGTGAGCTAGATCCGAGAAGTATGATACTTCCTAGATGGTTATCAGTCCATTGTTTTAAACAAATTAATGTTGTAAACAAAGTAAATCCTATTGTTATTTTAAAATGATTTAGGTATCTCACTTAAAACACAATAAGAAAATATATCTAACCTAACAAAGCTAAGCTAGAATAGAATCCACAGTCAAATGGTTGGTTCCGGGTTTTGCAGGTCTAATAAAGGTCTCAGGTAGGTCATAGGTGAGTGAGGGTGAGGTAAAATTAGGTGGGTAGGTCTTTGTTTAAGGTTGTGAGGGCAAACACGAGACCGTGTCGGTCGAGGTGACCGATGGTGGTTAGGTATAACCAGTGCGATTCTTCGTGAGATCTGGAAATGTCATAGAAGCAGGTTTTGGTCTCCTTTGTGATTACATAAAGGATTTTGATTGGTTGGCACAAGGTATTAAGTGACTAGAATATGTTTTTGTGATGTTTTAATGGGTCTATGGAGGTGAAAATCTTGGATAAGGTCAATAGGGAGCAAGATAAACAATGGGTGATAAAATAATGATATAACAAAATAAACCAGAGAAGTATGATGTTATACTTACTTGGATTTCGTTCCTGAAGGTCTGTGTGTGAGGGATGGAGGTGCTAATGATGGGTTTGAAGGCTGCAAGTGATCACCAAATGAAGATAATTTTTGCATGGACTGCATGCACACTCCTCTTTGCTTGGATAGATCAACTCGTGGGGGTTGGCTATGCGAGGAAGATGCTCAATCTCCTTCCTTGGATGTGAGTTTTTGCAAGAATTTTTTCTCTTAAGATGTGTTATCTCTCTGAGATGTGTTCTTTCTCATCAAATTTTCTCCCAATATTTTCCAACCTTGAGAATAAGGTAGTTTAGGGGTTAAAAGGGGTACCTTGATGGCGGTCGGTCCAAACTAACCGACATCGATCAAGGTGGATTTCCTAGGTTTACAAACTTAGGAGATCCTCATTTTTCCTTAGATCTCACATCGTTATCCCATGGATTAGACTCAAACTTCTTGTGAGTATGTGGGAATGTGGTTAGAGGGAATGTAGGCATTGATTTTTAGGGTTTGGGTAAGTCTTAGTTAGTTATGGGAACTTTCTAAGAATAGGTCTTAGCTTGAGTTAACTTAGTGAGGTGTCTAAGTGAACTATATGTGTGGATATTATTTAAATAAGGTATTTAAATAATAAATATAGTGAGGATAATGCATTAATTAAATTAAATTAATATTAATGGGGTAAAGGGGGTCATGGCTAGGTAAATCGATGAAGCATGTTTATTTGTCGAGGGACCAAAGGGGAGTGTGACCTAATTTTAGTGTCTCGCATTTTTCCCTTTTGTTGAGTAGCTTGTATTGGTAAGTGATGCTAACAAAAATAAGATGTGGTTGCCCCATGTGAGGGTGAAGGTGATCCCCCTCAAACCAGAGCTAACAAGGCAAAGCAAGGTTGAAGCGGTGCATGGATTGATTAAATGTAAATGTGAAGAAAATGCAAGTGGGTATAGGGAAAAGGAGTGAAAGGTCTACTCGGGAAATCTAGGTAATGGGTCAGGGTCACAGGTAGCAACAATCAAATTCATGCACACGTATAAACTATAGCATGTTACCGAGTTGAAGAGCAAGAAAACTCTACATCGGCTAAGGTCGATATGTTTATCCAAGCAAGGTTGAAGTGAATCTGGTATCTAAGGTTTAAGATAAGGTCGGGAAGCACAACGAAGGTTAGGTGCAGTAGGAATGGTTAGGTATGTTCCAAAGACACCAAAGGTAGGGTCGGGATAAACGGTGATGGCAACAGAGTAGGTAAGTTCATTAGGTCATTCAAAACAAGTAATAGTACACATGAGGTATAACGAACACATGAGGTCAAAGATCACTAGTGATGGTCCAGGTCCAAATATCTAGGTCGCGGCACAGTGGTAAGGCCGAGGTAAGGGTAAAATAATGAGTCCCCAAAGGAGGAAAAATGGAGGTAGGAAGTGATGAGGTTAGGAAAGGTAAGCTAAAGGGGTGGGTAAAGGTATGGGGTAAAAAGCAAGGTAGAGGGTGGGGTAAAATGGAAAAGTAACGGAAATGTGTAGGTAGGGGTGACCGATGGCGGTCATGGATAACCAACGTCAGTATAGGAAAACCGGCGATGGTTAGGTAGGGCCCGAGACCAATGCCGGTCTAGGGGAACCAACGTCGGTTAGGTCGGGTTTGGTATAAAAACAAAAAAGCCACGTTTGGATTATTCATTTGTGATTTTCAAAGTGAAGACAAGATAAGAAAGAGAGAAACTTCGAGAAAAGCATCGGAGGAAATGGATAATGAGTTGGTAGGGTGAGTTGACTATGGTTGGGTTGGTTAGTAGTGGGTCCATGAGATCTTAGCGAGGGATTCGATTGGTTGGAGTGTGTGGGTAGATATTCGGTGATGGCAGAGGTGGGAGAGGGATCGTGTGGATTGATGATGCTTTGAGATGCATAGATAGGTATAGGTAGTGGTGGGCAGCTCAATTCATGAGCCACACCACCTAGGCCAGAAGCCAAATTTAGCAGCCAAATTGCTCGCCCTACAGGGGGTAATGATGCTGCGATCATGCGAGATAAGTATACTACGAACACAACTAGAGGGGACAGGCAGAGGTAGCAGAGATATGAGTACAAGTCGCTAGTCTATAGGCCCCGAGATGGTGGAGGGAGAGGGTGTAGGAGATGGGGATAGAGATGGTCGGTGGCAGCCCCACAGCTCAAGTAGCGGGATTACAGGGTCATTTGGCCATAGGCGTAGGGAGATGGTCCCGGTTCACAAGCTTGTATGCAGGGTAGATATAGGGGCCAAGACCTATGGGACCACCCTAGACCGTGCCTATATCTAGGTTACAGGATTCCCTAAGTGAGGCATGATACTATCAGGACCAGCTTATGGTAGCCGGATAGACTTCCTCTCTTATGGAGAGTACAGGGCACAACAGGTGTCTAGTGAGAGGACGAGATCCCGCACACATAGTGTGGAGAGCACAGGAGGGCAGCGAGCTCCGAGGCCTGATCAGGGAGAGGCCACTAGTACACAACGACCAGAGCGAGGTGATGTGCCAGCAGGGGCACAGGAGGCCAAGGGTGCAGGGACACAGAGATGGAGGACATCCGGTGAGATGTCTGATATGCAGCCCCCGATTTTGGATGTATACTAGTGTTTATTGGTGATATATATGTTGGCCTGCATGCCATAGATTTTTGTATTTTTGATCACATACCAGCCTACATGCCGAAGATAGTGAGGATGTATGAGTGATTTTGTTATATATTTGAGTTATACCGCCTACGTGTCAAGATTTTTGTTGTATTAATTCATTCATTCTTTTGTATATATGAGACCAACCTGCGTGCTGATGACATTTTGTATTGTATATCGGCCTGCGTGCCAACATTTTTGAGATGATGGCCATGATGAGATAGACATGTATTTTGAGATACACATTGATTGATTTATATGATGAGATTCATGGTATGTGGTGATGTGTTAATATGTTTATGAGATATTAGATGTATGGCTTGTGTTAGATGAGATATGGATTTGTTACTTTGATATGGATGGAAAGTAGGTGTGTTAGGCATGATGGAGTCAGGTTGGTTTAGGCATGGATCGAGTCAAGTTATAGGCATGGATCGAGTCAGGTTATAGGCATGGATCGAGTCAGGTTATAGGCATGGTCAAGTCGAGGGCTATAGGCATGGATCGAGTCGGAGAGTTTAG
Source organism: Taxus wallichiana var. yunnanensis (assembly GCA_018340775.1). NCBI lineage: Eukaryota > Viridiplantae > Streptophyta > Pinopsida > Cupressales > Taxaceae > Taxus > Taxus wallichiana. Next base: position 1,032,769,891 of record CM031234.1, read on the forward strand.
GTATGGATAAGTTATGGTTGGCAATGAATGATATTATGGGTCATATGTGAAATGTTGTATAATCTATGCGTAATGATGGTAAGTGTAACAAATGTATAAAATGGTAAATAACTTGTTATATATGTGGCTTAATTTCCAATTTTGTTAGAAATGTGGAACTAAGTGAAGTGTGGGGTAAATGGTGAGTTAGGCATGGTTGATGAATTGATTAGGGTAGAGAGTGGCCGAGCTAACCTCCAAGGGCCCCATTCCCTCGGAGTGCTGTCTACATAGTCCCGGTGAAAAGGGACCTCGATCGATGTAGTTCTCCCATGAGCTAGGGAAGAATATGAGAATGAGTTTGTACGGTTTTGGGCATGTTGTGGGTTTAGTTTTAATAGGTGTGGGTAGATTATAGATAAAATGATGCAGGTGAAGGTGATTATGGTGAAAGGGGGTATTACCCCAAAGGTAAGCGTCGAGAACCAAGTCCTGTGTAAGGTAATCAAAATGTAAACAAAGATGGTTAAAAGATAAGAGGGAGGCGATAAAGCCACCTAATTGGGTAGGATCATACCAAGTAGATCATACCATGAAGGGGGTGATGAACACAAGATCCAAAAGGCATTGCATGATTAACTGTTCTACAGTGAAAGTAGTCACAGGATCACCAAATGTTGAAATTCCAAGATGTCCCTTGAGGCGATTTAGGAAATGAGAGTGGAAATGGTAAGGTGGGTGAAAGGTAGTTAATTATATATGTTTGGAGTGACAGGTATTTTGGGCAAGAGGTCCAAGGTCACAATGGGAAAGTCCATGACTAAAAAGTGTTTTTGTTTTGATAGACTGATTGATGTGGGAAGTCTATATGGGATAAATAATATGGTACTCCTTGAGGTCTTTGTGAAGCTGATTGATGTGGGAAGCTTCGGTTTCTCTCATTTTTATTTTTATTTTGAAAGCTTCACATAGTTGTCCTTCAAGGGAGAAGTCTATTTATAGTAGCAATTTGGTTGAGAGGAAGATGTCCTTTTGAGGGAGTCATCTTTTTATTAGAAGTTTGACTCAAGGAGTTTGGTCCCATTGGAGGTCTTTGAAATCATGGACAATACCAAGGTGAAGGATAGGACTCTTGTTCAAAAGGCGAGGTGGAACGACCATGGGATCTCATCTAAAGGTAGAAAAAAGTATCCATGAGAATCATGTTGTGTAGTGCCATGGTACACATATTCAAGAGAAGATAACAAGTGACAAGTACTCATATGATTCTAGTTTAATCATTAGGGAGGTGTATGGAGTGGATAGAACTCAAGGGACGAGTGTGGAGAGAGACAAACAGTGAGGTAGGACAATGAGTCAACAATAGATTGGTCAAAGATGCAATGTGTTAAGGGGCTCGTGTTCAGCTTTTACCGTCAAGGAGAGGAAAAATGATAGGCACCCGATCCATAGGTATGAATTACGATGTATGGTCCAAGCCAATTAGGAGAAAATTTTCCCCATTTAATTTTTTTCGCTTTGGTTATGTGTTTATTTTCTTTAAGACAAGGTCACCGACTTGGAAGGTGTGTTCATGAACATGTTTTTCATAAGCACATTTGATACGTTGTTGTAAACTTGAAGGTGATCCAGAGCATTAAGACGACGTTCATTTAATAACTCTAGTTGTGCTTTAGGTGGTTCTGAAAAAATCATCATCGATAAGCATGTCATGGAGAGAATTGCAGAGTGAGGGGATCTGGACTTCGAGAGGTAGAATAGCCTCTGCACCATAGACCCGGTGAAAAGGGTGTAGCCGTAGTGGAAGTGTGAATACTAGTGCAAAGATGCCCATAGGGAAAAAGGAATGTGTGTATGCCAATACCTCCTAGTATCGTCAACCACTTTCACGAGAATTTTGTTGAGGGTTTTGTTAGTGGATTCGACTTGGCCGTTGGTTTGTCGGTAATAAGGTGATGAGAAACTAAGATGAAAGCCAAAGGCATTACGCAAATTTTTTGCAGTGTTTTGTTTTTGAATTGTCTTCCATTATCAGTGATGAGGTGATGAGAGACACCAAAGTGGCAAATGATGTGATGGTTAACGAACTCATATATTTTCTTGGATTTCATGGAGATGAGTGGTATGGCTTCCACCCATTTTTTGTAGTATTCGGTAGCAGTTATGATCCATTGATGGCATTGGGAAGAATGAGGATTGATTTCTCTGACAAGATCCAAACCCCATTAAGAGAAAGGCCAAAGGTCATGAGTGATATATAAGGCATGACTGGGTGTATGATGAAGGTTGGAATGTTGTTGACATTTCACACATCATTTGACATAGTTGCAACAATCATGGTTAAGGGTCGGCCAGTAATAGCCTAGGCGAAGAATACGCTTAGCAATAGCAAGGCCACTAAAGTGACCTCCACATATGCCATCATGAACCTCCTTAATGGTATAAGGAATTTCAAAATTGGTGAGGCATCGTAAGAGAATACCATCAAATCCACGCTTATAGAGGAGTCACCCCAGGATAACGAAATGGGAGACCTTTTTAAGGAAGGCGCATTGTCTGTTACGGTGAGATCAGGAGGTAAGATGGAGAAGGAAAGGTAGTCGGAGTATTGTTTATACCAAAGGTCACTTGGGTTAGGGGTGTTAGTTCCGATTGAGTAAACATCATGAGGTAAATAAGAAGGTGAATGGAGGCATTGTACGGTGACAAATATTTTGGAATCGGTAGGGGAAGCGGGTATTTGGGAAGCTAAGTAGGCCATGGTATCTCAAATTTGTTGGTTGAACGGGGATGGTTTGAAGGGTGTAACGATAAAAGATGGTTAAAAGTATGTCTACATGATGTTTATACTTTTGAAGTATCTTGTTACTTAAATTGGTACATAACATCGACTTGTTCTATGACCAGTTGTGAATCACCAAAGATGTGGATTGATTTGACATCTAGGGCATAGGCGGTCTAAAGACCTAGTACGAGCTCTTTGTACTCAAAGAATATTGTTGGTGCATTCAAAGTCTAGTTTGAAAGACAAGGGCATGGGTTCTCCATCCAGAGGAATGAGGATAACACCAGCCCCACCCCCACACTAACACTTGGAACCATCAAAGAATAGTGTCATTTGGTAAGGGGGTTCGTCCAAGGAAAGGGTAGCAATGGATTCATCGGGAAAGTCAAAATTAGAGGGTTGGTCCCTGGAAATAGGTGCGTCCACCATTTGTTGGCTATAGCTTGGCCCTTGATGGACTTTTGGTGATGAATTCAAGGTCAAGGTCAGCGAAAAGCATAAGCCATCATGCGCATACTTATTTTGATAAGGTTTGTTGTACATGAAGTGTAAAGGATCGGTGTTGGTTAGAACATAAGTTTTGTGGTTGAGTAGGTAATGGCGGAGTTTGGTGGCAATGAAAACTAATGCTAAGCAAATTTTTTGGGATGGTTTTATTGGGTTTCATAGTCTAAGAGAGTACGGCTTATGTAATAAACTCGCTTGCTCCCTATGTTATTCATCACGATGAGTGAGCATGGCTCCCAAGGACCGATTGGTAGCTGATATGTAGAGGTAAAAAGGTTGGTCGTATTTAGGTGGAATGAGCATGAGAGGTTGGAAAAGGTATTGTTTTAGGGCCTCAAAATATTTGTGATAGTCATCATCCCATTTAAAGGAGACATCTTTCCTAAGTAGATGATGAAATGGTTGACACCGATAAGATAATTGTGAAATGAAATGGCGAATGGACTGTAATTTACCTTACAGCTATGGAGTTGTTTAAGGTTAGTGGGTGGAGGCATTTCCAGAATGGCCTTGAATTTGGTAGGGTCAACTTCTATACCACGGAGGGAAACAATAAATCCTAAGATTTTCCTGAGAGAACCATGAAGATGCACTTTTTAGGTTGAAGGAAGATGTAATATTTAATGAGGTAGTCAAAGATGGTTTTGAGGATGACGAGGTGCTCGGAACGACATTTAGATTTGGCCAAGAGATCATCCACATAATCTTCCAATATGCGATGCATGATATCATGGAAGATGTAAGTCATAACATGCTGATATGTAGCACCAGCATTTTTAAGGCCAAAAGGCATGACTTGATAGTAAAAGGTTCCCCAAGGGGTAATGAATGTGGTCTTGTGCTGATCTTTGGGGAAAGAAAAATTTGGTTATAACTTGAGAAGCCATCCATGAGTGAGAGCATCTCGTGACCAGTGGTAAGGTCAACTAGTTGATCAATACCAAGAAAGGGAAAGTCATCTTTCATGACAAGGCGAGTTTGAGGTGACGGAAGTCCATGCAAATGCGGAGTCCCCCTATTGCTTTCATAACAGGGACAATGTTATAAATACAATGAGGATAATCAATGGGTAAGATGAAGGAAATGGAAAGAAGGTGTTGAAGTTCTTCTTTGACGAGAAGAGCAATCTGAGGGTGCATTTTCCTCGGCTTTTTTTTTGATAGGTTTCGCATCGGTAACGGTTACGATATTGTGGACCACTATGGTGGGGTCAATAATGGGTATGTCTACGTAAGACCAAGTGAAAGCATGGTTATGATCTCGGAGAAAAGAAGTGATGGCTTCTGCTTAGCAACATCTAAAGATTATCTGATCTTTAGGATGTGCGGGTCATCCTGAGTATGAATGTTGATATCGATAGTCGATTCATTCAACACTATTTGTGTCTCGAGAGGGTAACAACCGATGAATATATGACTCTTCTCGCACCAAGGTAGGTGAGTATGGATTCATCATCATGACATTGAATGACGTTAATGGTAGATGTCTCATCATTGATCATCTCAGATACAAAAATGGGAGAGTGGAAGTGGCCTCGCCTTTGCGTTGATAAGTCAAAGGCCCCAAGGAAATGGTGTTTATGAAATTATTTTTAGGAGGGATAGATTCAGGATCCATCGACTCCGTCGGTGAGGGTGGTGATGAAGGTGGAGAAGGGCTAGGGTTTGCAATGAGTCCAATGTGGGCCTGTTTGGTAGGAGGTTCGGGGAATCCGATACCACTCCGGTCATTATGTTTGCAAGTGGTACATGGAATAACAAAGTATGGCAAAATTGCTCATAAAATCCAAAATCAAAACCCTTCCATGTAGAGTGGGTGCAAGAAGGTGTGGGTGAAATGGCATTGGTATGTGATTGGAAGTCAACGGAAAATGGGTAGGGTTGTGATGGTGGTTCGGTGTGTAAGTGGTAGTATCAAGTCCCCATGGTGGTGAGACTAGTACGAATATGAGGAGGACCATAAAGGAGGCATTCTCCTATACGGTGATCATAGCGAGGGTGTTGGTGAAGGATCCCATACTCATACGCAGAGTAAGAAATGTGTTAAAACTATATAAGCGGTACTCCCCTAGAGTGAGGCATTGAAAAAAACCTTCCAAGGATCAGTTGTTGGTATGTGGGTATCTCGGTATGGATGATGGGTCGAGGTAGATGTGGATGTGGAGTTAATGGATTGGGAAGCTAATGGGTAAGATATGGCGGTTATAGCAGCGGTAGGAATAGAGGAGGTATGTGATGTGAAAGCAATGGGTTTGTCTTGGTAGGTGGAGGTGTAGGTGAAGTAGTAGTATTGGTTGCGGTAGTAGATGGCTTGACTTGATAGGTATGAGCACATCATTGGGTCGGTAAAGCATGTTGCATGTTTTGAAAGGTGATGGGTCAGTTGGAATGGTATAAGTGTGTCCTCATGTTCAAACTTTACACAACGATGTAAAGTGGAAGGAATGCAACCCATGACACGATCCAAGGGTCTACCAAGCAACAAGTTATATTGAATCCCCCTCCAAAACATAAAACAATTCTTGAATAGTGCGGGACCCACGCGAATGTGAAGGATGATAGTGCCTAGTGTGGTAGTGATAGCATCATTGAATGAACGCAACATGAACGGATGTTTATTTATGTAATTGTCGTATGCACATTTGAGCAAATGCATGGGATGAAATGATGTTAATGCTAGCACCTCCATCAATCATCACACGACATACCCATATGTCATCAATCATAGAGATGAAGAGGGCTAGCTGCGGGTCATCGTTTTGGTATGGCACAATCTCTTCCTCCGATGGTATGTGGGGTATAGGTGGTAAGTTGGTGAGAGAGGTTTGATGGGTGTGATAATGGAGGCTATGGGTGTAGGGTCATTTGTCTTTGCCCTTCTTGCGGGATTACGATGTTTGATGAGGTGAATGAAGGGGCATGATTGGGAAATGGTTTTTAGATGATTTGAGATAGATTTTGGTTGGGGAAGCATGTGGGGTATAGATTATCCACAGCTTAGCTCACCTTTCTTGAGCATTTCTTGACAATATTCTTGAAAGTGATGTAGTTGCCATCACTATGACCCTTCACTCGGTGATAGTTACAAAAATCATGCTCTTTATACCATGCGGGCATGGGGCGAGCAGGGTCAAAACCAGTGTGTGGTTTTATGGGTGGAAGGGTGATGGCTCCAGCTTTGATAAGCTTTTCTAAGACAGAAGAGTAAGGTTCCCCAATTGGGGTATATTTTCATTGCTCTTGTCTGAATCGAAAAGCCTGGATAGGTGATAGATTAGATGAGGGTGTAGCCTGATTAGATGGATGAGTGGGCTAACCTTGAGTACCACTACATTAGTGGTTCCTTTAGCCTTTGAGTAATTGGTTGGTGGTTCGGAAGAAGAAGAGGTTTCATTTGGATTGAATGCCGAATTCTTATTTTGTAATTGGATTTTCTTCTCTTCGATGGCCCGAATCTCTAACTTTCGTGCCATAGTGAATGCCTCATCGAATGTTCGAAAGTTTGGACCTACAAGGTCGGGAGATATTTCTAGTACAAGCTCGTGTGAAGAGCTCGATGAGTTCAGTTTGTGGCAGTTGGAAGGTAAGTTGATTGATCAAGCTGCGCCAGTGAAGAACAAAATCTATGATAGATTCATCCTCGTACTGACGTGTGGAATATAGATCGGTCATGGTAACCTTCTTAGCGATATTGATAGATAAAGATCCAAGAAAGCTTGGGCTACTTGAGTGAATGAAAATATAGAGTGCTTGGGTAACCCACTATACTAATCTAATGCAGTCCAATGAGGGACATCGAAAAGTTCTCAAAAGTAAGGCATCATCATGATTAATCGATAACACCCGTGTTTGAATGAGCACAAATGTTGTTGTGGGTCTTCCTTACTATTGAAGTGGTTGAAATTAGGCATTTCCCAATGCACAGGGTATGAACGGATAGGAATGGATGGGTGAATAGGCTCATTACAAATCTTGTCATAGGTGAGAGTGTTATGAGAGCTAGAAACCAATGCCTCCAGTGTCTGCATCTTATCCATCATCAATTTAATTAGGTCATTGGTGGGTTGTGATGATTGGATGCCTCATATAGCATGAGGAGGTTGGTTTTGGACATATAATGGGGGTGGCATTCCAATGTATGGGGCTGCCATGTAAGGGGGTGGAGAAGAAGGTAATGGAATAGGGGGTACATACCTAGAATGTATAATGGATGAAATGGAAGGTTGTTGATAGTATGTATATGGGGGTGGAAGGGTCGTGGTAACCCTAGTGGCAATAGGGGCTAATGATTGTGGAATAGAAAGAACCATGTTTTGAAATGGGGCAGGGGTCACTGACACTAGAGGTGGGAATGTAGCTACATGTATGTATCGATAATAGGGGTGGATGAGGTTGCATTTGGGGTAGTTTTCAAGGGCATGGTGGATGTAATGGGTGACACATAGGTAATGTAACACAAAATTCATAAATGGGAATAGAACCTAACTACGAAACGAATGGGGGTAAGGTGGATGTAGGTAGCACGGAGCTAGATGGGGCTAATGCGAAAGTGGGTGCGAGAGTCGGGGGATAGATATGGGCATGTTGTATGACAACCGACCCAAGGTATCTCGAGGTGGATGAGTGGGAAAGGTAAAACTACAATGCGGCAGGGTTCCGGTCAAGGAGTTGTGCAAACTCCTCATCGCCAGAGTGGTAGTGGTAGGTTAGATGGGATCCATGGCTGGTGATAAAATAGAAGGTGGTGAAGGACTAGGTGGGAGTGGTTGGCAACTGGCGTGGAATACAAGGGCGTTTTCTTTTCTTCGGGTCAGCACCATGTGAACCAAGATATTGACTGGTAGGGCTCCCTTTCGTAAATAATACGAAAATAGTAGGAACAAGTGAATCTGGTGATAAAAAATGGATGAAGTAACAAATGGTGGGTGGAATAAGAAATGAGATAACCGATTCCGGTTAGGGAAAACTCGACGTCGATTAGGGATAACTACTTCCGATCACCGTAGAAAATAGACAATGAATAAACAACGAGGCGTAAGGTAAAATCGACAAGTATGCCAAAATCGGGGATGTGTAAAACATTAATGGGAATAATGACAATGATAGAGACTTTGGAAAGTGGAAGAAAGTGAAGTGAAAATGTCCTTTTGAGTAGGTTAGCAAAGGACTCGAACCGACATCGATTGGGTATAACCAATGGTGGTCAGAGGTAACCGATGACGATTAGTATGAAATTGAAACAATGATGAAAGAAAGTGGTTGTGAATTAAAATTTGATGTAGAATCAGACCCAAAATTCCTGAAATGATGATGATATGGCGTAGGCACACTCAGGTGAATACGGAATACACCAGCTATGATGAGGAGTGTGCAAGGATGAACAAAAAGAAGTGATGAACATGATCTTTTACCTCAAGACACAAGCCAAGCAAAAACACTAAGAAAATGCGATCCTAGGAGTGCTCTTTCTATTATGTGTGTTTAGCTTATGCTATTTAGTGATTGACACATGAATTGTGAAAAAGAGTTTTTGGTGAGGATGGCTTCCTACAAAGAAGGAGATCTAAAATGTGAGGTTTCGTATGTTATGGTGGGGCGAAGGGCTTCGCTCTGAAGTATAACTTGACAGAGCGACGAGCTGGGTGCCCACTATTCCATGATCGTGTGATCACCTTCAGCTTCTTCCAGGTAAGATGTTGTTTAAGAATGTATGTATTTTGAATTTTTGTGTGGTTTGGTAAGACTCAGAGAAAGAGAAAAGGATAGAAGTGCTTTTCTATGATTTGTTTGTCAACCATCACCGGTAATGAATTCTAGCACATAGCTTTCCCTCAATTAATGTGAGCTAATGCATAAAATCGAATGAAATGTAATGATTTTAAAACCCAAATCAAAAATGTGAAATTGGATGATACAATAAGATGAATAGGAAGAGGGATGCTCTTTCACTAGATTGTAGAAAACATGAAGAAATGATTCCTTTTAATTACACCAAAAGAAAAGTTTCCTTTAGAGAAAATAGAAATGAGATGTGTATTACCAAAGAATAAAATTAGTGTGTATGCTTTTCGAAGGGAAACAAACACACAATTTTTTCGTAGGAATGAATGAAATGCAAGGAACCCCAGATGGGTCCCACCGGGCATGCATAAATGTTTCACCTTTTTCTTAGATTGTTCCTTTGAATCGTTGACGAAACAGTTAGGGTAATGAGCGTAGGAGGAATACCTGTTCAAATGTCGGTTGATGGGTTGTTGTGTGCGTATGACTTCCAAATCCACAACCATGAGATCTTCCTTTTGGCTAGGAGGAACTACCCGCAATGAAAGCAAGACCACGAGAAGGAATTAAACAATATGGGCAGTGAAATGCCTAGTGTGAGCTAGATCCGGGAAGTATGATACTTCCTAGATGGTTGTTAGTCCACTGTTTTAAACAAATTAATGCTGTAAACAAATTAAATCCTATTGTTATTTTAAAATGATTTAGGTATCTCACTTAAAACACAATAAGAAAATAGATCTAATCTAACAGGATAAGCTAGAATAGAATCCACAGGTCAAATGGTTGGTTCCAGGTTTTGCAGGTATGATAAAGGTCTCAGGTAGGTCATAGGTGAGTGAGGGTGAGGTAAAATTAGGTGGGTAGGTCTTTGTTTAAGGTTGTGTGGGAAAACACAGAGACCAATGTCACGGTCAGGTGACCGATGACAGATTAGGTATAATCGTGCCTAATTCTGAGATCTGGAAATGTCATAGAACAGGGTTTTGGTCTCCTTTGTGATTGCAATAAGGATTTTGATTGGTCGGGACAAGGTATTAGGTGACTGGAATAGGTTTTTGTGAAGTTTTAATGGGTATATTTAGGTGAAAATCTTGGAGAAGGTCAATAGGGAGCAAGATAAACAATGGATGATATAACAATGATATAACAAAATAAACCAGAGAAGTATGACATTATACTTACTTGGATTTCATTCTTAAAGGTTTGTGTGTGAGGGATGAAGGTGTTAATGATGGGTTTGAAGGCTGCAAGTGATCACCAACTGAAGAAAATATTTTGCATGGGCTGCATGCACACTCCTCTTTGCTTGGATAGATCAGATCGTGGCTTGGTGGCTGTGCAGAGAAGATGCTCAATCTCATTCCATGGATATGAGTTTTTGCTAGAATTTTTCTCTCGAAGATGCATTATCTCTCGATATGTTTTCTTCCTCATTAACTTTTCTCGCTAATCTTTTCCAACCTTGAGAATAAGGTAGTTTAGGGGTTAAAAGGGGTAAGCGATGGCGGTCCAAATTAATCGGCGACGGTTGCTAGGGGTAACCGATGTCGGTCAATGTGGGATTTCCTAGGTTTACTAAAGTTAGGGAGATCCTCTTGATTTTCTTGGATCTCGCATCGTTATCCCACGTATTAGACTTGAAACTTCTTGTGAGCATGCAGAATGTGGTTAGAGGGAATCTAGGCATTGATTTTTAGGGTTTGGGTAAGTCTTAGTTAGTTATGGGAAGTTACTAAGAATAGGTCTTAGCTTGAGTTGACTTAGTGAGGTGTCTAAGTGAACTATATTAAATATAGTGAGGATAATGCATAAATTAAATTAAATTAATATTAATGGGGTAAAGGGGGTCATGGCTAGGTAAATGTGATGAAGGGTGTTTATTCGTCGAGGGACCAAAGGGGAGTGTGACCTAATTTTAGTGTCTACACTCGAGAGAAAGAAAATATACAAGATTCGCGATGTGGTTTGTAATGAGTCATCCTTTGAATCTACAGTGACATCAGAAGAAGCTTTACCAACCACCTCTCACCGACTAGTTTCTCGAATCAAATGAATAGCCGAGGAGACTACCAAGAGAAAATAAATGTTGTCGGAGAGATATTTATTGACCTTGTAGAGAACTAGAGAATGTGACTCCACATCAATCCACATGGAAATGACAAAGTTCTTCTCAAAGGAAGCTAAGTTCTCATCTTAATTGGGTACAAAGCACCATCAAGGACTCACATTTGCAACAAATCCCATATACATCATCTAGAGTCAAAACAAGGAGTCAAATAAGAAATGAGATAAACTTTGCACTCATGAGTTCACTGATTAATAGCTTCAAGCGTAAAATGTTCGTGAAGCACTCAGTCAACCTCAGTGGAAGGAAGCCATGGATATAAAATATGACACACTTATGAAAAATTGACATGGGAACTTGTCAATCTACCTAACGGAAAGAAACCCATAAGCTGCAAATGGGTTTTCAAGACAAAATATAAGGCAAAAAGATCCATCGAAAAACATAAAGCACGTCTTGTAGCAAAAGGATATGCTCAGAAAGAGGGCATCGACTATGAAGAAACCTTTGCACCCACTATGAAGATCAAGACCATCGAGTTCTTTTCACACTTTGGCGCAAGAAAAAAGGATGGATACTTCAACAGATGGACGTCAAGAGTGTTTTCCTAAATGGTGATTGTTGTATATATCTACCCCGGGTAGATATAGACAAACAAGAATATGGAAATCAAAAAACTCGTAGCTCAATGTTTGTTGCGTCACCAATAGCCCATGGCGCAAGTAAAAGGATGTCGACATGCAAAAAGTCCCACCCATGGCGATGTAAAAGGATTAAGGGCACATGTAAAAGGATGTCGACATGAAAATGGATGCACCCATGGTGCAGGTAAAAGGATGTCGACATGTAAAAAGTCGCGCCCATGGCACAGGTTAAGGGCGCATGTAAAAGGATGTCGACATGAAAATGGATGCGCCCATGGTGCATGTAAGAGTATGTCGACATAAGGATGGATGCGCCGAGGTGCACCTTCAGGAGGTGCAACATTTTGAGCGCTGACAGAAGAAGCGCACTCACCCGATATTCGAGATGGCCATAACTTTTCACAGGGAGCTCGGATTAACGCAAGGTTGGAATTTTGGAAAGCTTACGAGGTCCTCTATCTTTAATTGGGTGGGAACAAATTCTTAAAAATGCAAAATACAGTTCACCACTTTTTGGGTTTGCTAGGGTTCTCACCTACCACCATAATGAGATGAATTAAATGCAACCTGGAGGTGGTTGGGGTAGATTTGGATTTCCTCTCTCTTCCCTCTCTCATATTCCAATAAATTGTAATAAGGGCTTCTTTCTAAAGGTTGGACATTCTTGTTTTTCCCCTCCCTTCTTCTCTTTGGTAGGTGAATTTGTGGAGTTCAAACCTCCCATCTAAAACTGTAATGCAACTTTGCCTCTTAGCACTTTGTAGTGTATTGTGTCAATCTTTGGAGAAAATAATGCATGTATGTGGATGATTCTCAACCCTCTCTGTGTTCATTTGCATCCTCTTGATCTTTCACTACAAATCTGGTTATCTGTGCATGATCTTGCATTGCATTTTAATGTTTTGTGTTTATTGGCAAGACAGGTGTTCTTCATTCCTCGGTGCATCACCTTTGTAGTTTAGGTTTTATTTTATGCATCTTCTTACCCTATCTCCTTGGAAAATTAGTTTAGGTTTTGAGCAAACCCTCTACATTTTTTACGTGTGCATCTGAACAGAGGAATAGGAACCGGCCTTCATCCGGAGAGCTTTTCCGATTTCACGAGGTCCCACACTTGGAATAAGCTCCATGTTATGCAATCGCACTGAGAGTCTCAACCCATTGAGTTGTAGACATTCATGGGTGATGTGATTTTCCATCAACAAAGTGATCTGAAAGAAGAAGTGTACATGACCCAACCTGAAGGATTTGTTGACGAAGATCATCCTAAGAAGGTATGATGTCTCATCAAATCACTGTATGGACTAAAACAAGATCCAAGGGCATGGTATATCAAGATCAATGATCACCTTTTGCAGCATGGGTTCACTCGTAGCCCCTTAGATTCAAATTTGTATATAAAGAAGGTAGGAAAGGAAATTTTCATTCTTTTTGTATATGTAGATGATCTTGTGATCACTGACAGTTTAGAAGATTAGGTTGATATTGTGAAGAATGATCTCAAAATAACCTTCGACATGACAGATTTGGGGCTACTACATTACTATCTTAGCTTGGAAATATGGCAAAAGGAGCATCACATTTTTGTCTCCCAGATAAAGTACACCAAGACACTCCTGGAAAAGTACAGAATGTCCGATTGTAAACCTATATCTACTCCCATGGAAAAAGGTTTACAACTTTCAAGATTCCAGACTCACCTCAAGTAGATGCTACACTCTACAGGCAACTTATTAGAGGGCTCATCTACTTGACATATACTAGACCAGATCTATGATTTTTCATCGCCTATCCTTCCAGGTTCATGCAGGAGCCAAAGCAATGTCATTGGATAACAACAAATCATGTATTGAGATATGTATGAGGAACATTTGATTATGGTATGGAATATAAGAAGAATGATCAATTATTATTAATGGGATACGTCGAATTGGACCACGCTAGGTCTGTTGATGACAGGAAGTCAACTATAGGATACATATTTCATCTTAGATCTGGACCCATCTCGTGGATAAGCAAGAAGCATAATGTTGTTTCTATCTCATCCACAAAGGCAAAATATTATGCCGCACAAGGAGCTATGTGTGAAGTGATATGGTTACGTCACATTTTGGATGACATGGGAATTCCTGAAAAATAGTCACCTGTTCTCTATTGTGATAATCAAAGTGTGTTGAAGCTCGTGCAAAATCCAGTATTTCATGAACAAACAAAACATATTGAAATTGACTATCATTTCATTCGAGAGAACATCTTGAACCATCATATTCAACTCCAGTACTATCCTACAGAAGCACAAGTAGCTGATATTCTCACCAAGGCTCTTGGAAAAGTTAAATTTGATCTCTTCAGAGGTCACATTTGCAAGAATAATGTAATAAGGGGGGGAATGTTAGCATAGTCTACGTACTTAATTTTTATTATTAGACTAGTTCCTATCTATTCCATTATTCTCTCCTTCTTGTTTGTAACTTCTCCATCCATTTAGGGGTTCTTGTTTATTCACGTACCTATAAATATTGTATGTGGTTCCTTTGTTTAAGTAGAATAATAAGAGATAACAAATCTCTGTCTCTCTCTTTATTTTTGCCTCACATACATTTTCGCCCACTTTATGTTTTTGAGTGAATAATTGATACCATAAAGTAGAGAGAAGATGCATACTTTCTAATCCCGTAGAAAAGAGTGTGCCAAGTGGACAAGTGAAATGATCGAAATGAAGCATGGAAACTAGGAAGGGAAGGTAGACCCTGTGGGGTGAAGTGTATGCATAGTAGCTTGTTGTTGTGCTTTCCTATGTGAGCCACTTCTTGTTGTGTATTAAGGATGGACCTACAAAATAAGAGAGAGAATGTAGTCAAAGTTTCATGTGTGAAAAATTAGAGTAATGTATGTATAAGTAAGTATTAGGTGTGTAATGTGAAAGAAAATAAAACTATGCACTTGATGTATAAGAGAGTAAAGGATAGAAATTTGTCCTGTTTGATTTGGAGATGTTGTTAAATTTGAGTGTATTGTTGCCAAATTTTGAATTTTTGGCGATCTCCTATCAAGCGTGAGTTTTTAGGTGATCTCACAAAGAAGAGTGAGTTTCTTGGGTGATCTCACAAAGAAGAGTGAGTTTCTGGGCGATCTCACGCAAAGGGAATAGTGTTGGGAAGAGAGGTCTAGTTTAATATCATTCCATGACGCTTCCCAATAAGCAACACTATGGATGGTATGTCCCTTATTTGTAACATATTATTCTTATTATTCTTATTGTTCATGTTGTAATTGATTGTAATAGATTGTAATTGATTGAATGCATTCTGTAATTGGAGGCAAGTTCCTGCTATAGGAGAGCTATACTATAAATTTCTAGAAATGATGTTGAACTAAGAAATTGATGTTTGTCCCCGCATACAAGCATCAAGGGGGGACACAAGTGCCCATCACCACCGTTATCTAGGACTAGGCCCGCTAGTGTATGCTCAATGTTTTTGGTCCAAGTATGATTCGCCCATTTTGTGATTGTGTTCTTGTGATGTTTTTATACATTGTTGTTCGGATCTGTATAGCTCGGAGTTGCTTGTAAGGGTGATTTTTTCACCCAATAAATTCCACCATCATTTTTGGTGCATGCGACACTTTTAGGAGAATGTGGCCCAAAGGAGAGAACCTAAAACTGATATGCATATTTGAGATTGGCTATCTATAGGGGTAGGGGATGTTTTTGCTACAAACCAAGGAACATGTAAACATAGTAGACTAGAAAATACTATTAGTAAAAATGAGCTAGCATGCAATAGAAGAAAATGTATCAAGAGACTAGGAAGACAAGATGGACCGCTAAAATTGGGTTTTATACACTAGACATCACTTACAATGTCACAAGACAATCAGTGCAAAAATTTCCGTAAACAAACAATGATCAAGTAATACATAAGGCATAACTCGCAAACAATAGTAAGCAATAACAAACAAAGAGTAAACAGATAATCATGGTTGTGTTGATCTTGCAAGGAAAATGCTATACATGTAGTCCCCTGTTAACATGTAAGAAATATAAGGAGTATGTCAAAGCGTGTATAGATAAATGAAAAAGTAAGTGACAATAAGGAAAATAAGTAATTATTATGGTAGTAGAACCTATGATTTGTGAAGTATGAGAATAAGAAAGGTAGATACCCCGGGAGCCTCAATAGGACTCGGTAAAGAGAATTTCTCAAGCATCATGCATCATTTGAAAATCCATAAAAGTATTACATTCACCTCAAGATACCAAGTGAACGTGCATGTGTGTATAGAAAAATATAATGACATACTAAGAATCCAACTAGCATATGAAACAAAGTGTACATAGAAGTAGTATAAGTTAACAAGAGTGAATGCACTAGTGAAAATGTTGTGTGAGTGTGATGTTGTGTTGTGATATGAAAGATATGAAGATCATAGGAGCAATTTTTTCCCCTAGTGGATGTATGTGAGATGATTTTCATTCAGGAATGCTCCTCAACACCAACTATGAACCATAGAACAAGAGTGCGGGTAATGAAGGTGTTGTAAGCGATTGAGAGTAGATGCTAGAAAAAATATACTGTGAACCACAAAACATGAAGTGTAGATGATGTGAGTTTCATTTAAGAATTGGACCCTCAACAATGAGTATGAAGCATGAAACTAGAGTACGTCATCGTAAATGAAGGTAAATTATGTTTACCAAAGATGTAAGGATTCTCAAAAAGATGGACATGAAGCACAAAGTATGAGTGATGGATAGAAAGTAGCCAGGATGTGACAAGTGAAGTTCATTTAAGAATTGTTCCTAAAAATCTAGTATGAACCATAGAATAAGAGTGTGTCATCGGGGAATAAAAGTAAAGTATGTTTACCAAATATGTAGTGATGCTCAGAAAGATGGACATGAAGCATAAAGCATGAGTGGTGGATAAAATGTAGCCAGGATGTGACAAGTGAGGTTCATTTATGATTTTTTCTATTAAGAGTTCAAGATATGAACTTGTTATCCAATTTTACCCCTTAGGAAAAATTGAACAAACACAAACTTGCACACTGAGAAGATGGAGGGATTCATCTAGCTAGAGGAGCTTACATTTTGGGATTGGACATTTAGGTTACAGGTGGGCTTGAAAATTACAAATGTAAGGTCAGCAAATGAATGGCCAAGGGAGCATCAAAGGATATCAGATCTTGAGAGAAAAGAATGGAGGCATAAGCCCAAATTTTTTGGACTTCAGGAATTCAATAGTTTTGGGATGCCCGATGGGACGAAGAATTTATCCCACAAGATTTGAAGGCATTTTCAAGAAATTCGGACTTGGACATTGCAAGTTCTCTAATTTCATATTTTTCACCTCTCAAGATAAACTCCAAAATCAATTTTCAAGGGCTTAACTTGCTAAAAAAAAATCAAAATTTCATCAATTGGTAGATCGGGGGATAATCTTCAAAAGGGTATTTTTAGTTTTTTGAAATTCATAATTTAGAGATTTCATAATTTTTGAATTTCAAGATTTCAAGGATTTTAATTTTGGGATTTTGGGATTTCAGGATTTTAGGATTTCAAAATTTTGGGATTTCAGGATTTTAGGATTTTGGAATTTTGGGTTTTGGGATTTTGGGGTTTCATAATTTTGGAGCCCTAAAACACAAAAATCACAACTAAAGTTTCAAAGTTCTGAATTTCGAAAGTCTAAAATTTCGAACTTCAAACTTTTGGTGTTTCGGAGTTTTTGTGTGTGCCCAAGCAGATGAACAATAACTCAATATTTGAAATAGGAATGTATGAAAGTCCAAAATTTCAGATTTCAAAGGTTGTAGGAAATTTTGGACTCCAAAAGGAGAAGTTCAACCACTCGCCATTAATGCAGTATGACACCCCAATCTTCAAATTGCCATAACTTTTGACTGAGAGCTCATATTTGCACAAGAAAGGACTTTTTTGAAATGAAGAAAAATAGTCCACCATTTTTTAGGATGTTCCAAGTTTCTCACCTACCAAAATGATGAAGTATGGGCTTCCTTTCTTTCCCAACAAGACATAGTACATGGAGGCATGGGTTTTGTAGTAGAACCCATCATTGTTGCAGTGAATTCAATGCATTTTAGGGTGGTTGGAGCAGGATTTTGAATTCCTCTCTCTTTCTTCTCTCATTCTTCATATATATTGTAAGGAGGGGAATTTTTCTAAGGTTGGATAATTTTGCTTTGCATCCTCCCTTCTTCTCTTATCTGTAAGTGGATTTGTGGAGTTCAAACCTCCCATCAAAATTATAATGCAAGTTTGTGCCTCTTAGCCATTGTAATGCATTGTATCAATTTGTGGAGCAATAATAAAAGTCTGTGGATGAATTTCAACCCTCTCTTATATTCATTGCATCTTCCTAATCTCTCATTGAAATCCTGAGTTATCTCAGGCATGGTGGTGGTTGTGTTACATTTTTAATGTTTTGTGTTTAATGGAAAAGCAAGTGTTCAACATTCCTTTTGGTGTATCACCTCTGTTAGTTTAGGTTTATTTTCTTGTAATATTCTTAACCCTGTCTCCTTGGTAAGTTAGAGTATATTTTATAGTAGATCCTTTACAATTTGTATGTGTTCATCAGAATAGAGGAATAGGAACTGACCTTCATGTGGAGAACTTTCCCAATTGCAAAGTCCCACACTTTGGGAAAAGCTCCATGTTATGTAATCACACTATAGTTTCAACCCATAGAGTTGCAAACATTCATGGGTGTTGTGATTCGGCATTCAAAAACCATAAAACAAGAGTGTGTCATCGGTAATGAACATGTGTTGTACGTGATCGAGAGTAGATGCTAGCAAAGATATAACATGAATCATGGAGTGTGAAGTGTAGATGATGTGAGGTTTATTTAAGAACTGAAGCTCAACAATCAAGTATGAACACAAGAAATAGAGTATGTCATCCGGTAATGAAGGCATTTATGCACAATATCGCTTAAGGTACATCACATTAAGTGGGTTCTTGTGTGGTTTTCCGAGGAGAGTAGAAATATGATAGACTCCACCCATAAGCTTGGAAGTAATGACATATTTCAAATCTACACTATTCTAACTTTAGGGGGTTTGGGATCTCATCCCAGTAGAGGTAGTTCCAACTACGAATAGAAAGGTAGGAGGAAGGAATGGAGGAGGGTAGATCTGAAGGAA
The DNA here is from genome assembly GCA_018340775.1 of Taxus wallichiana var. yunnanensis. Lineage (NCBI taxonomy): Eukaryota > Viridiplantae > Streptophyta > Pinopsida > Cupressales > Taxaceae > Taxus > Taxus wallichiana. The sequence continues at coordinate 1,032,788,827 of CM031234.1, forward strand.
GAAAAGAAATGAATTCCAAGATAAAGGTCAGAAGGTTTATGCTTTGGGCTGGTAGTAAATAGAGCCAAACTTACTTGCATAAACAATTAAAGCAATACTGATGAACATATGACAATATTAGGAATGAATCTAATAGAATAAAAACATAGATCTAACTTAAGAAAGATCTGATGCAAATAACACACACATTAAGCACAAAGTCTGAATATGTGTATTAATATTTCTTCTGTTGCAAGAAAACACAAAGTCTTTCTCTCCTCACTTCTTTTTCATACAAAAATGTTCACCTAGAATACAACAAGTATTCTAGTATTTATAGAAGGAGAGGAGGAAAGAAGACAAAAGCAAACCCACTACTTACAAAATATCTTACAAGATATTTACAAAAGATCTAGAAAATATCTAAAAAAAAGTCAACAGTTGACTTGGGAAAGTTTTTAGATGGCAACATCCCATGGTGCAACATGGATGAGGTCATCGTATGCCAACAAAACTTTTTAAATATTTTACAAAAATGATCAACACATCCTAGAAAGAAGAAACTACTCTTCATCATCTCTTTGCTCAAACTTGGTATCCTGCTTTTGATCAGGAGATTCGAGGTGACACTACTCGATATTCAGAAAACCTGTTGATCATTGCTTGATGTTGATCATGGTCGGGACCATTAAAATGGTCATGAATGACTTCACAGGTTTCTTTCTCATCCTTGAGCTTGTCAGGTAACTCGGTGAAAATTTTCGCAAGCATCGATAAAAAAGCCAATGAAATCACGGCAGGCCAAGAGGTTATTGATTGATTCTCTCGTCAAAGTGACCTCTGGTGCCAAACCTTGAGTGACGATAGTCTTGAAATGCTGGAATGTGTCATCTACTTCCCTCAAGTTATCCGATTCACTGAGCATCCCTGAGCCATTTTTGCAACTGTATCCTCCATGTTGTATCGTGCTTCCAGGGCTTCATCTTTGGCTTTATCGATTCTCTCCTAGATATATTCTATTTGATCAACCCGGTAATCTAATGCAGTGAGAGCCTTATTATGTGCACGTGGGTGATTGATAACACCGAACATTCAATAGGTCATCAACTGAGTAGTTAACCATTGCTTGTAGTTTCTTGCTGCAACCTGGCGTTATCCAACTCTTCGATAGGGAACCTACTACTCTTGTTTATAGCTCCTTATTTGCTTGGATTATATCTTGATAAAGCAATGTGAATTCCCAAGCACTTCCTTACCATCTCTAAGGATCCACTCAATCCAGATGATACTGCTATGCCTTGTTCACCAATCTTAACATATTCATTTATTTTCTCCTGACTGGGAACTTGAATGGGTTCAAGCAAGTAGTCACAGAGGAGCGTTGCCCATTTTCTACAATGCTTGTAGGAGATGTTTGTTTTGTTCTTTAAGTATCCTTTTCTCCTCTTTTTCCTCTTGAGCTTCTTGCAGAGAGCATCCATACAAGAGACAAGGCTTCCCCTTGCAGGCTTTCAGATGAGGTCCCCATTGTGACTTGAGTCACCATGAAGTCTGGGAGACAGATCTTCTTTTCTCTTGGTGGGATCCGGAAAGCTATCTCCATGACTCTCTCCCCCGAAGTGCCTTTAGAAAAGTGAGTTATCACTTTCTTCTTTCTTGGTTCCTTCTTCGAATAACAGGAGAAATCCATGGCCACAATGGGAACTTTCCTCTTATTCTAACTCGATGGGTCAAAATCCAACCAGACTTATGGGAGTGGGAGCGAGGAGAAGAAGAAGAAACGGGAGTGAGAGGGGGAGAAACTGTAGAGGCCTCAGGGAAGTGTGTTGAAACACTCGGTGGTGGCATTGACAGGGAGTCCAACGCACCAATGCTTATGGGGCCTGGAGTTACTAATGGAGAAGAGAAGGACGTGGAAATGGAAGGGATCTTCATCATGATTGAGGAAATATTGGGTGATAGATCCATGAGAGAGGAGAAGATGGAAGAGGTGGGAGATGGAAGGGAGGAAGGGAGAGGAGAAGACACATCCATAGGAATAGATGCTTGAATGACAAGGAGGAGGAGGAGGAGTGGAAGAAGGAATGTTGGGTACCTCAGCAGTTGTAGTCATGATATCATCCTAGGTGGATGTATCCATTGGAATATCTATTGTTTCTTCATCACCTGAGACACCAGGTCGACTACTTGCTTCTCAAAAGTAGGAGGAAGGTCTTCAGGAGTTTCCTCTTGTCTGCTTGGTTCTCCCACCTTGTCCTTTCCTTTTCCTTTCGGCACATGGACCGGCCTTGGAGGTGCACTACCTGAAGGAGAAGTTGTGAAGTCAACTCCGAGGTATGTAAGGCCATTCTGATTGCACCAATGTTCGGTGCACTACAATATGGGTTTGACCCTTTCTTGAATGGTCTTTGGCACTTTAGCTCTATCGATCTTCTCGAATGGCCAGTTGTCCCCATCTGTGTCAATGTAAACTTGATCAATTTCTTGATCAGTCTCTTTGAATTTCTTTGGGACAATGGCAACACCATAGTGGATGATTCCTCCAGAGCCAGCCGGGAGTGATCCTTCCACCTAATGTCTATCTCATGGGTTAGGTCTATCCAAATGTCCTCGATCTCAAGAACATGGATGGGATCAATTTTTTCCTTTGGGAGGCAACTCCGATAGTCAAAGGTTGGCCTTTCTGGGAAGTTGTGCTTTAAATTCAGTAGCTCTAACTCAACATACATCTCCCATGCTTTAGCAAGTGTAGGGCAGGTGTATCGCCAAACAGTAAGGGGGAATGGAGTTCCTCCTTTCTTTCTCTTCATACACTTTTCATGATAAGTGATTAACTACCTTGACAATTCTAGAGGACCAGCTTTCGGCCCCGCAAACCTTGGTAGCTTTTGTTGGTTCTCCCTCAAAATTCATAGCTCTGAGGTATGTGAATGTGGGGAATTGTGTGAACAATGCTCCCCATTTCTTTGTAGCAGCAATCACACTCGGGCTGGTTCGATTGTGTCTCATGTTTGGTCTCAACAAATAGATTACCTCATAGAAGAAGGCATCATTTATTTTGGAGAACTGGGAGATGTTGGCTTTGAGCCTTAGCTCTGGGTAGAACTCGTATATCTTGACTTGGGGCCATACCCCATTTCGAGTTAACCCTGTGAAATCCCTTTCTGACGCAGCAACATATACAACGTAGGAATTCATGTAGAACTTCCCAGTTGTTAGAACTTGTTGAAGCTTGCTGTGAGATGGTGTCACTTATGATTTCACCCCAACCAAGCGTTGATCAGGTGCATTCTTGCTCATGTTCTCCGTATCTCAACATCCACTTATGGAAATAATGGGCATCAGGAGCCCAAATACTTTGTTCAAGAACGTGATTGTATCACTCAATTCTTCATTAAAATCACTACGGTGGATGGTTTGTGGCCATCTGGTCACCGGCTTCTTGTTCTTTAAATAGAGTTCATTCATCATCTACATGCACTGATCTTCATTATCATCCCATGCCTTCTTGTAGTCTTCAATACTTATTTCCACATATTGCCTATGATGAGGAATGCCCAGGATCATCTCAAAGTGATGAGTTGTGAGGTTTATGATTGTCTCGTGTTCTTTATTTTCAACACATCTAGTGTCTTTGTTATAACATCAGCAATCAACATGATGAACTCATTATTTACGGCACTCACCGAAGCCCAGCTGCAAAGTGCAATCCACTACCTATTAACTTATTCATCCATGGGCCATTGTTCACCTTGGTGGTCCTTACCCAGAAATCATCCATGTCAATATGACCCAACTCAGAGTCTCTGATGTCAAGGTCACACTCGCATATGAGTCAGGCATTCTGACTTTCTGGTACTTGTACTTCATTTCTTGCTCTGACTGCTTAGCTTTAGCTTTAGCTTTAGCTGGTTTTTTGCTTGATGAAGACATATGTGAGTTCAAGAATGGATGTTGTTGTTCTACAAGAAGTATCAAGAAGGTCCAACACATAAGAGCCATGTCAACCGTCATGTTATTCATGATGAAAGTTTGAAGAATAATAGAACACCTTCAAATGTGTGAGAAAATAGTTAAGTTTAGCTTGCAGAAGGAAGAACGAGCAATTTTAAGCCTTAGGCAAGGCACAAGTTTACAATGAGTTTTACAGTGGATGCATGTTAGGGGCTTTTATGCTTTGGTGCATTTAGGAAAGTGTCGACATGGGAAAGGGCACTTGTCACATGGGAAAATTTGCACAAGTTAGAAAGGGCACAATTTGGATTGGTGTTACATGATAAATTTTAGCACCAAAGGGTAAAGCATGCAGGGCATGGTCTTCAGAACATACAACATTTTATGTTGATGTTGTGGAAGTTGCACTTGCGCCTCTCAAAAAATCTGCTAAGTGTTCTTTGGCTAGGCGCGGAAAAAAGGTTTGTGTTATGTTACATGAGTACAAAGTGTGCCAAAGCACAACTTTGGAAGATGTTACAAGGAAAAAAAAAGCAGCATATTTTTCGCAACAAAAGCTGTTTTAAAAAATTGCGCCAAAGGATAATAATTTTTTGCAAATTTTCTTGATTTTCACTTTTCTCTTTTGGATTTGTTAGATGGGCAAGAAGAGAAACAACAAGGCAAAAAGTAGGAGAGATGGTTTTTGGTTTACTTCAGTGGTAGGGGCCTTCCAGATTTGTAGATCTGGAAGGAGAGGAAAAGAGGGTTTCACTGGGTTGGGAAATTATTAGGTTCTTTAGATTTTAACCATTTAACACACAATCCTAACACTTAACACAACAAAACAAAAACCACAACTAGGAGAGGAGCCACTTACCCGGATTTATAAAACACGAAGAAAACGTGGGGGTCCACAAGCTCAAAAATGACACGTGAGGGCTGACAGGGATGGCTGACACGCGCAGAGAAAATACTTTTCACAATTTTCAATTCATGAAAATGACATTTGTCAGGCTCATATTTATAGAAAAATTGGCATTTATGACCTCACCAACCACCTTTGGCATGATTTTGGAGTGTCAACATGAGGAAAATCACACTTAGAAAAATGCTTAGCACAAGTTTTATGATGTTAACACAACAATTTCAGCACTAAAGGATTTAAAAGGGGGCACAAATTTTTGGATGTTGACATGAAAAAAAATGCACCTAGTGGTAAAAGGGGTGCAGTTTTTAGTCATGTCGACACACAAAATTTCTGCAAAGGATAAGCTAAAAATGGCTAAGTCCTGAAACAACTTGATTTTTTGAAAGGAGTTTTGGGCTATTTCAAATGTTATCAAACTTCCTAGGGGTCAAAATAGAATTTTTGTATAGTTACCTACAAATTTCCCTTGTCAATTTTGTAGGATAACAGCTGGCTCTTTCTGGGGACTATCTTTGAGTGAAACTTAAGGGTAGAGAATCCCATATTTTTCATGTGCCTATCCATTGGGTTACAGAGAGTCAAAAACAAGGGTGACTAAGGGGTGAAAAAAAAAAGAAAGGGAACACACAAAAAAAAGAAAACACACAACGAAAGCAAACAAAAAAAGAAAAAGAAAAAACAAGAAAATTGTATAAAAGAAGAGAGCAAGCTCTACTTCCTGAAGATCTTCAGGTGCTACCCACTATAGGGAAGCGGAGCTTTGGTTCCATCTAGATATGAGAGATAGAAACTATTCTCTCCATTGAGATGCTTGATTTTGTATGGCCCTCTCCAAAGAGAGTCAAACTTCCCATGCATACCTTTCGGTTCTCTTCGTTTGTCCCACAGAAGAACAAGATCTCCCACTTGAAATCTCTCTGCTTAGCTTTCTTGTCGAACAACCTCTTAACTTGATTCTGATGTTCAGTGATCTTGTCGACCACTTTCACTCACTTTTCTTCAAGTTCCATTAGGTACATAATCCTCTTTTCAAGAGAATTCTGAAAAGTTTCATCTTCAATTGCTTGAGCCAAGCGCAGAGTAGGAAGTTCTCATGGAGATAGGGATTTCAACATCGATCCCATATAACACCTAGAAAGGTGACATGCCGAGAGACCTCTTTGGAGTGATACGATCCACCCACAAAGCATCATACAATGATTTGTGCCAGGACCACTGGTTTTCATCAACTAGCTTCCGTATGATAGTTACTAGGTTCTTGTTGCTAGATTCTGCCTGACCATTTCCTTGAGGATAATAATCAGAGGCATGAGCCAAGGTTATTCCATATCCATAAAAAAACCAATAACTTCCCATGAAGAGAAGTTGGAAGCATTTTCAACAACGATTTTGTGTGGAATGCCAAATCTCACAATAATATTCTCTTTGATGAAGTTGCAAACAACTTCAGAAGTGGCATGCTTGATAGGTATGGCCTCCACCCATTTCGTGAAGTAATCCATTGTTGTTAGGATGTAACTATGTCCAACACTCGATTAAGGATTGAGTGCTCCAATGAAATCAATTCCCATTTCTGAATGGTTCATCAATGATGACGGGCCTGAGGGGAAACACAACCAACTTTGGTTTGCCAACGAACTATTGGCAAAGTTCACATTTCACTACCTAGGTGGCTGTATCCTGAAATAGCATTGGCCAGTAGTACCTGCCCGAATGATTTTATGTGTTGTCACGATGAGGAGAAGTGACCACCACAGGCTGAGTCGTGAAAACTTTCCAACAATTTTACCTACTGTGGCTTGTCAACACATCATAGAAAAATGTCATCAATTCCACGTTTGTACAATCCATCATCCCATATGACATATCTTGCTGGCTCTGAGCTTCACCGTTCACTTTTCCTTTGTGGTTAGGTGAGTTGGGCACTCACCATAGGTGAGAAAGAATGTGATGTCAGAATACCATTCATCATTGGTGATAAATAGAACCATGGGCAAAGAATCCACTTTCTCCAGTTCATTTTGTTCTCCATCAATGTGATCAACTTTCTCTTCAGTACCTCTGAGTCTTTATTTTCAGCCATTAGCCGACACAGGCCCTTACCTCTTACCAACTTGGTTGGTTTGATGTCTAGATCGTATTCTCGGACCTTTGTGATCCAATTCCTCGTAAGCTCCCTAACTCCTATGAGTCAGATAGACTTAATGTAACCGTGTCGTGAACCAAAGACTACTGTATGAGAATTCAAAATATAGTAGTGGAAGTTCTTGACTACTTTTACCATGGAAAAGGCATGCTTTTCCAATTGTGACATCTTCAGTTCATGAGGCTTAAGAGGAGAGCTCATGAAAGCAATCGGGATTCAATATCTTCGGAGTTCTTTTGCATCAAGATAGCTTGATACAATATGCATGCAGATGCATAACTATACATGATGAAGTCTTTGCTGAAGTCAGGACACACTAGAACAGAGCATGAGCGATGGAGGTTTTTACATCTTCAAATGATGTCTTTCCTTCCTCACTCCATCGAATGTTTGGGACCCTTTCATCATATTAGATATATGACGAGTCTTCTCAGCAAAATCAGGAACAAAGCATCTAAGAAAATTTACCTTTCCAAAGAAAGAGTGAACACATTTGCTTTCTTGTAGGAAAAGTAAGGCTCTGAATAGCCTTGACCCTTTCGACATCTATCTTAGTTCCTTCTCTACTGATGACATGTCCTAGCAAACTTTCCTTCAATGACCCCAAAACTGACTTCTTGGGATTTAGCGAAATTCCATGCTCTCGACATCTGATCAAGACTTGTTCCAAATGATCAGTAAGTGATCACTTCATCTTTTGAGAACACGGTCAGTCATCTAGGTAAACCACGATGAATTTTCCCATCATACCTTTAAATGCAAAGTCCATTTCTCGTTGAAGGTGGCACCGGCGTTGATCAAACCGAATGGCATTCTGTTGTAGGTGAAGGTACCCCAAGGAGTGGTGAATGTTGTTTTGAACTCGATCTTCAAGTGTGTGACTTGAATTTGATTATAACCCTAAAAACCATCAAGCATAGACAACATTTCTAACCGGTTATTACCTCATAGCACTTGATCCATTATCGGCAAAGGATAGTTATCTTTAAGGATGACTGGTTCAAGTTGTGAAAAGTCCACGCATATGCGTATCTCACCATTCTTCTTCCACACAGCACAATATTTGCAACCCAGTGCATCATGATGAATTGAAAATAATTCTTGTGATCCAACATTTTCTAAATTTCAGCTTGATGGTACCTGAGATTTTGGGGTTGTAATGCCTTTGCTTTTGATGGAAAGGCTTGACATCATCCTTGAGCGGAATGTCATGCCGAATGTCCTTTGGCTTGAAAGACTTCAGATCAACATAAGACCATGCCAACACATCCATGTACTTTTTCAAAAACTTAACAAATTTTCACTTTTCCTCAGCGTACAACACTTCCCGATATTCATGGAACGAGGATGTTCCACAGTACCCAGATTGACGGATTCAGTTTTCGAGAAGAGCAAGGATCATCCTGTCACTTTTCTTGACAAAATGGTCATGATTATCAAATAATCATTCTAAGGAAACCAAACCTTTCAGAATCTTATTTCCTTTGAGTCTGTATCACCGTATCTTTTTCAGATTCATGTGCTTGACCAGTGAGAGACTCACGACACGTAGAAGTTGATCCATCAAAATGAGTTCTTTGAAATTGTCATCTTTCTCCAAAAAGTGATAAGTTGGTTGTCATCATTGAACACTTGCCAGTGTTGTGAATTATCTAGCACACTTGGGTGAAAAACCACCTCAATGGTATATGTATCCATTTTTAACCCTGGGTGAGGGAGCATGAGAGAGGCTGAGATGGCCAATGAATCAGCCATGTCATTTTGATCTCATGGAACTACTTTGATTGAGAAAGCATCAAATTCTTCGATGTTATCCCATACTACATTGTGGTAGTGTCTGAGCCGGTCATTTTTACTTGATATATCCCTTTTACTTGATTGACAATTAGCTCAACATCACCTTGCACTCTCATATTCTTGATTCCTTCTTTTTTCAGCTTGCATGCCAAGTAACAAGGATTCATACTGGCAGTATTATTCATATTGAAGAACTACAACTTGAAAGAAAAAGGGAAAATCTCCTCTTCAGGAGATATTAGAACAGCCCCAACACCGCATCCACTTGTCGCACAACTGCCATCAAACTGCAATGTCCATACTTTGTTGAGATCCTCTTTTTGATGAGAACATGTCCATTCTATCTGAGTCGGTGGATAAGAAATAGTTCCCATCCCTGATGATTCAAAAAGAATCTGAGCCTTAGGGTCATCAGAGTTGGTGACTAGATATTTCTTTTGTGACTCTGGTTCCAATGTCTACATCACCCCTTTGACAGAATCCTAGCTTTGGACCAGTCCATATGAATTTCCCCACCAACTTCTTTACAAAATCTCCTCCCTAGCAATATCTCGTATGCTGCTAGAATATCAGCTACGAGAATAGTCATTTTTACCCTTTTCTCAGAAATGCCGCGAATGCAAACTGCATCCTTGATCTGACCAATCAATGGTACCTGTTTGGTTTCCATGGAGTAGCATCTGCCAAAAGGTTTAGTAAGTGTGAGGCCCAAAGCATGGGTGACCTTTACTGGCATAACATTGTCAGAAGCTCCAGAATCAATTATACAGTTACTTAGTTTATGACCATTGATCAGGAGAGATAGGTAAAAAGGTTCAATTTTCCCCGATGCGAAGTCGAGGCAATGTTTATGTGAGACGTAGGAGGAATGGGAAGAATTCCTTTTGGGGAAATAGGAGGGATGATGGTAGCCTAGCTTTGGATATACTTAGTTAATCTTATAAGTCGCTCTCGGGTTGGACCAAGGTACTCAACTTCAACATCCGGATCTTGGTCTTTTTGGCGTGATCAACTATATCGAATGTGACCAAGGGTCACTAATGAAGGAATGAGTCCTTCATTTCACATTTTTAGAGAGGAGGATTACTAGTCTTTATGGGACTAGAGGAAGGCTGAATTTCGAGAGGAGAAATAGAGGAAAATATTTCTTTACAAAAGGTTTAACAGAGGTTGAGTAGGAAGGGGATTACCTCTTTTAACGATCATTGAGGAGGAGTTACTACAACCTTTTCCTTTTGTTTTTTAAAGAAAGAACCTCTTTTCTTTTTTCCTTGTGAGTGAGTGAAAATACATATGATTTATCCACTCGCATACCCTTGGGTACCCTCTTCTTCATCAGATTCCTCTTCTTCAAATTCCATATACCCAATAGTAGAGTCGCCAGTTGGTTCACCGACATCTTGATCATCTTCACCTTACGACGAAGGTTCTTCGTAATTTGATCATCTTCTTCGATTTCAACCAAAGCATTGACCGAGAGGGGCTTCAATTGCTAACCTTGGAGAAGCAAAAGACAAATGTGGCCTTTGGGGGTGTTGTTGGGAGTGAAGTTCCTCCATGGGATATCCTGATGGAGTAGTAGAGATGATGTTTGAGCCAATTGCTTCTTTAATGAGAGCAAGTCATTCACCATCTTCTGAATGCTGGATCTAATGAGGTAGCCTGAGAAGAAGTTGAGGCCTTTGATTTTGATGGCTCCCATCTTAACTCACCGATATAAGAAGGTTGTCTTCTATCCGAATGGCCGTAGCTTGAGCAAGAGCCAAGGTGGGTATCTATTCCTGTAAAAGTAAGAAACTTACTTTCAAACTCATTGCATTCAAGAAGAAACACTTTTGATTCTCTAATGTCAGCATCATGGCAAGCGGCACACAGGTTGATCAACGAATTGAATCGGTGATAAAATCATGCATGGTTTCATTGGTCTCCTTCTTCATGTGAGTGATTTGTGACAATAACACAAATGTGTCTTCTAAAGGTTTGTATCTATCTTCAAATGCAGTCCACAATGTGGCCCAATGGTGATGGATCCAACTGGTAAATGTTGAACCATTCTGATGCAGCCCTTGCAAGGTCTCCAGAAAGAGACGTACTGATACGTCCTCATGAGTCACGTCCAGAATGTTGCATGACATAATAAACATAGCTATATGCATGTCCATGCTTTGATTTCCACTCCCATCAAATCTTGGGAAATTTTTGTGATTTCCGTGAGGGAGGGGGTTGACTGGATGCGGCAATGCTAGAGGACCCATGGCATTTCCCCATGGTACAGTAGATTTTCTGCCATTTGAAAAGTAGGAAAAGAACGTGAGTAGGGAGTGTGGTTCCACTTAGCAAAAGAGCACTGCAAGTTGATGTCGAGGCACCCTGTGAAATCTAGCTCTTTCGTGGAGGCGAGGCACTTCTTGCTGATCGATCCACTGAGCTCAATGATGTGAATCATGCTAGAGTGATACTAAATTGTGCCTTCGAAGTAGATCAAAAATTGGATCAACTTCCCCATGAGCTCTTCTTCTACTACGAGTAAATGGTTCACCCGCCAACGATACCCATTCAGATCTGCAACAATTAGGAGCAGATTTACAACAATCTTTTTGTTTATACTTGCTGATTTTCTGATTTTTCTAGCAAAAATCAGCAACATGTACTTTTTTCAATATTTAATTTTACCCTTTTTAATAACAACCGATTGTGGTTTTCTAACAAAGATTAATAAGGATAAAAAGTGGGTCAATTTAGTAGGCTGATTTTCGATCTTTGACCTAATTTTGCAAGGTTTTGAAAATATCATGAAATGTCAAATCTCATATCTACTGAAATATACAAGTTTTTGTAAAAACTCAGTGAACTAAAAGTTTCTATCTAGTCCAGATCTATGGATTTTCATAAGGAAATTTTCAGTTTTGATCACTTATGCAAAAATTTTGATTTTTAACAAAGGGTTAAAATTTGCAATCTGGTAGTGATTTTTATAGTTTTTTTAGTTATTTCCTTAGTTCGATCCCCAATAGAGTCGCCAAAAACTATTGGTCCAAAAATCATATTAGGCAGGTAGGTCATGGGGAAATAGGCCCAACAAAGTGTGTGGGGAGCCCTCTTCGAGACAATGAAGTGAAAACTGGTTTATTGTTAATCTATCAAGTAGGAATCTGTGTAAATCTACACTATTCTAACTTCGGGGGGTTTGGGATCTCATCCCAGTAGAGGTAGTTCCAACTATGAACAGAAAAGGTAGGAGGGAAGGAACGAAGGAGGATAGATCTAAAGGAAGAAAAGAAATGAATTCCAAGACGGAAAGGTCAGAAGGTTTATGCTTTGGCCAGTAGTAAACAGAGCCAAACTTACTTGCATAAACAATTAAAGCAATACTGATGAACATATGACAATAGTAGGAATGAATCTAACAAAATAAAAACATAGATCTAACTTAAGAAAGATCTGATGCAAATAACACACACATTAAGCACAAAGTCTGAATATGTGTATTAATATTTCTTCTTACAAAGAAAACACAAAGTCTTTCTCTCCTCACTTCTCTTTTACAAAAATGTTCACCTAGAATACAACAAGTATTCTAGTATTTATATAAGGAGAGGAGGAAAGAAGACAAAAGCAAACCCACTACTTACAAAATATCTTACAAGATATTTACAAAAGATCTAGAAAATATCTAAAAAGTCAACAATTGACTTGGGCAAGTTTTTGGATGGCAACATCCCATGGTGCAACATGGATGAGGTCATCATGTATGCCAACAAAACTTTTAAATATTTTACAAAAATGATCAACGCATCCTAGAAAGAAGAAACTACTCTTCATCCCTCTACTCAAACTTGGTGTCTTCTACTTTTGATCGGAGAGTCGATGTGACACTACACTCGATATTCTACAAACTTGCTTGATCATTGCTTTGAAGTTGATCATGGTTGGGACCATTAAAATGGTCACGAATGACTTCACAGGTTTCTCTCTCATTCTTGAGCTTGTCAGGTAACTCGGTGAAATTTTCACATGCATCGATTAAAAATCCAATGAAATCACGGTAGCCAAGAGGTTATTGATTGACTCTTGGTCGAAAGTGACCTCTGGTGCCAAACCTTGAGTGACGATAGCCTTGAAATGCTGGAATGTATCATCTGCTTCCCTCAAGTTATACGATTCACTAAGCATCCCTGGAGCCATTTTTGCAACTGTCTGCTCCATGTTGTATCGTGCTTCCAGGGCTTCATCTTTGACTTTATCGATTCTCTCCAGGATATATTCCATCTGATCAACCCAAGGTAATCTAATGCAGTGAGAGCCTTATTATGTGCACGTGGGTGATTGATAACACCACATTCAATAGGTCATCAACTGAGTAGTTAACCATTGCTTGGAACATTTCTTCGCCGCAACCCAGGTGTTATCCAACTCTTCGATAGGGAACTTGCTACTTATTTGTAGCTCTTTATTTGCTTGAGTTATATCCTGATAGAGCAATGTAAACTTTCCAAGCACTTCCTCACCATCTCTGAGGATCCACTCAATCTAGGATGATACTTGCCATGCCTTGTTCACCAATCTTAACATATTCATTTATTTTCTCCTGATTGGGAACTTGAATGGGTTCGGTGGCAGTCACAGGAGGAGCATTGCCCATTTTCTACAATGCTTGTAGGAGATGTTTGTTTTTGTTATTTAAGTATCCTTTTCTCCTCTTTTTCCTCTTGGAGCTTCTTAGAGAGAATCCATAATGTAAACAAGGCTTCCCCTTACAGGATTTCAATGAGGTCCCCATTGTGACTTGAGTCACCATGAAGTCTGTGGGAGACAGATCTTCTTTTCTCTTGGTGGGATCCAGAAAGCTATCTCCATGACTCTCTCCCCAAAGTGCCTTTAGAAAAGTGAGTTATCACTTTCGCTTCTTGGTTCCCTTTTTCGGAATAATGGAGAAATCCATGGATGTAATGGGAACTTTCCTCTTATTCTAGCTCAGATGGTCAGAAATCCAACCAGACTTATGGGAGTGGGAGCGAGAGGAAGAAGAAGAAATGGGAGTGAGAGGGGGAGCAACTATAGAGGCCTCAGGGAAGTGTGTTGAAACACTTGGTGGCATTGATAGGGATTCCAATGCACCGATGCTTTTGGGGCCTGGAGTTACTAACGGAGAAGAGAAGGACATGGAAATGGAAGGGATCTTCATCAAGATTGAGGAAATATTGGGTGATAGATCAACAAGAAAGGAGAAGATGGAAGAGGTGGGAGATGGAAGGGAGGAAGGGAGAGGAGAAGACACATCCATAGGAATAGAAGCTTGAATGACAGGAGGAGAAGAAGGAATGGAAGAAGGAATGCTGGGTACCTCTGCAGTTGTAGTCATGACATCATCTTGGGTGGACGTATCCATTGGAATATCTATTGTTTCTTCATCACCTAGAGACACCAGGTCAACTACTTGCTTCTCAGAAGTAGGAGGAAGATCTTCAGGAGTAGTGGAAGAGGGAATGCTAGGTACCTCTTGTCTACTTGGTTCTCCCACCTTGTCCTTTCCTTTTCCTCTCGGCACATGGACTGGCCTTGGAGGTACACTACTTGAAGGAGAAGTTGTGAAGTCAACTCCAGGTATGTAAGGCCATTCTAATTACACCAATGTTTGGTGTGCTATCAATATGGGTTTGACCCTTTCTTGAATGGTCTTTGGCACTTTAGCTCTGTCGATATTCTTGAATGGCCAGTTGTCCCCATTTGTGTCAATGTAAACTTGATCAATTTCTTGATCAGTCTCTTTGAATTTCTTTAGGATAATGGCAACACCATAGTGGATGATTTCCTCCAGAGCCAGCCGGGAGTGATCCTTCCGCCTAATGTCTATCTCATGGGTTAGGTCTATCCAAATGTCCTCGATCTCAAAAACATGGATGGGATTATTTTTTCCTTCGAGAGGCAACTCTGATACTTAAAGGTCGTCCTTCTGCTAGGAAGTTGTGCTTTAAATTCAATAGCTCTAGCTCAACATACATCTCCCATGCTTTAGCATTTCTAGGGTAGGTGTATCAGCCAACTGTAAGGGGGAATGAAGTTCCTCCTTTCTTTCTCTTCATACACTTTTCATGATAAGTGATTAACTGCCTTGAAAATTCTAGGAGGACCAGATTTGGCCCTGTAAACCTTGACAGCTTCATTGGTTCTCCTCTTGAAATTCATAGATCTCGAGGTATGTGAATGTGGGGAATTGTGTGAACAATGCTCCCCCTCATTTACCTCATAGAAGAAGGCATCATTTATTTTGGAGGCTGGGAGATGCTTGATTCGAGCCTTAGCTTTGGGTAGAACTTCGTATATCTTGACTTGGGGCATACATTTAGTTTAACCACATGTGAAATCCCTTTACGATGCGAAACATTTACAACATAGAATTCATGTAGAACTTCCCAGGATTGTTAGAACTTGTTGAAGCCTGAGATGGTGTCACTTATGATTTCACACACTCGATGTCACCATTTTTCTTTATGACTTACTAGGTTTCACCCAAGAAGAATACCTTGTATAATAATTCCTCCATCCCTTAGTTTCTTGAGTTCTTCTTGCATTTTAAGAGATAGGATTGGATTGATTGGCCTCTATTTCTTCCTAAATATTTTTGCATTAGATTCAAGGGAATTTGATGTTGAAACAGATCCTCTCAGTATGTCTTTAGTTCAAAATAATTCCAAGCCATGCAATTTGATATTTTTCAGCAATTGGACATAAGACATTTTCCTCCTTGCTGAGATTCCTTCCCAACCAAATCTTCCTTGGTTTCTCCTTGTGCCAAGGTCATGCTCCTCAATATACCTTGAGGCTTCTATGTATCTCATTAATAATGTGATCAACATTATCAAAGTTGGATTAGCAACCACCCTCTAGGAATGGTATTAGCCTTTAATTGGATAATGCCTTTGCCAAACAAGGTTTCTCTACCCTCTGCTACACACACCATTGGCTTCCAATAAATATTTTTATCAGCAAACTCCCTTTTTCTATAGAAATCTTCTAACCTAAGCATCATCATCAAAAACCTACCAATGTTTAATGTTATCGAGGACGAGATGGCCTAGTTAACACCTCAATATCATATTCACAATATGGGCGTATTGTGCAATTATAAAATTGAGATCCCAATCTTTGGAAGTTTGTCTACCAAATCATTGAACCTTCTATCATGATGCAAAATATTGAATGAATCAAACATATTAATGAGATCCCAAGTTGCATGCTTGTATTGTTTCATTCGCTGATTTTTTGTGGCATAAAGTTTTCTGACTTGCTTTACAATTAATTTTGTATCTCCTTTGAAAATGATGTCTTTAACACCATATTTCCAAGCAATCCTTAGACCTAACAATAGTGCCTCATATTCAACAATGTTATTAGTGCATTCAAAGTTGAGTTTGAAGGAAAATACAAACTCTTCCCCGACCTAGGGAAATCGAACAACACCAACACCATTTCCAAACTTGGACCAAGCTCCATCAAACAATAAAATCCAAGGAGATCCTTCCTATTCAAGACATTTTCATTCTTCAATCTTGTGCTCTTTTCCATCAACAAATCCTAAAAAGTTATCAACACCAACACTTGTGTATAATACTTCATAAGATGCATTGTTGGGATCTTCAATAAGGTGCAACATATTATTTTCCCCATACAACTTGACAAGGCTTCCCTCAATTGGGATGGTAGCATAGGACATGTCCATTTGAACACTCCCACCAACACTTGTAGCTTAGTTTCTAGACAACAACATACCCCACTTGGTTGGGAAGTGAACAATAACTACATCAAGCTTCAAGTTTCTGCTCGGATAGGGCTGCGAGTTGTACCACCAGGACCTTTCACACATCCCATCACTGGCACCTCTTTGGAGTCCATATCAGTTACTTCCCATATGTTGTTGTTACCTTGATATCCGGATCATTCATGGAGTCTAGAGGCATAACATTGCATGATGCCCCTGAATAAAACATATAGTTGTGGAGTAGTCTATCCTTAATGATTAGAGTGGTGAAGAATGGATCCATATTTAGCTGAGAATCTACCAAGGATGTCCCCAAATAAACCTTAGGTGGTTCATCTAGCTCTTCTGATGCTGGTGGTGCTTCTAGTTCTTCAATGATTGGAGGAGTCTCCACAATATTTACATTTCTACCTAGGGCACTCTTCTCTTCTTTCAATCCAAAATACTCCAATGCCCTCTTCCTGTGCTCAGGAATCCTAAGCAACTCAAAAATTGGGCCGAGATCTTGATCGACTCAAGAATTGGGCAATATAATAAGGGAAAGACTTTGGCAAGGTAGCATTTGAAGGAAGGTTGACACATTCATTAGATGGCACAAGATTTTTGACAGCTTGGGCATGAGGAGGGGTATGATTTATTTTGGGACAGCAAGGCCCTTGGCGAATGCATCTTTCTTAGGAGCCTCTTAGGAAAATTTGAAAGCAATGGAGTTTTTGGCTTGGCCTGAGGCCCTGTTCCTTTAAAACCCTACTTCTTGTGTTATACTCCCTCTCTTGGGTAATAACAACGTTCATCAACAATTGCATGTCCTCCTTAGATGGGATTACTCCATCATACTTCTTTATCATTAAAGATCTTAAATATTCAAATTCATTATTTGGAAACTCTAAAGCTTGTACATTATCTACTTCTAAAGTATGAGAGGGAGGAAGAAGACATACCCGGTGGATGCAATCCCAATAGTCAGCGTAGTTCTAGCACTTATTACCTTAGTTGAGGTTTCTCCTTTCGTGAGCTTACGAGCACTCCATCATGCATGCATCATCATTATCATCATCAGCTTCTTCTTATTCTTGTTGATCTTCCTCACATGGAGCATGGGGCATCAAACATCTGTCACACCACTCAATGACATCTATTTCCTCCACAACAACAAATCGATAGCCAAAGGATCAGGTACCACTCTATTTTCCCTGGCCTGGGCTTGTTTATTTGCAAATCCAACTGGTCCCTTGCCTCTATCATCAGATATCTGATCATTTTTATGATGATTTATAAACCTATCTTGGCCTTGTTGCTTGTGCTGACCTTGTGAACTCTACCCAATTCTCTTTTCTTCTTGGGATAATTTGTATGATATTTCTTTGACAACCCCTTGCCAAAGTTTTCACAACTTCCTCCAAATCAATAGCCTTACTTGTTTGAGGATTTTCCGAGTTAATTAGTTTTACACCCTCCCTTTTTGGAGGCTTTCCAATTGCCTTGATGTTGTTCTCTATTTACAGAGACATGGTGAAGGCCTACCTCAAATTAGTAGGGTTTTTGTCCCTCAAGTAGTAAGCAACTTTTGTATCAAATGCATCTGAATATTTGATCAAACATGATTCATCGCATGGCCTTAAGCTAACAAGAAATCTCCTCAAGGTCTTGTTAAACCTTGTGTTGAAATAATGTATTGACTCATTAAGATTCTTCTTGATGTTTTCAAATTCGATAGAAGAAACCTAGGGTAAGTTATATCACCATACTGCACTCTAAATGCATTGTTCATCTCTGTCCAATAATAAATGGAATTATCTGGCAAAGCTTTATACCAGTCCCTTGCATCCTCTTCTAGAGTATGGATAAACAATTTGATATATACATCTTCATGTTCAATCTAAAATCCTTCCATCATATAGATAAAAAGATTTAAATGTTGATCACCAGTTATAGCGTTTTTTCCTTGGAACTTTGGTAATCTATTTCTTACATCCTGGGAACTCGCATTTGATAACCTTGGCCATTCCTGTAAAATTTATAGGACCAAAGGTGTTTACAACAAATGGAGGTCAGGTGGGGCAGGGCCATGTTGTTTTGAGGAGGTGACCCTAGAGGGGAGACAAATTGATAAGGGGCAGAGGGTCTTTGAAACACAGGAGTATAACTTTCAAAATGGATATCCCCTAAAGGCCTTGTTTCTTGGAAAACCTATCAACTTCTGAAAAGACAGGGGCAAAATGAGAAGAAATTTTTAAAATCAAATGAAGGCCCCTCTCCAGTTGGAGAATTCAATTCCATAAAGAGGCTACCTAATTCAAAAGCACTTGAATGGTAGTCTTCAATAATAGGCCGATCACTTTCATCAATGGAGATCCCTTTTCTTTTCTATTGATCTCCAACAACTCTCCAAGCTTTTCTTCCTTCTGACTTTGTTTTTCCTAGCTCTGGAAATAATGTCCTAACAGGATCCCTAGCAAAGAAAGATCTTCTTCCTTCCATCTTTGCAAAGGTTAGTAAAAAATATCACTTGACGAGAGGTCAAGACATTGGTACTTATCAAAATCGGATCAACAGGGGAGTTGCCACTAAGGATTTCCACCTTAGTTGTGCAAATGCACTAAAATATGATCTATCAAATGTCTCAATACTAGAAACATGAAATGGGATGATCTGACTTTTCTTTACCTAGATTTATCAATGAAAGCTAGTGTAATAGGTGTGGAAACTGAAATAATTGTACACAACACTTACAACTTTGACTACTTCTTACAGAGCTGAACATAGGATGATGTTTGAAAAATGTATTAGCACTTTGAGAATATAAGAAGTGTTTACCAGGGTCTGAATATGAACTATAACCACTATGTCCCCGATGAATGCAAATCAGGTTTTGGTACCCAAATTGATTCTCCCTCAGAAGCTGAGCAACATCACAGGTTTGGCAGGAAGCTTAGAGACAAGCAGAGCATGTAGTGTGTCGTTTTGTAGCCAAGGATGAAATGCAGCTTGCTCTTTGTCACTCAGATGTGGAGAAATGGGTAGCACCCTCAAGAGGATTTGACCTATCCTCACTACTTTATGGTTGTGCCTTTCAACCAAGGTGAGAGGACCCTTTTTGTAGCCTATTGTTTGTGGAGGAGATGGAGATATCCTTCCTTGTGAAATTATTAAGAAGACCTTGAAGAAAATATGATCAATGTAACAAAACCTAACTCTCACGAGTTGTCACTCTAGATAATGGAGATATTTTCTAAGAAAGGTTCAGGCCACTAAAGACAATGAAAACCTGATTGTTTCTGCATGTTTTGGTAGTAAAAATTATGCATTTGTATACACACATGACAAACATGGTAGTATGGGTATGATTGGTTGTTTTTAAATGAATTTTTGTCGGAGGTGAGGTAGAAATGAACTTGATTCACCAGATTCTTGAGAAATTTTACAAAAATGGAGAGCTTAAACAACATAATGCTTTGGGATAGCTAGGATGTTCCTTTAACTAGAATATGTGCTTCAATGAAGGCCCAGATCAGCACATTCACACAAACTTCAAGGATCCAAAATGAAGGCTCAAATTGGAAAACTTAACTAAACATTGTCAACCTCTCTGTTTCATCATCCCATAAATACCCTCAAAGGCTAACAAACAATCTTATAGTCATGCTAGGAGTCATAGTTATTTTAAATTTTTTATTTCACTATCATATGAAAACTCTTCTCGGTATATGAAATTGAAAATGCCACCAAATTATCACAAGGATAAGATCTTGTGTGATTCACAAATATTTCAATGTAAGATTGCAACAGAAACAGGAAAAATACTTGTAGACATTCATATATGAATCAAACACAAATTTTGCCCAAAAATAACATAGATTAACTCAAGTTTGATTAAATTTATCAACAGGGGGGAAAGTTTCTAGAACAATCTCATGAGCTTGTGAATGGTTGTACACTCACAACCACCTTGACATGATCAAATTTAACACAAAGGAAATAAACAGGTTTCTTCAGATGATTTCTTAGAAGGACGGGTTCTATTAAGCTTTTCTCTTAGAAAAATCAGTCCCAACCTCTAACACTCCAACCATTTCCACGATAAATTTTTGTAATTTATAACATTCTTCAACAGAGTTTCCCCCAAAAATCTAAACATTAAGTGCACCAGGTTTCGCCATGATCCCGATCGCGATTCCCGAGAATTAGATCTTTAAAACATTGTCTAGTGCTCGGTGGGTAGATCTCTTTGAACATCTCCCACATTGAACTCCTTCTTCTGGTAGATCACTTTACCCTTTACTCGCCAACCACTTCCACCCCTAATCTGTCAAACTTGGTTCTTCACATGCGCGGCAAGGAAAAATTGAAGATCAGATTGATCCCAAAGGTCGAGATCTCATCTTAATGGTAAAAGATGGCCCCAGATCTTCCTCACCAAACTTAGATATCAAATTAACTCCCCTTCCCAATTTGGCGTGTGAGAAATATTGAGAAATCATGAAGACTCGCATCTCCAGGAACTTTGGAGTGAAAATGGCGAAAAATGAGATAGAAATGCGAATCATTATTGATTTCTATTTTTAATTTGGACCGTCCATGTGGGAGATCCACTTTAAAATGGGCCTACAGGTTCCATTTTTCCTTTAACAACTTTTGGAAAAATGTAAAACTTTTACATTTTTCTTCACACCCCCCTTGAGAAATGAGCCTAACACATGTCCTAAGGTGGGCCCCAGAGGAACCATAGCCAGATTCTACTATTTCACCTCTTTTTTTGGAAAAGGGAAAATTTTCCAAGTTTTCCCCATAGCTCCGCCCTTCCACTTCTAGTCTTTGATGTGGGTCCCAGTGGAACCACGCTTCCTTTTCAAATTTTAACTCCTTTTTCCACAAAAGGAAAATTTTCCACTTTACCCCAAAAATCCGCATCTCTGTCGTTGAATGGAGCAAGTTTTGAATTTTCTCTATCGGGCCCGCGGGTCATTTTGATGATTTCAGTCTTTTGAATATCAAGGGAAAAAAATCCAAGTTTCCCTCGATGGCCCACCTCCCCACCTCTTAACATTTTCAAATCCAACCTTGACCTCCTTCTTGTCGGGCTTACAAGCCATTTTGATATTTTAATCCTTTTGATGACAAGAGGCAAAAATCCAAGTTTCCTCAATGGTCTTCTTCCCCACCCCATTGAATTTTCAAATCGCCATGTGTCTTAGGCCTTTTAGGATGTTGCTTTGAAAAAACTAAGGAAAGAAAACCCAGCGAAAACCTCCACGTGTTGTTATGGTGCAACTTCAAGAACCTTTTAAGGATTCAAAATGAATTGGCGGGTACACTTCCATTTTAGAATTTTACTCCATTTTTCCAAAAGGGAAAAGTATCCAACTTGCCTCCAAAGGCCCACATCTCTACTTTTAGCTTTGCCATGTGTCCTTCTATGGGGTCAAAGTAAGACTTTTTCCCTGCCATTTAAATTTTTCTTTAATCAAAGCTTGGCAAGGCCGTGGGAAGGTTCAAACCTTTTCCCAAAGTAGCCAAAAATAACAAGTTGAAAAAAAAACCTACCCACGCTTCATCCAATTAGAAGAAACCACGTAAGTGCCAAAAGAACCATTAGAATTAAGTGGAGTTAGGGACCAAAATTCCTTTTTCCAAAAAGCAAAAAAGTGACAAGTTAAAACATTTTCCCGCCGTCCCCTGACCAACCAAAAGAAGCCACATGACCGCCAAATGTTGAGGAATAATTTTGACAGGAAAAAGACACCCGCCAGATTGTCAAAAACATAGAAATTCACCATTCATGCCCAGAATCCAATCGCTAAGGATGAATTTTTTTGAAACAAAACCAAGTGAATCATGGTTCCAAGCATCTTTCGACCATGGATTTGGATTTTCAAAGGCATACAAATATAAATTGATCATTCTCAAGCTTCCATGGTCGGGAAAAATAGGAAAAATGGAAAATCCCGTAGATTTTGAAGAAATTAGGGCAAAAATAGGGCAAACTCGGAGACTCCTTCAAAAAGGGGCATGAAAATGAATTTCTGAAACAACTCAAGGCATTCAAATGGAGGTAAAAGCTTTAGAACATCCACATCAAGAGACAAAACGTTTCATAACATGCAAATAAGAGGAAAATCAGGGCAAATGGTGCGAGATCAAAACGAGCACCAGCAATAATCATTATCGTGATGAATGCCAAGGGAATTACGTGTGATAATGTGATTACTACTAATAAAATGAAAAATGTCAACACCAATAGCGGTTTGCAAAGGCGCAACTTGAACCCATGTAGTAAAATAATTGGTAACAGGAATAATGTATTTATGACCATCAACCAATTCAAGATTGATCTTACCAATGAGGTCAAAACCCCATAGGGAGAATGAACATGATGAAGATATAGGATGTAGTTCTTATGCGGGGCATTATGTAGGTTAGTATGCCTTTTGAAATATTTCAAAGTGTTTGGCATATTCTAATAAATCATGTTTCATAGTAGGCTAATGATAACCTTTTTGTAAGACTTTCTACGCTTTACCTATATTTTTCATAAAATTTCCCACCACATAAGCTATCATGGACTTGAGATACAACCCTAGGAATGTCATAAATTCCTAAACATCATAAGAAACATCCATCGCATGATCTTGTGAAAAGTGAGGATCTAATAATGGCATATCATGTGGCCTCATGTTAGAGATGATGGGCTTCATGGGGTGAAGGTCATCAGGAATGGCTGTCGATATAATAAATTATAGATGGGTTTGAACCATTCCAGGATGATCATTTATACATGTAACAATGCAAGCTTCCAAATCTAGAATAAGAGTTGATGGATGTTATATGTGATGAATGATAAACGTGGCCTACTCGTTAGTAATGTCCTAAGAGATAAGGGATGTGGAACTAGCCATGACATCAACATGAAAATTATCTTTGTGAGGGATTGTAGTGATATAATAGGAATAAAATGTAGTTAAGATGGATTTTAAATTTTTTTATAGGGATGAGACACTCTTATTTGTCGATATGCAACATAGAATTGATTGAAAATAATATGATATTTTCCATGTATATGGATATTTTGAATAAGGAGCTTACAAGTGATGGTGAGGCCGGGAATGAGAGCTTCATACTTGGAAACATTATTTGTATAGGAGAAACCTAACTGGTATGCAAATGGGAGATGATCACCATGTGGGGGATGAAGACAATCCTGGACCTCGTGCCCAAGACATAATGAGATCTATCAAAATACATAGTACAACTATCAGTATCGATGGTGCAAGTAGTGAAGTCATCACGGAAGGTATCAAAGATGGGGGAAACATTAAAGAGGGAGCATTAACTAGCTCCTCAGCAATGACTTGGCCCCGGATATCTTTCTGTGGGATGAATTTGAAATCAAATTTGGTGAGTGACATGACCCATCGAGTAAGATGTCCATAGATTTTTATGCGGGATAAGAGGTATCGTAAGGGATCCACTTTGGTAATAATATGAATCTCATTATCTATAATATAATGTAGAACTTCTCTACAAACTTGATATGAGGCCAAGGCATAATTTTTCAATTTTGTTATAATTTCACTCATAGGAAAGTAATGTGCGACTAATATAATAAACTACACACTCTTAGTGAGAATCATCATGTTGTGTGAGAAGTGATCCTAAGGCACGAATGCAATAGAGATGTACAATAGGAAGGGTCGATCTTACGTAGGAGGTACAATAATAGGTGGATTGAGAAAATATGCTTTGATGGCCTCAAAAGTATGGTGACAATGATCATCCCAAATGAACTTAGTGTCCTTTTTCATGAGGAGTGTGAAGAGATGAGCTTTTCCTACTAACTATGCAATAAAGTGAAGTATGACTTGGATCTTTCCTTGTAAAGAACATAGTTGATGTAAATTTTTTGGAGGAGGCATGTTAACTATGGTACTAATCTTTTTGGGATCAATCTCAATTTTGTGTTAAGATATAATAAACAAGGATTTTTCTAATAATAATGTTAAAAACACACTTTTACGGATTGAGGTGGATGTTTTTTTGTTGTAACCATTCAAAATGTGTGTGGAGATCACGAGCGTGGGTAGAAGATGTCGGGATTTGGAAAGTATATGATCAACGTATTCCTCAATAAATATCTGATGTGGTCATAGAAGATGTTTCATAACACGTGTTAGAAATTGTTAATCCATTGTTTAAACTTCTAGTCATGCTTTGGTGGAATCTTTTCCTACCTTCGTGGTCTTTGACCTATAGGAGGTGTTGTATATATCTCCCCCGGTAAATATAGTCAAGAGTAGAAGAATATGGAAATCAAGGAAAATCGAAATCCTTCATTTTGGGTTTTGAAAGTGCATTGCATGGTCGAAAACCTGACATTTATTGCATCACCAAGCGCCTCTAGCGCACATCAGAAGGTGTCGACATGCAAAAATTCGTGCCCTGGCACAGGTTGGGGCACACATCAGAAGGTGTCGACATGTGAAAATTTGCGCCTGGCGTAGGTTAGGCACACATCAGAAGGTGTCGACATGTGAAAATTCGTGCACCATGGCACAGGTTGGGGCGCACATCAGAAGGTGTCGACATGAAAAAATTCGTGCCCTAGCGCAAGTTGGGGGCGCACATCAGAAGGTGTCAACATGTGAAAAATCACACCCTGGCACAGGTTGGGGCGCACATCAGAAGGTGTCGACATGCAAAAATTCATGCCCCTGGCGCAGGTTGGGGGCGCACATCAGAAGGTGTTGACATGTAAAAATTCGCGCCCTAGTGCAGGTTGGGGCGCACATCAAAAGGTGTCGACATGCAAAAATTCACACCTTGGCATAGGTTGGGGGTGCACATCAGAAGGTGTTGACATGCGAAAATTCGTGCCCTAGCGCAGGTTGGGGCGCACATCAGAAGGTGTCGACATGCAAAAATTCGCGCCCTAGCGTAGGTTGGGGGCGCACATCACAAAATGTCAACACCACATTTTCAGTGCCTATGGCACACTTAAGAGTATGTTGACATGAGGATAGTTGTGCTGAGGCGCATCTTCAGGAGGCACAACATTTTGAGCATTGACACCCGAACTCGACTGTAAAGCAAACCACGACGCGAGATATTCAAATGGCTATAACTTCTTTTCACGGGAGCTCGATTCACACAAGGTTGGAATTTTCGAAAGCTTACGAGGTCCTCTATCCAACTAATATTGAATATATTTAATTGGGTGAGAAAAAGTTCTTAAAAATGCAAAATACAATTCGCCATTTTTGGGTTTACTAGGGTTCTCACCTACTCTTTGCCATAATGAGATGAATTAAATGCAACCTAGAGGTGGTTGTGGTAGATTTGGAATTCCTCTCTCTTCCCTATCTCATTCTTCTTATAAATTGTAAGGAGGGGATTCTTTCTAAAGGTTGGAAATTCTTGTTTTTCCCCTCCCTTCTTATCTTTGGCGGGTGAATTTATGGAGTCCCAACCTCCCATCTAAAATTGTAATGCAACTTTGCCTCTTTGCATTTTGTAGTGTATTATATCAATATTTGGAGCAAATAATGCATATCTGTGGATGATTCTCATCCCTCTCTATGTTCATTTACATCCTCCTAATCTTCCACTGCAAATTTTGTTATCTATGCATGATCTTGCATTGCATTTTAATGGTTTGTGTTTATTGGCAAGATAGGTGTTCTTCATTCCTCGGTGCATCACCTTTGTTAGTTTAGGTTTTATTTTGTATGCATCTTCTTACCCTGTCTCCTTGGAAAGTTATATTAGGTTTTTGAGTAAACCCTCTACATTTTTACATGTGCATTTGAGCAGAGGAATAGGAACCGGCCTTCATCCGGAGAGATTTTCTAATTTTCAAGAGTCCCACACTTGGGAAAATCTTCATGTTATGCAATCGAACCGAGAGTCTCAACCCATTGAGTTGCATACATTTAGGGGTGTAGTGATTCACCATCAATAGGCAGTTCACCTTCCTTCCATATGCTTCTCTTTCTAACCGTCTTTATTGTATATATATTAATATGTTTATGAATGTTAATTCAAGGCAAAACATTTAATTTTTCTATTATATTAGCCTTTAGTGGTATCGAGTCATTTACACTTGTCACTTATGTGCAGGAGGAACAAGGAGTTGTTTTCTTTATTTGGCATGTCGGTGCTTGATTGCTTGATGAGCATTTTTTAAAAACCCGCCCGTGCAAATCCTCTTACAAGATACTTTTCTCTTTATTCTGCTTTTTTTTTGCAGAGGAACTGCTATGTGGAAAAATAACAATTTTGTTGACTAACACTTGCAAACTAGTGCATTGGAGGAGGAAATTCGGGGAATTAAAATCTGATAACCACCTACTTTGATATTCCAACGGCCCAAGCATGGACATCAGGGATTTGAAATTGGCGTGGAGGAACTAACTCTATAACTCCATCAATCATACCTCTTTTCATTGGTGCAGTCTGCCTGCTTGAAAAATGTGGAGAAAAGAGACATGCGTGTGTTTTGAAATAAAGGAGGCCAAGCATTTCCTATTTTGGTTCTTTATTTTTGGCAACGAAAGGGACAAAATCTAGAGCAAGAACATGAAAGAGAAATGGAGGATGAAGTGTAGAAACAAATGGCGAAAAACAAAACGTTACCTATCCTTTTTTTTTCTTTAAAAAAATTGGAGGCTGGAGGGTACACTGGAGGTCGGAGGAAAATTGGCATCCTCTCCTCAGTCACCTACAACGGAGTCGCATGACATGGATTTCGTGATTTTTGTTGTTGTTGAACTTAGTGTTTTTTTTTTTTTTTCCCAATAAAGATGCAGAGTATGTTTATAGTTTGGTACCTCCTGAATGAAGGACATTGTGAGGAGGAAAAACAATAGAGTAGTGCTTAGTTCTTGTGTAAAGGGTTTGTGGAAATCGAGAAACCACTGAAGTGTACAACTAAGACATCATGTCCCTCCAGGTTCGTGGTAAAACTATAGTCGGAAAACCATATGGGTTCGTGGTAATCCAGGGAAACCAGAAATCATTGAGGTTTTCTCAAAGATGGATTTTCTCAGGTGACTTCCAGGTCTGTGGTAATCCTATGGGGAAAACCAAGGTGTCACCAAGACTAAGAAGCCAGAAAGATGGCATGTCACCTCAAAAGGTGAGCAGGCTACATAGAGAGTGTAATAAACTTTTTACTATGTTTGGAATAAGGGGGTCCACTATCTAGAAATATGATGTTTGTAAAAACAATGTATTAAGGGGGAATGTTAGCAATAGTTAATCCATTTTAAAAACTTTCAATAATTCTTTGGGTTTGGTTATGCTTTGGTGGTAGTTTTGTCTGCGTTCGTGGCATCTTTGACCTATAGGTGGTTTACCTTCCAATAAGATAGTTCTCCTTCTAACTGTCTCTATTGTATATATATTTACATGTTTATGATTGTTAATTTGAGGAAGAAAAATTAATTTTCTATCATATCAACCTTCATCTCATTGATAAGTAGCCCGACGTTCTTAATGGCAAATGGCATGATAGTATAGGAAAACGTACCTCATAGTGTGGTGCATGATTTCTTTTCTTGATCACCGGGGTTGATTTTTGTTTTATTGTAACTAGCAAAGCCATTCATGACCAAAGAATGTCATATCCTATTGTAGAATCGATGATGGAATCCATATGCGGTAATGGGAAGCTATCCTTGGGGAAAGCATTATTGAGTTCACAAAAATATGTGCAATAGCAAACTTTTTTATCTTGTTTCATAAAAATAACTATATTAGATACCCATTCAAGGTAGTCAATAGTGCGATAAACCTGACATCTAAAATTTGTTGTATTTCCTTTCCTCGATTTGAGTAAGACAACCTTATGATGTGTTTTTTGAATTTTCTATGGTACTAGTTTTGCGCTAGGATTGAGCATGATATAATGCATGGAAACACAAGGATCTATGCCAAGAATATCACTATAATACCATGAAAATATGTCTGAAAATTCATGAATCACTTGTTTGATATGATCTCACTCAGATGACTTAACATAGGTAGCCAATAAAACCATACGGGGGTTTTCATTGGTTCCAAGGTTGTGTTATATAGTTTCATCATTTATGAGAGTGAAGTAGTCTTTTATGTA
The DNA here is from genome assembly GCA_018340775.1 of Taxus wallichiana var. yunnanensis. Taxonomy (NCBI): domain Eukaryota; kingdom Viridiplantae; phylum Streptophyta; class Pinopsida; order Cupressales; family Taxaceae; genus Taxus; species Taxus wallichiana. Next base: position 1,032,817,481 of record CM031234.1, read on the forward strand.
TGGATCAATAGGAATGGTGTCGGGAGTATCGTTGTTGTTGTTAAGAGGATGAGATGTGCCAAAGTATGCGAAAGCCATTGAGAATAGATGGAAAGTACTCTTTTTGGTTGGAAGAGAGGAAATGGTTGTAAGTCCTCATGCATTATAGTAGAGCATCATTGGTAAGGAATATATCCAATGCAGGTCAAGAAGAGGAAGTGTGAACAATAATCTCAGGATATAGTAGAGGGAGTTGAGGAGCATGTGAATTAGTATAAACCTCAAGAGAAGATGTGGCAAGAAGAGGAGTGGACGAGGGTGATATCTGATGCCAAGTTTGGTAGATTGTGTGGGTGTGGTGAGCGGTTACATGACTGCTTTTCCATATTGGCCTAATTTGGGGCCATAACGAAGCATATGCTTATCGAAAGGACCATACTTGGTGAAATGAGGGTCGTGTAGTAGAAATGGGTGCTTTATGTGAATGTTCAATAGTTTTGTAAAAGGTGAATGTGGAGGGGCTAAGGCCTAAGGCCTCATAGATGACATATATATATATATATATATATAGAAATTTAAAACTTGTATGAAGGATTGAAGGGACCACATGTATGGCATTACATGGAAAGGGATAGACAAAGTGCATGGACCAATGGTGATGGGAAGTGTGATAGTACCTAAGGAATGTTTAAGAACATTATCAAAGCCATGAATAGAAATAGACGAAGGAGTTAAGGAGGCTTCGAAAAGCCTAATTTGTTGAAGAAATGATAAATTAAAAATATTAAGTGTGGATCCATTATCAACTAAATCTCGTTTAACCCATATTTTATTGATACATATGTGAATATAAAGGGGGATCAGTATTTTAAAAAAATTGAGAAGGAAGCTCAACAAATGTAAAAGTAATAGGCTTCTCATTTAAAGATGATGTTGTAGTTAATCTATGATACACATATTTAGGATAAGTATTGAGATGAATGTAAATGGTAGATAAATAAGATTGGATTTTATTCTCACATTCAGTTTGGCCTAGCAAGAATGCAGAGAGGGAGACACTCATGGTGGTGAGAATGGAAGGATCCTAACTTATATAAGCAAGTAGTAAAGAAGAAGCTAATATACAAGACAAAGAGCTAATGTACAAATGAGGGTATGGATTCACCAAATGATTTAATTTAAATTGAATTAAACCTTATTTTAGAGTAATTACTATAACTAATGATATACAATTGATAATATATAGTAAGATAAAATCAATAAGAATATACAATATGAATCCCTAAGCAATAGAGAGAAGAGGTGACTTGGCTCATTTTTTAGTGATCTCGAATTGAAAAAATACTAGGAACAAAATTGGAAGAGTGTTGGCAAGGCTCACCATGGATTATGGGACTTATAAGCTGTTATCACCAAATCAATGCACCCCCGAATGGCATGAAGGTGAACACAACATTCGGTGTGATTGGGTAACATGGGATCACCTCTCAAGCTATGGGACTTGCGGGCTTGAGGTGAACCTCCGAGAGAAGTCGGCTTCCTCTTCCTAAACTAAGCACTACACTACTCCTAATGCAATAAGAACAACTACCTAGACCTATACTAAAATTTCAAGGGGATTAGGGAGAGATATTTGCAAGAAATAAAACCTAAATTAGAAGTGGTGATGCACCAAGAAAGGGTTTTGCTAGAAAAAATTCTAGCTTGCCAATGAAGAGAGATGATCATGAGGAGGATGAAGATACATCACATACTCAATTTACATACAATACTTCATTCCTTGATAAGTAAAATGACCTCCAAAACTTGTAAAAGAAACACTGGTTACATAGTTCACCTACAAACATGAGAGAGGAAAATAGAAGCAACAAAATAATGTAAGGAAATATAATTGATCACAAAAATAATTTCCATTACTTTTAGCACTGGCTCAGTGCATCATTACAGTAGGGAAAAACATAGATCAGTTATAATTTTGTGAAGAAGGGGAAGCTTGAAAAATGTCTAACTCTTTTTAATAAGCACCCCTTTATAATTTATAGAACTTTCACAACTGCGAGGAGAGAAAGAAGGAAGAGGTCCCTAACAACTAGGCATGAATGTAGCAGATAGTTAATCATGTTGCCTCATTAATTACAACTCCACCTTTTGAGGAAATATTTACGGAATGAGGGAATATTATAATTTCATAACACTAAAACCTTAGAAAATTCATTTATTCATGATTCCATTGCATAGCTCTCGCTTTCCTAATTCCAACGACTACAATTTTGTGGAAAATGCAGACAATCGGGGAAGAAGTTATGGCTTGTTGAGAAAAAGTTACTTCTTGGGTATCTGGGCATTGTAATCCATCGACTCACCGAGTCACAAAATGGCTCGGCAAGTTACCTTCTTACTCGAGAATTTTGTGTTTTATGTTTTCATCGTGGGCTTTTCCAAGACTTATCTTGCCTTATTTCTATAGTTGTCAACTAACTCGACATACTATTTGTTTGCTTTGTTTTGCTTGAGTACAAACTACTTCATGTTTTGTGGACTTAACATGCATCTCCCACGTATTAGTGTGATATTATTTTTTCCCGTAAAAAAAAATTCAGGGTGTAAAAATTGTTTGACAAATATGAAGGTTTATATTTTTATTAAAACTTCACCTGAAGGGCCGTTTTCAACCTGCCACTTGCTAATTTAACCTGCCACCATAAATGTTCAAGCGAAGTTTTCTAAAAACGTCTATTCATCTTCAATATGCAATAATGCATCTGCCGTATCAGGGAGTGGACTGTAGTCTGTGGGTCGAATATATTTGTAAGTTATAACTTTATTATCGTAATAGCTATCTAATAGGATGTCACACCCTGTGATTCTCGAGTCCCACGCCACGACTCCCATAATCCACTTATCCAGTTTCCACCTGCCATTCAGTGCCACATTGCCATCCACGTCCACACTCCACATCCACCCTCCACGATTCGCAGAATCACAAAACATTAATTGCACAAATTTAATTGTCACCGACTCTGTATCCAAATTCCAATGTGCAATGTGTAATTTTCAAATCAATAAAAATTATTTTTAATTGGACATTCCACAAATTTTAGGGCAGAATGTATAAGTATTGAAATTTCAAGTATATGTAATGCAGCGCATAATGTATTGAAATTTCAAAGACTCAGAGTATATTGAGCGCAGGGCGGCAGAATGTATTGAAATTTTAGTGTATTGACATTCAGCACAGAATTATTATGTATGGACATAGTATTATCAGAGTATATGCGGGCAGCGGGAGGGTCCTTTAAGTTCCTAACCCCTCGTCTCTCAACACTGGAATATCCGGCTAACAGCTAACAAATTTTATACCACCGGATTATATACGAAAGGAGCATGCACAGAGGTCACACAGTTGCACTCACGGCCCACGGGTTTGAATCATTTTGGATCACCAAGATGGGAAAGAAAGCTGGCAAGCTTGGCTCCAAAGTTAGCGTGATGGAAAATAAGGTGAGTTAGCCATATTCCTCTCTAATTTTCTGCTTTTACAGGTGATGTTACGGGCCACGGCCATATATATTTTTTATTATTATTATTATTTAACAAATTTATGTGCAAAATTGTCTGTCAATCCGTAGAGAATATACGCTTAAGGTTCACTCTGTAAAAAACTTTAAAAATTGTCAAACTCTTTTTCTAAAATTATTCTCATTTCACGATTCTTTTTCAGAAAACTTTATTTTCTTTCTTTTTCAACGAATTTTCGCATTCACGCTTTTGAAGTGGAAATTTTAGCTGGAAACCAGAGATTAAAAAAATATCCATGTTCACTTATGTCTAGCAGAGTAAATTCGGTCTTAATGTCCCTGGACTCTGTAATTTTGTGTTTGAAAGATAGTAGAATGAATTTAATGGCAGCCGACGAAGATGACATCAATTTCTTGCTATATATTTAACATTCAATTGCACTTTTCGAAAACAAATAAGTGGCAGAATTATTTGCCACTTCAAAATTGTCTTTGCTTTTAACATCTCTGCAAGAGGTTTTTATTGTTGTTTTTATTTTTGTGAAAGAAGTTCATTTTTTTATTATTATAAGGGCCCACTCAAATGTGCTTTCATAATATATTGTCTGAAAATGGACAGAAAAATTATTTGGTGTTGAACACTGACCTTTGAGGGAGTGCATGCTTTAACGAGGAGTAGTTCACCAAGCGTGAAGAGGTAAGGAATATGAATCCACGACCCTTTGTTAGTGCAATCTTATATTTGAGATTTTAGTGTTGCATGATTATTCTAAATTATTTTCTTAAATATTCTCTAATCTCTAATTCTAAATTGTCAAAATAATACACAAAATTCATGTGAAAACACTATTTTGATATTTTTATAATTATTTCATTGAAATAGGTGACAAGTGTAGTGTAAGTTGTGTGAGAAAATGGCTTCCATTGGCCATCCAAAGAAGGATAAAAAACAATTGTCACTTGTTGATGCGTTTGGCATCTCTCGGCATTCTAGTCAACCATGTGATTCTCAAAATGAAGAATTTGATATTCTTGCACAAGAAGAACACGAGTTAGATGGAGCAGAATTTGTGGAAGAGGAACACCCATCAAAGAAACCTAAAAGGACATTCAAGGCCAAATGGAAAACAAGATTTCCATGGGCTTATGCTATAAAAGACTGCAATGGTGTACAAAGGATAAAATGTTCTTGGTGTGTCAAATATAAGAGAGATACTCCATTTGCTAAAGATGGAAGCACCACCCTTCAAGTTAGTGGCCTTCTTACCCATGCAGAATCAGAGCCTCATAAATTTGCATCACAACGTTTGGAGGGAGAAAATAAACAAAGTAACCTTCCAATCACTAAACACATAGAACTCATGGTAGATGCTTTGAGAAGGAGAGAATCATATCAGTGATGGAAAATATGTATTTTGTTGCCATACATGATTTATCTTTGGAGCTCTATAAGCCAATTTGTGACTTGAATAGGTATAAAGGAACTCCACACATGCCTCTCACAGATGAATATTCTGCATATACAAATACAACATCTGGAAAAGAGTTTTTACAAGCTACTAAGGAGGTTTACTGGAAAAAATTTGAAAGATGAGATATTTCATAGTCCATTTTACTCTATTTTAGTTGATGAAAGCATTGATCGTACTATGGAACAACATTTGATTGTTTATATTACATACTTGACACATGGAGGCAGAGGTCAATGTGTAACAAAATTTATAAGACTCCTTGAAATAAAGGATGGAACAACTCAAGCTATGTATGATGTCGTGATCACTCTTTTGACAGAGATGAATTTATCCTTAATGAAGTTAGTTGGATTTGGATCTGATGGGGCATCTTCCATGAGGGGAATTCATGAAGGTTTGTCCACAAAGCTTCATCGAGATGCTCCTCATTTATTAGATATTCATTGCATAGCTCATCGAGAAGCATTAGCAGCAAATGATGCTTCATCTTATTTTCCAGAGTTGCAGTTTATTGATAAATTTGCAAATAAAATATATTCATGGCTTGGAAAATCTGCTAAAAGACATGGAGCATTGAGAGAGTTGATGGAGTCATTTCAAATCAGTAGGTTGGAGGTATTACAAATTCATCAAATTAGGTGGCTTTCTAGAGGAAAGGTCATGGAAAGACTTGTCAAACTCATGCCTGCTTTGTTGAAAGAATGGGAATTAGAGGAGAAAAAAATGTATGATTTGGCAACAATATTTCAGGTACAATTTTGCATCCATTTACTTGCAGATGTGCTTATTGAGTTAAATAAGTGAATAAAAAATTTCAAGAGGATCATATTGACATTACTTCCATTGGGACTACATTAGATATCACAATTGACATGCTTCATAGGAGATTTCAAAGAGGCATATTTGGGGCAGGTACTCTACATACATCATCTTTTCTAACCAGGGCACAAGGAGGATATCTTGAGTTTGCAGATGGAACAGGTACATTACATGTACATGCATTGAGATTTGAGAGCATGCCTAAGTCACAAAGATCAGGGACACTAGATGATTGCATTGAATTGGGAAAAGCTTTATAATTAAGGTAATTGATTCTCTTGATACAAGATTCACAGATTTACCTATATTTAATGCTGCTAAATTTTTCAGTCCTCGTAATTACTACGAGGAGACAGAAGATAGAGATCATCAAACAAAAAGATGGTTAACATGTTTATGTGACAAATTTAGTGTTGGAAACTCACCTATTGTGGACAATGTTAAATGTTTGGGTGAGATGGATGAGTTTATTTGTACTATTTATACATCATATCCAAAAAAACATATGTTTGGAGCATGGGATCTATGTGGCGGTGAACCTGAATGGTTTGAAGGGTTTCCATGTTTGATGCAACTATGGCAAGTTATTCTTGTACTTCCAGCAAGCACAACCGTATGTGAAAGAGGGTTTTCAAAGTTAAATAGGATAAAGAATGATGATAGATCCAGGCTTTCTTTGAGCACATTGGATATGCTAATGTTTCTATCTCTTTGTGCACCTCATGCTCTAAATGAGGTAGATTGGAATGCTATTTATGATGCATGGAAGAATAAAAAAATTGAAAACCACTTCCATTAGACAAATAGATGGTGAGTTTTTGGAAGTTCTTTATATAAAATATGTTCTTTATTGTTTTTTATTTATAAAAATATTTTCTTTGCAAGTTTAGATAAGTGTTTTCAATATTTAATTACTAATTTAATAAGATTTTTTTCAAAATAATTAATGAATACTTGTTAAGAACATTTGAATCGGTCTAAATAAAGGTCTAAATGTTGATCAATTTGTCTTGTAATGACTTGTATCTCATTTTGTGTTTCAGGTATTTTATTTTTTGAATGGAGCCTAAAAAATGTGTTGGTGATATGTTTTGCTCACATTGAGGTGAACACGAGAAACATTTCTATGTAGATCACATAAATTTTTTGGTAGTTTGATATTTTTCTTGATACTATTTATTAGATGAAACATGACTTTTTTTATACAACTAATTATTTTTTCTCTTATATTTAGCAAATTAAATTTGAGTAAAAGAACCTTGTGTTGTCATTAATTTTTAGGCTCATTATGTGTGTTAAACTTTTAAGTTTGTCACTTTGTAATTCCAAATTAGAGTGTTTAATTTTAAATTTTTTATTGGATCTCACAATATAACTTATTCATTACATTATTTATGAAATGGAATTTATTACATTTTAAGGGGAGACACTCTTATTAGATATGATACATTGACATTTTTAATTTGTAAAGTCACCCATTTAAAAAAATAAAATCTCTCGTTGTAAAAAGTGTTCAATTTTTGTGACATGTGTGATTGATTTACTCTTTTCATATAAAGTGTAAAATGATTATACTACTTTTCATGATTGAAGGGTTAATCCAATATTTACCCTTCACAATGAAATTGGGACTAGCCCTTTATCGTTGCGGACTTCACCAAATACCTTACGGAAATCCAAATGGCGAGTTCTCCCTCCATATGTCCGACTAACCGAGTCATTAATGACTCTCTCAATGAACCATCTACAAGCTCCACATCAAACGCATAGAGCCTTCACTTCACCTTACATACATCTTTGACCAAAACGTGGTTTTGTGGATGCCGAATTCCTCTTTTAAGTGAGCTACACCTGTTCTCATTTAAACTTCGCCGACCCCCTCAAAGAGCATCCCGCCTTATCTATCAACTGACCGACTTAGCCGCCGAGATATTTATCCACCATTTAAATCAATCCACTCGTTGAAGTTAGCGACTTTTCCACGCAACCACGAAACCTGAATAACTTCAGATTTTCAGAAACTCAAATTGCTTTTGCCTCGATTCGCTGTAAACATCCAAACCCCAAATGTCTGAAAGTCTGAAATTTCAAACTTCAGATGTTGCGTGCTCATTTTCTCAACTCGGCCTGAAAAATTCCGAAAGTCTGAGCTACAAAACTTTGAATTCTCTAACGCCTTCGATCTCTTAAACGACCCTTTCTAAACCGCAACCTTAGTCATTTTTAACACATAGAGATGAGTTCATTCTCGAGCACCCGTCTTCACTTTGCATTCTACAACGTGATGCTTCGTCCCCCACAAACACCAAGCTCTTTTGTCATTGAGCTCACATGGTTTTCTTTCCAAATTCGCTCGCTCCAAACGCCAATATTTGCCCACCGATTTCAAGTTACTCAACAACTTGTTGCCTATAATGTTACCATGATGAGCTCCGACCAATTACCCTAACTGTCACGTATGTTTGCAAGCAATCAATAAAATCAAAGTTAGACAAATTTTGAGCAAAACAAATGCGACCTAGTGGCGGAGCACGTGGATGGGACTCGAAGGTGAAATTTGATGGCAATCTCGACTCGAAGGTGAAATTTGATGGCAATCTCGACTCGAAGGTGAAATTAGGATAGAATCTCATTATACAAGTCGACCGCCAATATTCCTAGGTGTTATGCTCAAAGCTTTCATAAAATTTGTTTCTTTTCATTATGGCTTGGGATCATTTCTTAAACTCATGCACAAACCACCCCATCTAGGTTCGAGCTCTAAATTTGACATGCTTAGCTACCTTTTTTGAATGATGTGATTCGAGCGAGCAATTTGGTTATACACCGCCGAATTAGCTCAGCCCACACATCGGATCTCTTTTTGACCAACCTTATTTTTGAGAAACATCTCCGACATTATTCCTGAGCTTGCCCGGATGAGTTCCCAACTAAGCCTATGCCAAGACTCAACACCACTATATACTAGGATGATTCACGATGAGCCTACGAACTCAATCCTACCTTAGTGCAAACATTGAATCGACACAACTACGAAACACTCCTCACATGAAACCTTAAATCAAACACCTCTGAAACCTGAAAATGCAAAACTCTAAATTTTGGAGTTTCATGTTTTCGAAGCTTCGGGATTTTCTTTGAACCTTTTCCAACTCGTCGGGGAGTGTTCAAACTAAATAGCTTTGAAAGTCTAAATTCGGGCTAATCCCAAAATTTGAAACACCATGCACTTCGAAATGAGATCGGTTTGAACTCACAAGTGTTAACGTTGAGCTAACTCGTGAAATTTATTTGATCTCTCTTCACCTTCTAGCTTGGCGTGTCCTTCTTCATCATGCCATGTCTGCAAACTTCAACTCGTCGGTTCTCAAAGACTTCTAAAATCCCGATGGGCTAACTTGTTTTTATCGACACAACTCGACCTCCATCGACATAGTTTACGAGCTCGTGTCAAGATTTCAATTTTTTAAGCAACTCACCCGTGTTCGATCCTGAAATGACTCTTGAACACCTATTCATTCATCCCGATTAAATCGAAAAACATAACTCAAGCGACTAGCTCTAAGACTCGTTGCAGAAAGCTAATCCCTCATGCCCGATGATTCATGTTTCATTACAGAATTGAACTTGGCATGAGCACAGAACGCACACACTATCGAGCCATTTATATTGATTCTATCACCTTCGAGTCGAGATTACCACCAAATTTCACTTTGCATCCTATCCTAATATCTTCCTCAGCTCGTTTTACTTATTTTGGCATCATCAAATGGTCATTCTCCTCAAGCGTAGCCTAAAATGGCTCACCGATTCATCGAATCGACCTTGATCATGAGCTCGCCTACGAGTCATGACAAATTCCTCTTTGAGTTCCTATCCTCAACTAGCTCAATTCAATGAAACGAAAACCCACGTTCTCTTTATGGTGTGTCTTCCCTGGGTTGTCTGAGTGTAACTTGGCCCACATAAATGATGATCACCTCGCTCCTTTCATTGTGATTCATCATGAATTCCCAATGGATTTATCCTTGCTTGTTTATTAGGTTCACACATGAATTAATCTCATTTCTCTTTCATCTTGAGCCCGACCTATTTGCATTAAAAATCGAGCTCTCAACTCAAACATCGAGCCAACAAGTTCGTCCTTCACAAATCTACCAATCTATACTTTTACGTCTGATATGACCAAGAGGTTTAGTCTCAACTCAACCCCAGTCATTCACCAATTGTTTATGCTTTGATCAACTCAACTCCCGGTTGTACACAATGTTTAGCTCCATACCATTTTGAACGTCGTCAAATGCCAATCTCGAGCTCTAAAATGATCTATATTGGAAAAAAACCCATCCTATGTATCATGTGAGCTCGTCCGAGTACGCTCGATGAGCTATCTTTATCTCATGATTATGGTGCCCTACAAAGCTTTTTTCGATCCCTATTTTGATTCTCTTGGGCTTTCTTTACGAAACCAAAGGGTAATGAGAACACAATGAGAATCTTAAACATTATTGATCACTTTAGTCATTTTTTTCTCATGTTGACTAAAAGTGGGCCCACCAGGATAATTACTCATTTTGGACAAACCTTGAACTTGCAAGACCTCTAATGTCTTAGAGTTCTTTGTGAAGTCCTTTAAACAATTTAGAGTCTAATAGTGTAACACCCACATTTTTCCCACATAAAACCCTAAGAAATCCAAAAGCAAATAGGAAAAAAATTATGGAATAATTTTTTTTGAAAGGTTCCTAGGCCTTGGCTAGGATTTTAATTAAATCCAAATTACAAAATTTTAAAATATTGAATAGAATTCGGGACTAAAATAATAATTAGTTACTATTGGCCCAACCCTATTAAAATATTTCGATTTAATTTCCCTTATTAAGTTCTATTGCTTACTTCAAATATTAATCCATTTTACTCTTTCCTATTTAGCTCCAAGGGTCTTATTAATTCTATTTAATGAATGGCCACAAATTAAATACAAAATTTTATTAGGTAAGATTTAATAATCTCCTATTTAAAACTACATCAAATTAATATGGTTTAATCCTCGAAGTGTCAAGGGTACCCAACATGGTCTAACCCCTTAGGACACATTTAACATTACAAACACATCTTTTAATTAAAACACTCCCACTTAAATACCCCATCACTTAAGTGATGTAGGGTGCATCCAACACCATTAGATCTAATATTTCTTATTCCTTAGATTTAGATTTGGCAAAAGTAACCCTAGAAATCGTTATGGAATATCATATATTTATTTTCTAAAACTAATCTCTCATTTTCTCTTGTTTTGAGTTACAGGTTAAGGAAGACAGAAAAAGGATTAAGCCATGGAAGGAAGCTCAAACCCTTGGATGGATACTCACAAGAAGGGTGATATTTTTAGCATCCCTCTCCTAGGGTTTTCTTATCCTCAAAATCCATTTTCTCAAGTTATTATTTGCATCTCATTTGTAAAGAAACTACCTGAGCAACGGGTTGTGGGTATTTCTTCCCTTTACACACTTTTTTTTTTTTTTTTTTTATATGACATCTTACTTGCAAGTTTCTTGGCTAACCAAGGTGTAACAAAAATCCATTAGGGTTACCACACGATTTCTACATATTTATAAATACATATTTACATTTCTTTTCTTTATTTCCCTTTCTTTTTTATATATAAATCTACAAAACCTACTGTATATACAGAAAAACTATAAAAAAATTTATATATATACGAAAAACATTTTCCACGCAAGAATCAAAGTGCACTGACCTAGTAGGAGGCCGTGAAAAGCAAGAAAAACTTTTACAAACCGCAAGAAGATTAATGGTCATTTGTTTTAAAGGTTGGAAGATTAAGGTTTGCAAAAATCGTGGGGTTTAAAGTATTGGGGGGAGGGGCGCCAACCCCACCCCATCCTATAATTTAAAAAGAATGAGTTGGGGGTGGGGTCGGCGCCCATTCCCCCAACCTCTTATTTAATAATAGTTCCAACCTCTTTAGCCGTGGCCTACGGCCAGTAAAAAACAACATCACTTCCATTTTTTGGTTTAATTAAAGTTTATAACTCAAATCCTCCCCTTCCCTTCAAATGCGCGAAGGATTAAAATATAATTTTTTAATTATTAATATATGTTAGTAAAATATGTATTTATTGTAATATGAAAACTATATTAATTTCCTTTAGTAAAGATTTATTCAATGATAATATAGATATTGTGAGAATAATCTGGGAGTATATTATTAATATATAACCATTATACACTAATCATATATATATATTTATTAATTGAGTCTCCCAAAGCAATAGGGAAAAGTAACTAGTGTGGGAGAATAAGTGTTACACTTGTAAATTTGGTAAGGATAAAATTTGCATGAACCTAGGCAATAGTAGTGGTGCACAATTGTGTATTTATTAAAATTTAATAACTTATCATTTTCAATTTTGTTTATAAAACCATATAAAGGGTACATGTGGTTGAGGTTCATTCATTTTCTTACAATGATTCCAATTGCAACAAAGAGGAAAATTGTAATAATAAATAAATTTCTATTTAAGCCTTTTGTACAACTAGTTGGATAAGGGGAAAGAAACCCATTCTTAATGAAATTTATTTCAATATTCAAGTAAACAAATATTGTCAAAAATACAAAAATCAACATTTAGCTCCCATCCAAGAGTACTAGCCTTTAAAATTAAACACATCCATGTAAGCTTTGGGAAATCTAAGATATATTCTTTGTTTTCTCTTATTTATTTTTTTCTCGCTTTCTTGGGTGATTTAGGATTTGTACACCTTCCTATCTTCTTTAATATTTCATATGTATATTCTTCCCGGGTGTATTAGAAGAAGTCCATCTTGCATTATTTCTATGACGGTCATGTGAGTTTGTTATGACCTTGATAAAAATTTCGATTTATGTTTTCATTCACATTATAATCACAGAGGGAGAGAAGGCGTAGATTGTTACAACCTGAGACAAGGGTAGATGCCAGCTAGTTTCAAGGTTAGGACGGTGCCTCTTGATGGCAACAATGAAGCAGTCGAGGAAGTCTTGGATCCTGACTTTGGAGAGTCAGCAATTGGTCGTGTTGCTCCTGTTGACTCTGGTAAGGATTAATTGGTTTCTGATGAAAAATCATTGTAAGATACAGTGAAACCAAATTCCCAGTAAATAAAATTTACAGACAAACATAAGAATGTTTCTCATCCTTTTACTTTGTACATGCACATTATTGCCAAAAGAGAACATTTCAAATAGCACTATGTTGCTTTGACAGGGCTCTGGTGGATTATCTTATTGAGAGCATATGGAAGAATAACAGGAGATTTTGCCCTGCAAGAAAGGGTAGATGTTCAAACAGGCATTCAATTGATATTAAAGTTGTGCTTAGCTGATGGATTTGATATGTTTCCAACTTTATTAGTAACAGATGGTTCTTGTATGATTGATCAACGAATGGGCATTCATGGACACCCTCTTGAAATTCAGGTACTTATATTAGTGCAAGGTTTCTGAAACTCTATTATTGCGGCACTTTTCTATTCAGTGTTTGGGACTTCATGTTATAGTGATCCTTAAAGTGGAGCAACGTCCTTTCTTTCTGCATGTGCTTTTTAATTTGATGTTATTTACAATAATACTCGAAATATGGAAGAAATTGTTTGTCTATCTCTCTCAACCCTTTTCTCCTTGATGAGAAGTTTCATGGTCATTCTGGACTTTTTGTATTAAATCATGATTTTTTTTTAATATGTACCCTTTCCTTTATTTCTTTCACCATGTTTAATATTGGTTTCAATTCCAAGCTTAATATATTTGTTGTTTTAGACACCTTAGTTTAAGGTGAATTTTAGTTTGTCAAAAGTGAGCGGGTCCTATTTTGTTTCCAATATCCAAACTGACATCATTCACTTTTTAGCTGACCGTGAGCATGAAGAATATTGTATGGGAGAAATTGTTTGTCACTCTCTCAACCTTTTTCTACTTGATGAGAAATTTCATGGTCATTCTGGACTTTTTGTAAAACCATTTTTTCTAATATGCACCGTTGTGTTTATTTCTTTCACCATGATGTTTATTGGTTTCAATTCCAAGCTTAATATGTTTGTTGTTTTAGACACCTTAGATTCAGGTGAATTTGAGTTTGTCAGAAGTGACTGGTCCTATTTTGTTTCCAATGTACAAACTGACATCGTTCACTTTTTTGTTGATCGCGAGCATGGAGAGTATTGCCATTGATTAAGATTTCAATTTTACTTTTTTCCATTGAAGACAATTAAATAGTAATTGAAGCATAGCATTATCATCGCATCACTATTTGGGTTCACTTTTTTGAGTCCCACCGACCTTGTTTGATCAATTCTCGGATATTATTAGAATTTATTTCCTCCTTTCTTCCCTTCATTCGCACTCTGCCTCCCTTTCTGGCACACGGCCACCAACCCTCCCTTCACCCCCTCCAACCCTCCCCCCATCCCTCTGTTCTCCATCCCTCCCCCCTCCTCCTTTCCCTCTCTGCCTCTGCCACTTCCTCTGTGTTACTTTCTTCGTTCCCTCCTTTCTTTCTTACTCTCTCGCAAATAGTATACATAGCAAGAGTTTGAAAGTAAATAGAAGGTCCTTTATTACTTTCTTTCCTAAATGGATAGCGCTACAGTGGAAAACCTTGAAGATGGTGCCTTTTCCATATAGAATATATAGCAGAAGCCAAATTGGATTTAAGAGTCATCAAACAAAATTTAATATAGAGCTTGCTCATATTGATCTGATGTGGGATCCGAGATAAACAGGTTAAATATTACATCATTCACAATTTAACAGTTATATTCATTGAATCTTTTCATTCAAATTCTGCTTGTTATAGGACAACACTATACTATATATTTATGAACCATACTTAAATCGGAGTCTCAAAATACTTGAGTCAAATAGGAGGGATTTACACAATACATACATGCATTATTTCAAGTTTCGATAATCTTATAGCAGACTTTGGTATGTTGGCATGTAAGGCCAATAGAAATTATGGTTTTCATCCAATTAAATGCAGTACACATACATGGACACATGCTTTTAAATATATATATTACATGATGTCATGCATAATGTTAATACTTACCTACATTTTAATTCATTCATTTCATTCTCGGTCTATTAAACATAGATAACACTAAATCATATTCATGATCGCTATGTAAATATCGAAACAACAAACCTAAATAGGGGGATTTGCACACTGTATTTAATCAAGTTTCAATAGTCAACTTGCATTACTGAACCTACCGGATTGGTGATGCAGTTGATTTGTTTAGAGCTTACATGGATGAGGGTATGGCTAGGTTGCTTTCTTTTTCTTTAAACCCCACATTCTTCTCCTTTAATGGGGTCATTTATGATCATTCAATAGTAAAGGAAATGGGGACACCTTTATCACCAGTGGTGGCTATTCTCTTCACAGAGCATTTTGGGGAGCGGGCTCTATACTCCATTCCTTTGAAACCTAAATGGTGCGAGATGTTTGTTGATGACACCAACCTTCATTGGGAGCATGGTAGGGACAATCTCAAGGACTTACACTCCCACATTAGTAGTTCGGTGGATGGTATCAAATTGATTACGGAGATCGAGAAGGGGAGCTTACTCGTTTTGAGTCCTATTCTCCCATAACATCAATGGCTTTCTAGTTTGTCGGGGCACAAGAAAGATTCCCACACCTCTACTCCACTTGCATGCATACTCTCCATCAACCATCTCAAAAAGTAGGTGCATTGTTTAAAAAGAATGGCTATAGAGGGAAGCAACTGGTAAGGGCTATCAAACAAGCTAGAGAGGTGCCTGACAGACTTTGTAAGGAGATTTAATGGTCTGGTGTCGATACTGCCATATATTGAAGGTATTTCCAATAAGATTTTATAATCTTGAGATGCAACAGCATAAAAAGCACTTTTATTCTCAAAACCAAATTGAAGAATGATATTAAATCAGCTGAATATAACTTGCAACCCAGTGTGAGGATCTTCGTCTAATTTGGCAACTCGAAAATCTATCTTACTCAATAGAGGCATAAAGTAAGAAGACATCAATTATTCGTATTTGTGTAAATGCAGTTATGAGCGATATAAGTCGTTATTCTTGTTCTGACAATGTCATGCCCAATGAAAATCGATTGTTTTAGTTATATTTGTTCAAGTGACACAAACTGTGGCATTTTTGTTTTGCACTCCTTGATTACAAGATCTACATACCTACTGCACAGATATGACCGATTTAATTAAAGATTTATTTTCCTCTTATACTTTTCCATCTGCTGCAAGTGTTTTCTGTCCACCTCGCCCTGTTGCTGGATCCTGGAGACATGTGGCTTGTTGTCAAAGAAGTAGCTTTACCCTCTGAACTCACAGCAAAAACAAACATTTACTGAACTCCCACAATAGTGCTCCATCATTTGCCTACTGCTTACATGGCAGGTACTACTGCTACAATGCAGCCCTTGTTTAATCTTGCCCCCCTTTGAAGAAAAATCCCGCTGACATGTTTTGCTTGTGCACCAAACTTCTTGCTGCTTTCTATTTTTGAATGACTAAGAAATCTGGACTATTTTTGAGCATTTAGAGATCAGGGTATTTCCTAAAAAACATGGTACATGGTTATATTTGGATGGAATC
Organism: Taxus wallichiana var. yunnanensis; assembly: GCA_018340775.1. Taxonomy (NCBI): domain Eukaryota; kingdom Viridiplantae; phylum Streptophyta; class Pinopsida; order Cupressales; family Taxaceae; genus Taxus; species Taxus wallichiana. The sequence continues at coordinate 1,032,833,928 of CM031234.1, forward strand.
CCACTTGGGCATCGAAGATAATGCTAGTCAAACTCTATTACGTAATGGCCCCTTGAAACTTGCAGGCTGTACTGTTTGGAATTTGGTATAATTATTATTAAACTTCTTATAGAAATATGGCCACTATAGCTGGTGCTTCTCGACAATGACATCAATACCTTACAAGGGTAGCTCATTTTCTCTGTGTGCAGGTGTGATCCATACGTCTTAATATCCTTCCTCTTATTTGAGACCAATTGAAAGATTGGTAGGACACTTCCTACCCATTAATTGAAATTTAGTTGTTACTCAACTCCATCCACCCCCCCTCTCCCTCTCTATATATATATGAAATAATGTTTCATTCTGTAGATTTAGAGTGCCATGTATATGATAGCCTTAAGTAGTGTCCATTACCGGAAACCCGTGGTAGTATCGGCCAATGTTTGAAGGTTGTTGTAGACACTTAAAATTGGTTACTCAATTTAGTGTCCCTCTCATCCATTTACTTGCTTAGGTAACCTGGGGCAAGTTTTACGTCACCAACTATCCCCTTGGGATATTATCCAATTTGTGATTTAATCACTTACTCCAAATTTAGTTCATCCCATCACATCTTACCCATGAGTGATTAAATATTAAATATTTAATTACGCTTCTTCCCATGCATCTTAATCACTTATCCACCCCAAATTTATTCTATCTATGTATCACATCCATATTTGCTCTTCCCTAAGCGGGATATTTCCCGTAGTCGGAATAAGTCTTATCTTTCTCGAAATCGATCATTTTTGGCCACCTCGGGAGTCTTTTCCGCGATCGGCGCCGACCCATATGGTCGGCGCCGATTTTCTAGGAGCGGCGCCGATTATAAAAGCAAGCCCAGAGCTCAGTTCTAGGGACCGAAAAAGAGACCACGAACGAGCGAAAAAGTGAACAGACGAAAAAAGGAAGCACTTACGCACGAACAGAGAGCGAGAAAGATACAGGTTGTGAGAAAAGAGATCTTTTTAGCATCAATTGTATCAAATTAGGGCAGATCCTGTCCGAATCAATCCCTGAGAGGAGCACCGTTACTCTCATCCTGTCACATCGGCATCGCACACCACCATCTATCATCTGGTGACTCTGTTCCGAGTGTCTCGCCAACTTCGGCACATCCGGACCACATTCACCTTCCAGTCCCGAATCGATCTACCTCGATCGATTGATCGATCGCCGATCGGCTACCCGGTCGACGCCGATCCGCGTCTCAATCGGCCGATCTTAGTCGGTCGGCGCCGATCGATCTCATCTCGATCGGCGCCGATCTACCCGATCGGCGCCGATTTCCTGCGAGATAGATAAAAGGACACGAGTAACACAAATCCGCATTATTTCATAGTTCCTGTTTTTGTACTTTACTGTCTGCTGTTTTAGATTGTCTTATCAACTGCATCGATCAAAAATCTAGCTTTTTACTTACATCTTTTATCATGCGTATGCTTCTTTTCTTAATTGAAAACGTGGTGACATCCGCCGGAAGCTTATCGCTTCCCGGACCGCTTCTCGGGCGAGTCCACCTAAATACCTTTTAACGTGGTCTTTTTACATCAAGCATCGGTGTCTTGCGAGTTACTTGGATCCATTGTGCGAATTGCTCGTGTGCGCCGTCTTATCTACATCGGCTTCCTCATCCATCTACATCTTCATCGGTGTCAATTTTATTGGAGTTTTCGGGGTTTTTGTGTTTAGTTTGGTGCATTAACTTGGACAGGTAACAAGCGCGAAATTCTTGATCTACATTCTGGCACGCCCGGTGGGACCTAACCAAAGTCCCTTATTGGTAAGTTCATCTCTTTTCTAGTTTTGAACTTTGTTCCTTTTCTTCACTGATTTCTATCAGTCCTATTTGAGCATTTCATTGCATCATTTCAATCTTGCTTTTTTAGGCGAAATCGTTATCTTCGAAATTTTTCTAGTTTCTTAAAAATAGAGATTTCTGTTTCACCATTATCTGGATATATCTTTCTGGGTTTTGTTTGCTGTTTTCTTAACCTCTTCTTGCGGAGCACTTTGCTTGTTCGTGGGATTGTTCGAGGGGAAGAGCTCAACAACGCGCTTTTTGAAGTCCACACACCTTGGAGAGCTAAATCTACAGGTATTCCTCTTTTACGGTGTTTTCTCCTTTTTAGGATTTCTTTGTCGGTTGCCTATCACATCCAAACACTTCAATTTTTGGTGCTTAAAAAGAACTTAATCGCATTTGGGAAAGAATCTGTTTGACTTGTCTTCATCGAAATCAAACACTTCGTTTTAAGTGCTTAAAAAGAACTTTTCCTTTGTCATTGCTGCATGTTTTTCATCTAGTTTTAATTAGGTTTGGAAAATTGATCAAAATCGGTAGTGACACTATTTGATTTTTATTTTTCACCCTTGCACACAAAGCCAAAATCACTAGGTATAAAGCATTTAAACAAAATTCCTTCCCTGGCCTCGCCTACTTGGAAGTGATATCCAAGAGGAAGAGCCTACGCGGTACTCGGGCCGCGCTATAAATTCACGGAAGATTTTGGTATATATTGGCAAAGCATCGGACTCCCTTATCGCGGTGTGTGTGAAGTGCGGGGGTAGGCCCCTATATCAAGCCACGTCTTAGGTCTTTTCTTGAAGTGCCTTGGGACTCCTCACCAAACATTACCCAAACCATCCTTAGTTTGGCTATCTGAGTAGTTCTGTTCTAAAAGCCTTCCTTAACATTTTCTTTTCTTAAAAGCATCAAAATTTAAAGGAGATAATCACTTGCTTGTGCTTGAATTGTCTGCATGCATTAGTTAGGTCAATCTTCTTTTACTGCGTGTTTATGGCGGTTATCACTCGGTCACAATCTAGAAGAATGGCTCAACTGGTTCCTTCTTCCTCAGAGATCACCACTAGTGTGGAGGTTACAAGCACCCCCAATCTTCCTCGGGACCACTTTGTTAGTTGGTTCCCCATCCTGGTCATATAATCCTTTCTATCAAGCCAAAGCAATCCCATCACGTCCGGCTTCCCTAGTCCTTCGGAAATATCATCGGCTCGGAGTATGTTCCCGCGAGATCTGAATTCAGGCATTCCTCGACCGCAATCCGATAGCCCTCATGGACTACCTAGTACACAAATCTATTCAAATATCCGATCGAGGACCACCAATCCAACAAGTGTACGATTATCCTCGTGGATCATCCCAAGCCTTTGTAGAGCAGTTTGCATCATCTCTCTTGTCTCGAGCCGCGGAGAAGGGCGAGGCCCCTATGCCCCCCTTTTCTCTTCCACCTACCATATCGACTAGTTCTCAAATAGTCTTACCTATTCCTAACACCGCAGTTACCTCGAGTATTCCACAACCTACTTCTGAGAAGTCTTCTGCCCTGGCTATAATGAATGCGTCTGCACACCCGCATATTGCTGTTAATTCATCTATGCCCTCCATCGTGTCCCAAGGTCAATACCTCTTTATGAGCCAACCCCCTCCGAATAGTCAGTTGGCTCCTACTTCTCGTCCTCTAGGGGGTCTTTCTTCCAATATTCCAGCAACTGTGACCTTCGCCCATCCTCTAACATCGGCACCCTTAATACCTAATCCGGCAGTAGAAGGCCCCTTTCAGGTCTTGTTCCCCAACATGTCCAATCCAACCAACACCCATGTTCCTCAATCTGTCCCGATCCAATCAACAAACATCGGAGTCCACCAATCACAGGCTCCATCCGTCACTCAACCTTTATTTTCTCAACCACTTATTATCTCACGGCTGCTTTTTATCACGCAGTTTGCCTCACAAAGAAATACCCCACCGGTGTCACCCGAGAACACTGGTTTATTCCTCTTATCATCCTATCCAACAACGAGATGAATCCCCATTGACACCTCAACAACATCCACCACTTGCTTCTTATGTAGGACATACCAATGTACCTCCTCCTCAATCGGACGTGGTTCAAATTCTCTTCAAGAAAATCATGAGACTTGGAAGCCTCCACAAAGGGGCTCGTCCTTCATACTCCTTTGAAGAAGTGTAATGAACCCATTCACCCTTCGGTGGCTTTTAAGCCTTATCCTCCCCAATGGGAACTTCCTAAATTTTCAAAATTTCATAGTCGGAAGACCCTCAACAACATTTGCGAGCATTCAAACATGCTTGCTACCTCATAGTCCCGGATCGGGAGCTTATGCTCCATACCTTTCCTATGTCTCTAGCAGGACCTGCTTTAGACTGGTACAATAACATTCCTCAACATTCCCTGTTTTCTTTCTCTCAATTGGCCCAAATGTTTGTTGAAAACTTTTCAATAAATATCGCGCATAAGATCTCGATCACAGATCTTTATAACATTCGCCAATTCGATGATGAGTCTATTCTGAGACTTTGTCGCTCGTTGGAGAGGGATAATCAACCAATTGTCTTTCTCCCTTCCTCAATCCCAACAAATCGAGTTGTTTACTCGATCTTGTGCTAATCACATTTCTTCCACTTTAAGGATCCAAACTTTTCATACCTTTGAAGAAGCCTTCACGATGGCACGCAAACTTGAATCTCGCGCCATTGAGCAAGGGAAGCTAAAACTTCGCTCTAAATCTAAACCAGATTTTTCTCGGTTTACTAAACCAAATTCTTCCCCTTCTAAAGACAAGAATCAAGGATCCACCAACGCTATCGTATTAAAAACATCACGAGCCGACAATACTTCTAATCAAACACCACGAAGAGACTCCTCATCTTCTCGAAAAGGGACTTCATCATCTCGATCCTTCGCTCCATTGGGGGAATCATATGCCTCTATCTTAGAAAAAATGTTGGAAGTTCGCATGATCGAACTTCCCCCCATTAGGGATGTTGATGAAAGCCGAGAACGCCCATTCTGGTATAGGGAAAATGATTTCTGTCCTTATCATAGAACCAAAGGTCATGACATTGAACGATGTCAGACTTTCAAAAATCTTGTCCAGAAATTCATTGATAAAGGCGAGCTCATTCTGGATAACCCAAATGCTCCCCCAAATCAGGCACTCGATGTTTTTAAACAACCTTTTCCCAATCATGCCCGAATCATAATGCTTGAGTCTCAAAAACCAAACACTCATACCATCAACTTCATCTCTCTGAAGAATCTTCTTCCCAAACCAAGCCATCTGCAAACACATCAATCGAATCGAAACCTCCTTCCACTTCATCTATCACTGGAGTTCCATTTCTTGATAGCCCGTCTTTGAATATTCCTACATTACTAAGCACGGAATCTTCTTTCTCCGCTCCTTTGTCGACCTACCATCCATACCCGAGAGCAGTGTCATCCTCATCTGTCTCATCTTGGACATTCTTTCAATACTCGGGCGATTACGTCCCTTCGAGTTTCCACTCTGAGCACATCCACTTCATTTGCTCCCATTCCCATTGCTGCTGACTATGCCTTGGTAAATGTACCTATAATTGTGCCGACTTCGACCAGAAGCGTCTTGATTTTGACCCTTCCTATCTCTTTTCCTACGGTGGTTTCACCCATGATTCTTGCATCGAGTAGTCCCCTCGCAAGGAACTGCTTCTTCATCACTCACTTCTTCCATCACTAATGTTACTTCGCCTATTAAGGAAAGATCAAAAGAAGTAGTATCAACACCTATACACTCGGTTCCTGAACCTAAACCGAGACAACCAAAATCTAACATTACACCATCAGTATCTCCCCACCTGCTTCCTCAGAAAGGTTCTGAACACCTTATGCCGTTGAAGTTGTCACCATCCACAAAAGGAAAGCCCATATTTCGGACCATCAAGACTCTTGGTACTCTTCCACAAAAATCTCTCTCTACGCCTCATAAACGATTGGATTTGCCCGCTGAGAAGGCTTTTTCTTCTACACACTTATCAAAGCCATCGTCTTCTTCTACAACACATTCTTCACCAATACCTCGGAAAAATAGACTTACTACTAAAAAGAGCGTCACCTCTTCTATCAGGATCATCATCTTCATTACCAAAAACCAAGGCACCCTATGTTCCTCCGATTACACCTACTTTGGGAGCTTCTTCCTCTTCTAAACCGACATTATCTAAATCATCAGTAAATTCGACCAAGCAACCCCCTTTGTCTCCAAAGACCGCAAAATTTGTCACATCTCCATCATCCTCAAAATCTATTTTAGGGGCTCCTCCTCCACCAAAGTCAATCATGTCTCACTTACTCCCATCTCAAGTGCCCAAGACTGCTCCTCCAAATGTCCAAACAAATAAGAGGATTCCTAAAAAGACTGTTAAACCTAACATGCAAGTTCTTTTACCTCGGCAGTCGGTTAATGTAAAAGAACCACCTTCATCATCTCTATCCTCCTCTTCGTCTACCGGATTCTATACCGAAATCCTTCATCAACTTATCCAATCTTCATCCATAACCCTTCCTCCGATTAAACCTTATAACCCTAAAGGAGTTAAACCTACCTGGTTTAACTCTGATCTGATTTGTGCTTACCACCGTACCCCGGGTCATGATACTGAGGGATGTAAAGCACTTCAAGCTGTTGTCAAGAACCTTCTGGAAGATAGTGACCTTTTGCTGGAGGAGGAGGAACGAGTACCTCCTGTCATCTTAGCCCCATCTGAGCCTCAACCATCCATTCGGACCTCTGGTGATTCCGCTCCACTTGATCTTCCTCCTTCTCAAATTGACACAATCCATATCGCCACCAGAACCCAACACTATGATAACCCATCTTCATCCTCAGCATCTCGACCACGGGTTGTCATTTCTGCAGCCCCTGAAGGCGTGTCTCCTTCCTCATCAGCCCCACGACCTAAGGTCTCTATTCGTGCTGCACCTCGGGCTCAAGTTCCCGTGTCTGTTGAGGAGAGTGTTATGAAACAACTCACCCAGGCTCCGGTCAAAATGTCTCTTTTTGACCTCATCCAATCCTCTCCACAACATCGCCAGGCTCTAATCGATAATCTGCGTCGCATCGCAGTGAATTCAGATGAGCTAGCCCTACGAGTTGGTTGTTGGATTGAATAGACTATCAACCACCATTTCTTTTGAAGATTCAGAAATTCCTTCTCTTTCTTCCGAGGATTTGGAGGCTCCCCTCTTCATCACAGTCCAAATCAATAACACTACCTTAAAACGTGTTATGATCGATAGTGGAGCTGCACTCAACGTCATCTCCTCGCACACATTCGAACAACTTAAGTTACCAAAGAATGTGGTGTCACCCCCGCCCTTTGCCCTTCGATCATTTAACGATCAGCTAGCAGTTACTTTAGGAACTGTGGTCTTACCCATTCGAGTAGGTAAGAAGCTGCTTCACGAACTTTTCTACATTGTCGAAGGAAAATTTCACTATAATATGATCCTCGGACGCTCCTGGATTCGCGCAATGCATTGTGTCCCATCCACCCTCCATCGATGCTTAAAATATCAATATGAGGGCAAAATATATACCCATCCAGGAGATCCTTTTCCTTCCGCACAGTGCGACATGACCACAAGATCTGCCCCTTTAAAAGAAAATGCATGTTCTCCTGACGGGGCCTCATCTTCTTCCATACCTGCAACTAAACTACCGGATTTACAAAATCTAGAAGAGACATTGCAGCGTTTCTCACTAGGAGAGCTTCCTCTCTTTTCTTTTGATGCCCATCTCAAACCTAATGAGTATGGTAGACCGAGACAAAACAATGAATATCAACCAGTCTCGGTCGCATCGTCACCATTAGTCTTGATCAATGGAGACTAATTTCATCTACGGTGGTCTTGATACGCCTTACTATCACCCGATTCTCCTCCTAAGACCAAACCTTACTTAACGGGTTTGATTATCTCTGAGAATCCACGTTTGCAAAAACTTATCTATATCGATGCGCGTGGAAAGGTTTTGGCACAGGAAAATATGAACAAGGTATACATGACCTCAAGTCCATTCCTACTCTCATGCCACATCGAAATTTGGTTTAGGGTTTAAGCCCCTTTCAAAAGCCACCGTCACTATTCTTGATGAGCCTCTTCCTACGGAAGAACCATCTTCCCCCACTAAATCAGAAGCATCACTTGATGTGGACGATGACATTTCCATCCCACCTAACTTTTTTTTTTGATCAATACCATTTCCTTAGGGCCGTTAGCCTCTATGAGACTAACAATCGGTCCGCTTCTATACCATTAATCTTCCCTGAAATAGTTGGAGACAACTCTCCCACTATCAACACTATCCACTTTGTGCGGATGATGATTACTGTCCTCACTATCTCGAGGGGCGGAGGATTCATATCTCCCCAAAACTATTCCTTCGACACGTCTACCCTTCTCAACGAAGCCACTATCGACCTTAATATAGGGACTTCACGAGACCCTCGCATCATTAAGGTCGGCCAATCTTTAATCCACGGGAATTAGGGGACTTTACCACTTTTCTTTCCAAACATCGTCAAGCCTTTGCTTGGTCATATGAGGATATGCCAGGACTCGATCCCGATATTGTGGTCCACAATATCGTTACCCTTCCCAATATCAAACCAGTTAAGCAAAAATTGCGTAAAATGCACCCTAGAGTAGCCCTTCTTGTCAAAGAAGAGTTACAGCGCTTGCTCTCGGCTAACTTCATCCAACCCATCGATTATCCACAATGGGTCTCGATATAGTACCCGATAACTAAGGCTCTTGGGAAAATTCAAATTTGTACCGACTTCCGGGATCTTAATCTTGCCTGTCCAAAAGATGATTTTCCTCTACCTAATATCGACCAACTCGTAGATTTAACTGCGGGTCATGAGATGCTTTCTCTTATGGATGGTTTCTCTGGGTATAATCAAATCCTCATCGCACCAGAAGACCAACATAAGACTTCCTTCATAACTCCTTGGGGGACCTTTTGCTATCGTGTCATGCCTTTTGGTCTTAAGAACGCAGGAGCAACCTATCAGCGAGCAATGACCTACATCTTCCATGATCTCTTGCACAAAGCGCAGGAAGATTATGTTGGCGATCTCCTCGCAAGTCAAGCGTCGTCAGGGATCATCTTTTCATCCTTGCACCTCTCTTTGAGAGGCTTATCCGCTTTGTCTTCGTCTAAATCCATCTAAGTGCGTGTTTGGCGTTCTCAGCAGTAAACTTTTAGGTTTTATCATTTCCATCGGGGGTATTGAAGTCGACCCAAAAAATAAAAGCCATCCTTGAGATGCCTCCCCGTCCCAACTTGAAAGCAACTCCATGATCTCAGGGCGTCTTGATCGGTGCGTCGTTTTTATCTCCCAATTGTCGGACCGTTGTCAACCTTTTCACCATCTCCTCCGTAAGAATGTTCATTTTGAATGGGATGAGCATTGCCAAAAGGCCTTTGATGATCTCAAAGCTTATCTTCTTTCTCCACCCGTGCTTACACCTCCACGCGAGGGGGAGCCTTTCTATCTTTATATCTCTGTGACTGACCATGCTCTGGGAGCCATGATCTCGCATCGGGACACTTGTGGTAAAGAACAAGCTGTCTATTACATCAGTCGCACCCTCCATGAGTATGAGACACGTTACTCCGAAGCTGAAAAACTATGTTGCGCTCTCTTCTTTGCAACTTCTAAGCTTCGTCATTATCTCCTTAATCACAAAACTTATATTGTCACAAGTGTCAATCCACTTAAGACAATGCATGCAAAGCCTTATCACAATGATCGTATCACTCGTTGGCTCATGCTTATGACAGAATTTGACCTCGAGTTTATCCCGCAAAAGTCTATCAAGGGTCAGGTTATTGCAGATCAATTAGCCGATGCTCCTCTTACGGACACTCAAGACCCCCCTGCTCAATTCCCCGATGAAAATATCCAACAAATTGATTTTGGTCTATCTCCATTTAAAGTAAAGCTCTTCTTTGATGGATCCAAATGCCAGCAAGGGGGAGGTGCGGGTTTCGTGATGATTCCGCCTTGGGGTACGCCTATCCCAGTTGCACACAAATTAAACTTTGAGTGCACCAATAATGTGGCTGAGTATGAAGCTCTTGTCTTAGGTCTTCAAAATGCCATTAATCTCGGCGCTCGTCATATTGACATCTTCGGTGATTACGAACTCATCGTTAATCGAGTCACGGGTGTCTATCGATGCAAGAATGATATCCTTGAAAATATCGTGATATCGTTCTCGCTCGACTCAATCTTTTGATAAGTTCACCATCCAAGCCATTCCTCATGCTTTGCCAAATCGATTCGCGGATACCATGGCCTCATTAGCCTCACTTATCCCACCTTTTACGAAGACTCGCGTCTTTATGTGGTGCTGCGATTAGATCAACCATCTTATCTTCAACAACTAACCCGATCAATCTTTGTCACAACCCATACCCGGGATGAGTGGTATCAATGATTGTTGATTATCTATCTCATTCGATCCTTCCTCCAGATCGACTTCCAATGGTAGAAGGTCTTTTGTCCAGCGCGCCAATCGCTCGCTATACTATCTGGCGGGATTCTTTACAAGCGCGCTTTGATGGTATTTTGCTTCGATGCCTCAAAACCCATGAATCATCTAAAGCTATTCGGGAGGTCCATGACGGTATCTGTGGTGGACATTTTAGTGGCTTAGCTTAGTAGCAGCGCATTTACGTTTGGGATATTATTGGCCTTCTCTTAATCAAGATTGTTGTGAATACACTAAGAAGTGTGTCAAGTGTCGACAACATTCCAATCTCACGCACATCCTAGTCGGGCTTTGCTGACTGCTGCGGCGGATTTGTGGCCTTTTTCGTAGTGGGGTCTTGATCTTATTGGTCTCATCAATCCCGTTCTTCACAGAGCGTCATCATTCTATCATTCACGCCACTTTGAGTACTTTACTAAGTGGGTAGAAGCTATCCCTCTTTCTTAACAAAGGCTAAACCCATAGTTGATTTCATCTATCAACACATCATTTGTCACTTTGGCGTTCCACACAAGCTAATCACGAGATAATGGTAAGTCTTTCAAGAAGCGCTGATTTGCGGAATCTCTGCAGCGCTTTCAATATCAAGCTCGAGTTTTCTTCTCCATACTATCCTCAAGCTAATGGTCAAGCCGAAGCTTCCAATAAAACTTTGCGCAATATCCTCGCAAAGGTAACTAGTCGAGCTGGTAGGGATTGGCATTTACATATCCCTTTTGCTCTCTGGGCTTATCGGACTAGCATTCGTACTCCTACTGGTGCTACTCCCTTCTCTCTCGTCTATGGGTCTGAGGCTGTCCTTCCTTTGGAAGTCCAAATCCCATCTCTCCGTGTTTCTCTCAGAGAATTTGTCTCCGATGAGGATTATCGTCAAAATCGTCTAGCACAACTTGAATTATTAGATGAGCGGCGTCTCAACGCTCTTGAACATCATCAAGTCTATCTTGAGCGTGTCAAACGTGCTTACAACAAGCACTTGCAACACCGTGACTTCAAAATTGGTGACCTTGTTCTTAAGGAAAATCAAAATGTCACTACACTCGAAAAGAAGTCAACGTGGTAAGTTTGCTCCCAACTGGATGGGCCCCTACATTATCACTCATAAATATGGGTCTGGGGCTTATCGTTTATCCTCCATGGATGGTGTACCTGAAGCGGAACCTCTTAATGCCTTGCATCTACGGCCCTTCTATTGTTAAAATCTATCTTACACAAATCTAGTCGCAACTCAGATCTTCCATCCGTCCTAATAACCAGTCATCTACTTTTGTGGTGATTTGAAATTGTGTGGTTCTCCGCCTATTGCCTCGTTTACCTTAAATATGAGTATCGCGGCTCTACTCATTGCACGTTTCTTTTGGATATGTTCCTCCTCATGGTAGGAATACCTTAATCACCACTTCATCTGTCCTAAGTACTTATCTTAATTGGATCTACTCGGGGCATGAGTACATGTTCTTCTATGCTCTCTTCCCCTCCATCTGATCTATCTAGGTCTAAACTCAGCTTCTTTCAAAAAGATTTCAAAAAAAAAAAAAAAAAAAGATGCTATCCAAAAGATAGACTGATCCCTTGAAGGACAGCTATCCATACATTATCAAGTGAATCAAAAAGAAAATAGACCATACCCTCGAAGGATGGCTATCATTAAAATTCAAAATACAGACCGCTCCCTTGAAGGACGGCTGTTTCTCAAAGAAAAATTCAAGGCTTCTTGTAATTAGTCAGCCTTCCAGTCAGTTTATACACTCTTTAGCATCACTGAAAGACTTCCCGCATCGATCAGTCTTTCCATATCAAGCAAACTTCCCGCATTGATCAGTTTGCTTTTTTGTCAAAGTCATGAAGCTGAGATTTAAGACCTTTTGTCGATCATATGGAGAATCCTATTTTCCTATCATGGACATGTATCCTGTCCCTTGTAAATTCCGACAAGATACTTACTTTTCTTTCCATTTCTATCCTAGATCTGGTTTGCGACTAGTTAGTGTCAGGTTTATTTTAATCTTATATAGGGCCTTGTATGCTTGGTCTTTCGGTTTCTTATCTGGATTTTATCTATGGTCGGTTGGAAGTCCGACTCATCATTTCCCTTCTTTTCCGAGTGTCTTCTCTTCTAAGTCACGGTTGTTTCCACTTACATCTTTGGCTCTTGCAAGGAGTATTCCCCATTTCTTTGTCTTGCATCCTGTTAAATTGACATTTCATATGTTAATTCAATCAAAATTTATCTTCTATCAAAATTCCTCTTATCTATCAAAACATCTATCTTTATTCATTTCTCATTAAAATTACATCTATCTATACATCAAACACATCTATCTATTTATCCATCAAAATATTTAAAATATGTACATCTAAGGTACATTATATCTAATCTATATATCAATCACATCCATCAATCTATCCACCAAAATGTACATCCAAGGTACATTATATCTATCCATATCTAATCCAAACATCAAACACATGTACATCCAAGTTACATCACATCCGTCTATCAAAGTTATATCCACATATCAATCTATCTAATCACATCTATTTCTATCATCTATCAGTCTATACCTATCCAATCACATCTATTTTATCCTCTATCAGTCTATATCTATATCCATCTATCCATGTATATCCAAAATTAAAAGCATGAGTACAATTATATGACAAATAATGAATCTATATCTATATATACATGTGTGTCTGTACAAAAATGGATGGCTTCTAATCAAGCCATCTATACAATGCCTTCCAATCGAGGCTACATCACTATACAGATACAAAATCTATCAAATCTCTATATAGTAAAATCCGAAGCGTGGAGGACACTATCCCCTCCACCCTCCTCTGCACCTGGCTGTCTCTCCTGGCCGCCGCCTATCGAGCTCGATGCACCTGCTGCTGGAGGTCTCGGCCCACCTCGATCTCTCCCAGTACTCCCTCCACCTGAGGCTCCGCTCGCCGTAGCCGTCGCTGCTCTCCTCCTCGCCCCGTATCGAGGCACATCTGGGGCATGCTGCGCTAGGGCATCCTCGTAGTATCTCACCTCAGCGAGGAGAGACTGGTATGTGCTCAGGCTCACAGTACCCGGTGCTCGTAGCGATCTTTGCCCGTCTTTGCTTTGGGCTCTTGCCCGCTGCTTTGGTGGTGCCCCTCTGGGTCGTACCACATGTGTGAGAATACGATGAGGCACCTGTCTCCCCATATTTGGCCCTGAGGGCCTCCCTGTGTCGAAAGTAGCGGTCCCTCTGCTTTGGATCGGCTGTATCTCGCTCTGGCGGCGGTGTCTCTCTCCACAATGATCGGGCATCCCTCTCCTCAGTCAAGCCTGATCTCCTCCCGAGCTACATGTGTATGCGTGTGAGGTGGCATGCTCTCCCTCTAATCTGTCCGGCGTGCGCTATATCCTCCTCATCGGCATCTATAGAGGCGGGAGATGTCGTGGAAGCTACGTAGTGTCGTACCATGCTTTGCGTAGCCCTCATCCACCCCGCGTCATCATCAGCTTTGCAGTGGAGGTGGGGCCTCTCTCGATGGGTGCTGCCAGGATCAAAATCGGCAAATCCGTCTCTCTGCTATCCACTTTATATGGCGTGTAGGTGGCGTCTTGTCATGTATGCTAGGCCAAAGCTGTCTCGATATCCGCATAAACGGGACTCGCTCCCACATATCCGCCTCGGCCCCGACCACCGGCTCCGTCTCGGTCTTTACCAGTGGGCATCTGACCCGACCCATGTCGGGAATGCCCGATATGGTCTCAGATGACTGATCTAGTGTCGGCGTCTGAAAAGCGCTCAGTACCACTCGGGTGATCTACTGTATCTCCTGCGGCCATGTCGACCCGCCATCTCAAAATCCATAGTCAACACCTCCCACTTTGCTGTTGGCATCCAAGGAAGCCGGATGGCACGATCACGCTATGTGCTCATATGCCCGTGATGGAGCACAAAGGCGCGTCGATCCTGTCCTCGGCGGTGGTGTACATCCATAGCTCATGGTAAATCCCAGAGCTATCGGGGCATCGGCGAAGGCAAAAACACATGCATGCGAGATGTCGCACACACAGTCTAATAGTAACAATGGGAATCTCCCACCTCCTGAGTCTGGCAGGGCAAAGTAGGAGATAGCCATCTGAATCAAGGCTATCCGCTTTGCTCAGAGGCTATCTGCTGTCTTGTGAGGCTATCCTCACTTTGCCCCGGATACTATCTCCGAGTCATCTGCTCTATCTCTGTATAATCGCACTTTGGGGCCTCTGCTGCTTGCTCCCGGGTGTGATCTCAATCGGGTCCCCGATGTCGGTAATCGAGGATCTGAATACATCCTCATGGGTGATCGTCATCTCACCCATCCTGAGACAAAATGTGCACGTGTGGCTGTCCCACCGTCGCACTAGTGCCCGTGAGCTCTACATCTCGTGGCACTCGTCTATAATATCGGAAACCCCCGAGCCCGGCTAGCTCTAAATGCTGCCAGTCTGCATCTGTCACATCAGGGAGAATCATCTCCAATAGCTCAGGAATGGCATCCCTCATATGAAGAGCCTCTCGTGCCTGCATCCACGACATCAAAAGCATAATTAGTCTCTTATTTTCATAAATCGCATCCTCCAAAACAATAACATCAAAAATAAAAAAGCAATGTTGAACATCTATCAGTCGGCGTCGATTTGTTAAAATCGGCGTCGTTCATTTCAGTCGGCGCCGATTAATACCAATCGACGCCGATCCAAAAACAATCGACGCCGATTAAACCAATCGGCGCCGACTGCCTGGCCGGACGTAAACCAGACCCTGGCCTCCCATGCACAAAAAAATCAAACAAAAAAAAAAAAAAATAATAAGAAAAGTGGGTTCAAGAATGACCACTTACCCCAGGTCGTGTCCTCCTGCGCTTATGTCCGCTCCCAGAGGCTTCCATAGTGTTCAAAATCAAATTCTGACTTTCTCTGAATCAATCGTCACGTTGCAAATAAATCGTTTACGTTTTCCGTTCGCATATTTATATGTGCCTGGATTGGTCGGCGCCGATTTTTTGTGGGTCGACGCCGTTTGTTTAGTAAATCGCCGGATTAGTTTTGGTCCGCCCATTTTCATGTCTTTTGCCATAGTGTTGATTCTTGGCTTACTTATCTATCTGATCATTGTTGTGTGCTGAATTTTGTCTTTTGGCACATATTTTCGATATCTTTGTCTATTTCGGGTTTGTTCCTTTGCGTGGGAGCACTCGCTTTGTTTGGCGACTTAGAGTTAAACGGGTGCAGCAGGCACTAACGTCGTCTGCTTTGTGCGGACCGTCTAGTTGTCCCTACCAATGTGTCTCTCTTTAGATGCTCATTTGACTATTTTGCAGTTCTCCTTACACTCTCATGGAGTGCAGTAGGCACTAACGTCGTCTCATGAGGAGACCGGCTAGTTTTCCCTACCAATGTGAGTTCCTTGGTTCTTTGCCTTTTCATTTTTTTTTTTTATGCGTCATCAATGATCGAGATCTACTCGGACATCCAGGGGGGCATCCTGCATTTTCATCTACCTCTTTCAAACTTGGGATCGTCTTGTTCTATCATCCATCCCATCCCTAGTTTGAGGGGGATCACATCACCACAAGTTCTTCTCTTCTTCCATTTCCTTGTTTTTGTCTCATAACCTTGCTTATCGCAAGTTACTTGACAAAAAGGGGCAAAATGTAGACACTTAAAATTGGTTACTCAATTTAGTGTCCCTCTCATCCATTTACTTGCTTAGGTAACCTGGGGCAAGTTTTACGTCACCAACTATCCCCTTGGGATATTATCCAATTTGTGATTTAATCACTTACTCCAAATTTAGTTCATCCCATCACATCTTACCCATGAGTGATTAAATATTAAATATTTAATTACGCTTCTTCCCATGCATCTTAATCACTTATCCACCCCAAATTTATTCTATCTATGTATCACATCCATATTTGCTCTTCCCTAAGCGGGATATTTCCCATAGTCGGAATAAGTCTTATCTTTCTCGAAATCGATCATTTTTGGCCACCTCGGGAGTCTTTTCCGCGATCGGCGCCGACCCATATGGTCGGCGCCGATTTTCTAGGAGCGGCGCCGATTATAAAAGCAAGCCCAGAGCTCAGTTCTAGGGACCGAAAAAGAGACCACGAACGAGCGAAAAAGCGAGCAGAGCGAAAAAGGAAGCACTTACGCACGAGCGAGAGAGCGAGAAAGATACGAGGTTGTGAGAAAAAGATCTTTTAGCATCAATTGTATCAAATTAGGGCGAGATCTGTCGAATCAATCCACGAGAGGAGCACCATT
Organism: Taxus wallichiana var. yunnanensis; assembly: GCA_018340775.1. Taxonomy (NCBI): domain Eukaryota; kingdom Viridiplantae; phylum Streptophyta; class Pinopsida; order Cupressales; family Taxaceae; genus Taxus; species Taxus wallichiana. The sequence continues at coordinate 1,032,850,612 of CM031234.1, forward strand.
ACTCTGTCCCTGTCACATCGACATCGCACACCACCATCTATCATCGGTGACTCTGTTCCAGTGTCTCGCCAACCGGCACATCCGGTGAGACATTCACATTCACCTTCTTATCAGTCCACGATTGATCGATCTACCTCCAGTCGACGCCGATTCTACCCAGTCGACGCCTTGATCCGTCTCAATCGACGCCGATCTTAGTCAGTCGACGCCCGATCAATCTCAATCGACGCCGATTCTACCCAGTCGATGCCGATTTCCCTGCAGATAGGTAAAAGGACACAGGTAACACAAATCCTGCATTATTTCATAGTTCCCTGTTTTCTGTACTTTCTGTCTGCTGTTTAGATTCTGTCTTATCACTGCAATCAGAAAATCTAGCTTTTTACTTACATCTTTTATCATGCATGCTTCTTTTCTTAATTGAAAACGTGGACTGACATCCGCCGAGGAAGCTTATCGCTTCCCGGACCCGCTTCTCGGGCAGTCCACCTAAATACCTTTTAACGTGGTCTTTTTCTGTCAAGCAATCGGTGTCTTGCAGGTTACTTGGATCCATTGTGCGAATTGCTCGTGTGCGCCCGTCTTATCTACATCGACTTCCTCATCCATCTACATCTTCATCAGTATCGATCTCATTGGAGTTTTTCGGGGTTTTGTGTTTAGTTTGGTGCATTAACTTATAAATCCCTATATATACTCTACATTCAAAAAAATTTAGGACCACTCCTGATCGCCATGCTTCTATTCTAAGTTTCAAGAGGGTACTTCACAGTTACCAAATATGATCGATTTTTACAAATTTATCCTATTTTTACAAATGTACACCTGAGTTGGCCTAATGGTGAAGAACATGTGCTCTTTAAATTGAGGTCACAAGTTCAAATCCTGCAGGGGGTAGGGTATGTACGCCTCGTTTGTAGCAAAGTTAATTGCCTCCCGCATGTGAGTACGAGGTAGTCCCATATGTTGTAAACCGCTTGTAGACCCAAAAACAGGCTGCCCGACATCGTGGGCTGTAAAAACCTATTATTGTTGTTTATCACTGACTGAAATTCCTAAAATTTAGGGTTTTGCTAGATTAAAATTCGAAAAAGCAAAACCAGTCTTGCGGTTATAACAATAATATTTTTACCAAATCTATTTCCCAAAAAGCCAAAAATGCGGCTAGAAATAATAGAAAACCCACCGAATCTATTGAATCGATGTTGTTATATTTATAATAGCTTTGTTGGTATTAATTAAAGGAAAAACAAAATGTTGCAATTTATAATTATTGAAATTACTATATTTTTTTATTGAAATTTATTGTATTTTTCCTATGGACCATTTTTTTCCCATATTTTGTGTCCACCGTTTAATACTCTCCGTATGAAAGTTGCTACTATGTAAGTGCTTCAACATCCCATTGATCTACTTTGGATATGTGTAGACTTAAAACATAATTTCATTCTTTCTAGATATGCACCTATTCTTATTCCTCTTCTTTGAAACATCGTTGTATTCTGGATACTTATCTAATACAATAGCAAGAAACATACATTCCTTTCATATAAAGCTTGTTGTTTAAGTAGCTAGCATTTACCATTTACTTTTGTGTCCTTATTTTATGTTTACCTCGCTTAACATCTTTTTTCTTTCTTTCGTTCCAAATTGCATAACAGTTATTTTTGCAATAACGATTTCTTTCCTTCTTGCGAAATCGGAAACCTAGCTAGCAAAAAAAAAAACATGAAATGCTTTAGTAGATTTGAATATCCATAGCTTGTGTTTGCACTCCAAAATAAATGATTGCTTCGGAAAAAAAAAAAAAAATTTTAAAAATAAATAACAGGGGTTAAAAAAAAAAATTGGTTTGCCTAATTCTACTTGTCAAATTTAAAAGAGTATATGAAGTATTGTAGTTTCTTTCTTTTACTTATTGCTGATTTCTTTTTCGCATGCAATCAACCTTTTCTTTATTTGAATCGTGATCAAGTTAGATCATTTATGAAGTTGTTATTTTGTTATGAATGTTTCTTCAAGCATCCTATTCACTTTCAATGTGCTAAGATTGAATTTATAAGGCGTTTTATGGCTCGGACATGAAATTTTATTTGTTGTTATTTCCATGTGCGAAATGAGGAAAAAACTCGAACTCCACTCTTCAAATTGATGGCATATTGATAAGTTTCTATTATGTTCATAAACCAAAGGGTTTTATTGCCATCTCAAAAGCTACAACTATTTGATATTTGATGGCACTTTTCAACTCCCAAACAAAATAGTAACAAACTTGTTGTAATTACATACTCGACAAGTTGAAAAATCATTTATTTTGTAGTTACACATTTTATTATAGAAAACTTGATGTTTATATGATACATTCGCCAAGATAAAGTTCATTACATAACCCATTACCTTAAACATTGCAAATTATATTTGTCCCTATTGTTTAGGTGGTATAAGAGCTCTGAAACATTAAAGTTTTGAAGCTTAAATGAAACGAGTGAGTGGGCAAGATGAATGCTTCAACAATGTAGAGTGTCTAATTTCATAACAAAGTGTTGACAAATACAAGTACAACTTATTGTCTATTTGTTGTGCCATTTTATATATTCCCACGAAGTTGTTTTTGGTACAAAAGTTCATTATATAATGTTGATGATTAGAGATTAATATCTTCCATTATAATAATTCCATTATGAATCCATAATAATTGTTATCTTGTTCTACATCGTTGTAAGCTGTGTCGGTTTTTTTGTGCTTGTCCAAATAATTTCTGCCCTATCGTCTCTCACTATATATATACACAACATTTCCATGTCTTGAACACATGTTTCTAAGTGTTGCATACAATCAATTTATTTATCAGTAAAAGGAAATAGAGAATCTGTAACATGACGATCAACGGAATCTCCATTGAAGCTAAGATCTTAACCTTGATGCTGGCGCTTGTGACATTCATATACTTGTTATCCAAATGCTTTATGCTGGACAAATCTCATTGTTGCGAAGGAATCCTGGGCCTGATCAAAATATTCCATTTCTCATGCCTGCACAACACTCACTCTTCCCTTTTACCCGAAAATGGCATGACCGGTTCATGCATCCAAGAATTCAACCAGCAGCTCATCGTGTGCGGGGTCGTCCCTCGTCCTCTCCCTTTTTTCGCTCCCTTAATTTTCAAATCTGCATCCCATCCTCTTCGGCGTTTTCATCGTACACTCCACGTACGATTGCTAGTTTAATAACAGCAGTTCAAACCTCTTTAGCCGTGGCCTCACGGCCAATAAAAAACAACATCACTTCCATTTTTTTGTTTAATTAAAGTTTATAACTCAAATCCTCCCCTTCCCTTCAAATGCGCGAAGGATTAAAATATAATTTTTTAATTATTAATATATGTTAGTAAAATATGTATTTATTGTAATATGAAAATTATATTAATTTTCTTTTAGTAAATATTTATTCAATGATAATATATATTGTGAGAATAATGGGGAGTATATTATTAATATATAACAATTATACACTAGTCACATATATATATTTATTAATTGAGTCTCCCAAAGCAATAGGGAAAATAAATTAGTGTGGGAGAATAAATGTTACAATTATAAATTTGTTAAGGATAAAATTTGCATGAACCTAGGCAATAGTAGTAGTGCACAATTGTGTATTTATCAAAATTTAATAACTTATCATTTTCAATTTTGTTTAGAAAACCATCTTAAGGGCATAATTAGTTGCGGTTCATTCATTTTCTTACAATGATTCCAATTGCAACAAAGAGGAAATTTGTAATAATAAATCAATTTTTATTTAAGCCTTTTATACAACTAGTTGGATAAGGGGAAAGCAACCCATTCTTAATGAAATATATTTCAATATTCAAGTAAACAAATATTGTCAAAAATACAAAAATCAACATTTAGCTCCCATCCAAGAGTACTAGCCTTTAAAATTAAACACATTTGCAATGTAACTCCTAAACACAATTTTGAATTGTGAGAACTTAATTTCCATAACAAGATCATTACAAATATCACTTTCATATGAAGTAATGTAAATCACAATAAACCACTTACAATTATCTAACCAATTTATAAAATGGCATCCCTAATACTATTGGTAGTTTACAAGTTGAGGGGTATTAATATTGCAAGCTACAACTTCACATGCCTTTCTTAAAAAGAGCACTTCATCCTTAAAATTCACCATCTTCATCAAGCCATGCACAAAAAATGGGGAGTAGGCAACACTCTCCACCCAACCAAAAATATCCAATGAGGGAGAGAAGTCTTCTTCCTCATTGGCCCTGAGCCCCAACAAGGAAGCAATGAGGGCTATTTAAACAACCATGGCAACTCAAAAATGGCTTCCACATACACATTCAATCAAGACAATCAATGAAATAACACAATACCAATTTTGTAACAAATTAACAAATATCAAAACACAAAGGCTTCATACTGAAGCCATGGAGGAGATAGGAACATAGGGGTTCTTCTTATGCCTCCCAAGGGCTTGGGTGTCTACCTATACACCTCCAAAAACTCCATCTCAAAACACACAACACTCTTATGCCTCCCTCCAATAAGATACACCGTTCTTATGCCTCCGTCAAGAAATCAACCCACTCTTATGCCTCCCTCAAGAAAATAACAAAATAAACACAAATCATATTTATCAACTAGGTGGACATTCCAACCCAACTCCCTCCTAAAATATCCAATAACATTTCTCTTATGCCTCCCTCAAGTTTTACCCCATTTCCATTTCTCACACAATCATAAGCAATATAACAATCATCAACTAGACATATGAGCACAACCAAAATAGTAAAGTAAAAAAAAGGGTGAATATCTACCTAACAAAAGAAGAGTATCAATACATAACAAGATCCAAGCCTTCCAAAATCCTAAGCAATAAAACGTCCACTCCAAGCTCCATTCACCATTCTCAAGAAAGTTTTTGCAAAATTACAAGCATCCCTAAAAGAAAAGAGCAATTAACCCCCAATACTTCCCAAAACTCTCATAAATAGAAATTAGGGAGAGGGAGATGATGTGGCTCCATATAGGATGTCACATCATTTCTTCTCAATCCCACATCACCCAAGTCAAACCCATACTCTAAAGCACAATAAATGGGTGGTTGAGAGGTATGAAAACCCTCTTACACACACCACTTCAACACACACCCTTAAGGACAAAGAAATGATCACATGTAAGAAAGTGCAATTAAAACTCACCTTTTTCCTTCCAAAACACATAATGGAGTATATTTTTGAACCCTCAACCCATAGGTAAGGTTGGTATAAGAAATTAAGATGTGTGGGAAAACTTATCTTGTCCCACAAGCCTCCGAAATTGGCCCTTAAGGCCAAATCCGAATTTCCCAAGTAGGGTGGAGTGTAAAACACTCAAATCACATACACTCAACTAATAACCACAAAAACAAAGACCCAACCACTCTAATAAATGAATCCTTTTTATCACATCCAATATTAGCTTACCAAATAATGATAAGAGGAAAATGCATCACAAATTAAATCACATACACCAAAATTAAATAAAATATAGGAAAAGAGCTACACACAAACCCCTTAGTCACAATTGGGGTCATCCCCCATGGGAACCCCCTAACAACAAATAACAAGACAACAACATTACACAAGTTGCCAATACCCCACATTCCTTCGTTGTTGGTCTCCTATCCCCCATAGTTTGTTGTGATATAATTACTTGCATAAATCACACAATACCCTTTTGGCCTCATGGCCATATTAACGATGTCAAACAAATAAAATGCCTATATCTACATATCAATTTCACATAAAATATCATAACTACTATTGCTAAGACCATGTAATTCAACAATTATTCCAATTTTCAACATTTTGATCCTACTCATACATCAGTTTGCAACTAAGATCATAAACCAACTACTCATCTAATTTAAACCATAATTTCACTCATTCACAATTTCACTCATTCTTCAATATCAAAGAGATCACAAAATAACTTTGAACATCGTAATAAAATCAAAATGAAAATAATTTTGAAATATCAACATATATCTAAACTAACAACACATCATTATCTTCCATACTGATTGTCTATCAAAAGTTAATCAGTTCAGTTATAGTAATGTCTATCCTTCTATTTCCATATCACAATGAGTTAAATTTGTTCATCTATTAATATCTCGCAATAATAATGTAAAATAGTGTCTATGTGTCTAGTCACAGAGATAAACTAAATACAACAGAACAATATCGAAGAGTAATGCTATCACAATCAATTTATGAAAATGCAACCATTCTAGCTAATTTTCATATCGTTAAATGTCCATCTCGGGTTTATAGTAACATACGCTTAAATAATAATAACCAAAACACAATAGTAAACATTATGTCCCACACATTTTATTTGTATGTTAACTAGAGTACAACAGAAAGGTTTGAGATTATAATCAATTTGGAATTGGTAACATGGTTCAATCAGTGTTGAAGAAAATTGGGCATTACATCCCCCTCCCCTTAGATTTGAATTCCTCCCAGAAGTAATGGAGAAAGAGGTAGGGAACAATGCCAAAGAATAGGATCACCCCGTTGTGGAATTTCTTTGCTTCAAACAACCGTGGGTCTACGTAACCCAAGTCGAGTCTAATGCACTTTAACAAGAATAAGGGAGGTTGAAAGGGATGAGTTATAAACTTTCTTCAAGTAAGGTCACAACCATTTAATTCGAAAGAGTAACTCTACGTGATCAACCAAGATACATCGCAATGCATCAAAATAGGAAATTACCAATAGAATATCAAGAACAACCACCAAAGTAAAAGAATAACGGAGAATTCCGTGAAGTCGAGATGACCATATAGTCTCTCATGGATCACACATACAACAATAACAAAAGTTAAGCCTTCCACTTAGGTTGAGTTACACTTCAAAGTTCATTATTTAGACAAGACTAGAAAAAATCAACCACGATCATCAATTTATATGAGAAAACATGTCTACCCAAAGGTCTCACAATTTTGAGATCACACAAGATGAGGTTTAACAAGGAAATGAAACTTTAGTTAGCCAAAATATTTATTATCAAGAAAACTATTCATGGGTAGCACTTCTATAACTCAAGACGGTAACATTAGATTTTCATGGTAATCTTAGGAAAAATCATGACCACGAGGTTTCCTATAAATTGATTTTACACTCAATATCAAACACACAACACTAACCTAATTTAGGAACGTCAAACAAGTAGATAATATTTCCACTAGAAACTAATATATCAATACAAGAGACACTACTCACCCTACATAACACAATGGAATTTATTTATCTTAAATCTTTCTCAAGCTCAAAATAACCCTAAGGAGAGAATATGCATAAATCGTAACACCAAAGAGTATTCAAGGGAGCTAGAGAGAAGAATAAGTAACAAGAGGGCTCCGACTACAATCCAGAAGTGTATCATACCAAAAGTGAGTAACAACTTATGGAAAAACTTGAACTTTCCTTCCCAACGGAAAAGTGGAAACATTAACAAGGTGTCTCAAGAAAATAAGAAGAAAAGAGACTTCCCAAAGTTATTTCATATCCTTAACATATGTTTCCATAAAATTACAATAACCTAGGTCACCAAGGACTAAATCATCACACAAGTAGGTTGCTTTTCTTAAAAACAAGATGTAAGACCCAATCCTAAATGCCACAACTCACACTCATTGAGGTACAAGGTGACAAGGGTATGATGACCCAAAAATCTCACAAGGAAAATCACATACGTCTATGAATAAGGGAGTACTATGTAATTAGGACACATCACTAACAACAAGGCATTTCACAAATACAGGCGGTGATAGAACTAAAGGTTCATATGCATTGCACTCAATACACTTAAATCTTACTCATTTTATAAACCAACTATTAATTCAAAATTTAAAGTTTCCCTTACTAACACTTTTCTTACAAGTTTTTCCTAATTAGATCTTCCTTCTATTATGGCATCACATATTTGCGTTAACAAGGAGTACCACTAATGGTATCTCGCCATTCTCGTATAGGTGGCGTAAATTATTTATTTTACCCTAGGGAAGGTAAATGGAAAAAGTTTCCTTTCTATGCTTCTACATAGTTTTATTTCTTCTATTAATCTACCAAGGTTATAATAAGGACCATTTTCATTTTTCTGTGTTCCAATTTATTTGTTAAGTTTCAAAGTAAAATCCCCTCAATTAGAGTTTTATGGTGTTTGGGTGGGTCATCTTATTAATTAAATTTTAATGAGAAGGAAGAATCAAACATATCACATTATTAATTTTATGGGGGAGAGAGAGAGAGAGAGAGAGAGAGAGAGAGAGAGAGAGAGAGAGAGAGAGAGAGAGAGAGAGAGAGAGAGAGAGAGAGAGACATAATTCAACATAGCAAACACATCATTACTTTTGTAAGAACTAAGAATCAATCCACCAACATGAGTCACACCAAGATTTTAAGGGTTTACCAAAGAAATTACAAGCATCATTAAACACTCCTAGTGGGTCTCCACAAGTCTCAAAATAAGTTACAAGAAAAGACCCATTAAAGAGGCATATTTACTTTTACAAATTTTAGAGGTTTAACAATGTTTGTTGTTTAGGCTCAAACATTTTACTCACATAATAAGACAAGGAAAGTTTTCAAATCAACACTCATATTTCCACAAGATACCACCAACCAAGCAACAAAATGACAAGGAAAATTTTACTCCAAGGACACCACATTCCCATTAGAAGGCATCAAATGCAATAAGAAAACCAACTAATCTACCCAAACATGGACTTTACAACCAAGAGTTGTAGTTTTAAAAGAAGAAGCACAATATAAGCATTGCCGAGATTAAAATATTAAGATCTACCAAACTAACATCTCTAAGAGCAAGGTCCAAAAGACCCAAAAGCATCCATAAGTGTCTCAACATTTCCCAATATTATTAGGTCATAGATTGGTATACATAACATTTTTAAATGTTAAGGAAATGGTATATCTATTTATGGGTCATTAAGAGCAAACACAAGTACACTTAATTAAACACATTTCCCGAATGGGCTTAATTCTAGCCATAATTACCAAGATACATATAATCCACCAATCAATACTTTCTATAATGAATAAAGGAAAACATGGTAAAACTTAGCATGCCACAGATGGAATGTCATATCCAAACAAAAAATTTATCCACTAAAATCTACAATCACCCAAAGTTAATCCGATCCTAACACAATCCAAAGCCAAAAATCAAACACATCTACTCCAACGATGATCAAGCTCTTACCAGATTACAAGATAATCATCACCACCGATACCAAACTACCAACTAGACCGCATGTCACAACAAACTCTCTTTCAAGCAAGGATGACAGACAAAATAGTGAATCTAAGATCCTAGACAAACTCAAGGTTCCGCCCTTCAAAACTAAGGCATAACTTAAAGAAGCTAAGAATACGTTCAAGAACCTAGGGTGTACCCCATATGACGATCAAATACAAAAAAAAACAGCAGATAACCAACTCAACAACATGTAAAAAAATCTAGTAACATTTAGCTAAGTAGCCAACAGATAAACGAGCTCCAAGTCACCAATCAAAGTAAAATCCAAGAAATATCGAATCAAGGAAAGGGGCTAAGTAGCAGCATTGCAATGTATGAAAATTATCGTAAAAATATAAATAACTAAAAGATCCTCGAGCTTCTCAATCAAATTTCATAAAATAAGATGTTAGTCTTTGAAAAAACTACACAAGTTTACGAATATAAAATACAAAAAGTCAACATCACAGCCACTTTGCATCCCTTCATGGCCACCAATAGGGTACTATACCTCGAGCTTAGTTCTAAGAACGCATATGCAAAGTTGGATCAAAAGCGACACCAAGACCTAATATCTACTTACTCATATGGGGATTAAGTCACCAAAGCAGCAACTAAGACTAACTCATCTAATCACTGAAAGAACAAAAAGGGGGAGATTTAGATGAATAACATCTTCAAATTTACTCTACTTGACCCCTAACACAACCACTAATGCTAAACTACAAGAGTCACACCATACAAGTTATCATTCCAACAAAGAAGAATCACAATGGATTTATCGCATCATACGACTAAAGCAAGCGTTAGGACTCATCAAACAACATCTTTTCAAAGTAGAAACAAGTTCCTACTACACCAGAAGTTCACAAAAATGTCAATCTAATTCAACATTTTTGGTTAACCGGTTCGATAAACACTATTAGGTGAGTACAATAATTCAAACAAATTTATTATTTTAATTATGGTGGTTCAAATTTTGTTAACTAGTTTACGGGTTTCAAAGTTGGCCCAGGGTCCAAGTGTTTAACCCATGGCTCTGATACCAAGTGTAACGCCCACATTTTTCCCACATAAAACCTCGAGAAACCCAAAAGTAAACAAGAAAAAAATTATGGAATAATTTTTTTTTTTGAAAGGTTCGTAGGCCTTAGCTAGGATTTTAATTAAATCCAGATTATAAAATTTTAAACTATTAAATGATAGTTGGGACTAAAATAATAATTAGTTACTATTGGCCCAACCCTATTAAAATATTTTGATTTAATTTCCCTTATTAAGTTTCGCTGCTTACTTCAAATATTAATCCATTTTACTCTTTGCTATTTAGCCCCAAGGGTCTTATTAATTCTATTTAATGAATGGCCCCAAATTAAATAAAAATTTTTATTAGGTAAGATTAATAATCTCCTATTTAAAACTTCATCAAATTAATATGGTTTAGTACCTAAAGTGCCATTTAAAGTATTAATGGCAATGGGACTAAAATAATAATTAATTACTATTGGCCCAACCCTATTAAAATATTTAGATTTAATCTCCCTTATTAAGTTTCACTGCTTACTTCAAATATTAATCCATTTTACTCTTTCCTATTTAGCTCCAAGGGTCTTATTAATCCTATTTAATGAATGGCCCCAAATTAAATACAAAATTTTATTAGGTAAGATTAATAATCTCCTATTTAAAAATTCATCAATTAATATGGTTTAATACCTAAAGTGTCAAGGGTACCCAACATGGTCTAACCCCTTAGGCCCCATTTAACATTACACACACATCTTGTAACTAAAACATTCCCACTTAAATACTTCATGACTTAAGTGATGTAGGGCATTCTACACCATTAGATCTAATCTTTCCTAGCCCTTAGATTTAGGTTTGGCAAAATTAACCCTAAAAATACTTATGGAATACCATATATTCATTTTCTAAAATCTAATCTCTTATTTTGAGTTGTAGGTTAAGAAGAGGGCAAAGGATGAAGCCATGGAAGGAAGCTCAAACCCTTGGATGGATACTCACAAGAAGAGTGATAGTTTTAGCATCCCTCTCCTAGGGTTTTCTTATCCTCAAAATGCCATTTTCTAGTTATTATTTGCATCTCATTTGTAAATAAACTACCCAAATCAGGTTGTGGGTATTTCTTCCCTTTCCACACTTATTTTTATATGACATTTTACTTGCAAGTTTCTTGGGTAACCAAGGTGTAACAAAAATTCATTTGGGTTACAACAAAATTTATACATATTTAAATTTCTTTTCTTTATCCTATCGACCTTTTTTTCCCAAGGGGGAAAAAATGGATAACATGAACTACAAAGGATAGAATCTCCCATGAGAGGACAATAGCGCTTGGGTGTTAGTGACTAATCCTAATGCTATTGTCCATTTCGATGCTCAGTTCTAATTATTTATGGGCAAGAAGAGCTTCACTTTTGATCCTTTTTTGTCTCTATGATTTCACTCCAATGTCTTCATCATACATGCAACCTATAAAATAGATAGTCAGTTACACATTTCGATAAACCACATCAAATTTAAATAAAAAGATACAAAACGTGGAGCTTCACCGACACTTGCATTAACCCAAAGAGTGATATTATGACCAAACATTGCACTACATCTCATATTTCATGTATGTCTATGTGTATGTGTGTTTAATGATGCCCTTGGTTTCCCTTGTTCAAGTTTCACTATGATAGGGGGATAGATCTAGAGTGCTCCAAGTATGAAAATGTTTGAGATGGAATAAAATGAACTTCCCCTCCTATGTCATGTATGCAAAGTGATGCAGCCCTTGTCCCTTATATGATGTGCTAGAAGTATGTCTTTGAAATTCTCTTTTGCCTTGATGAAAGTTTAGGTGATAGTAGACAATTCTTATTGCTTGGCCTTTGATTTTGGATAAGTAACTAAGTATATATATGATTCCCTTGTTTGAATTTCGTAATTAACCACTCAAAGGATGACCCAAAGTATTAAAAGATTCCCAAGTGGTAAAAGAGACCCAAAAGGATAAAAAAAGATAAAGAGGGTCAGAAGTTCCCATGAAGTACATGAGTTCTCGGCAACTTATGGCCTAGTTGTGCGCTAGTGCTTGAGGCCATAAAAGATAAATAAGTCAAGTACTGGCAAGGCTGTAGGATGTGTAAGACTAGAAAGAATGCAAGAGATAAAGTAAAAAATCTAAAAGGAGTTATTAAGAACTATCTTTCTTACTTATGAATCATGTACATATTAGTATGCTTTAGGACGTAGAAATGTACCCAAGTGCATGGATTTTGTGTCTACATAAATCTAGGGTATCATTTTCAAACATATCATGCATCATTCTAAGAAACCTAGGGTGTCATTTTTTAAATTGAGAAATATGATTGTGCTCAATTTGTTGAAGCACCATGTTTTGAATGTGTATTCATTGTTTTCATTTTTTATCAAATTTTTTATAATGACTATTATGTTTGATTTGTTGAATATTTTTGAGTTGTAATTATTTTATTCTTTCCTATAGTATGGATTTAGGTTAGAAACCTTGTCGGAGATTTTGAAATATTACATAATCTTCATTATTGACTAATTATGATTGAATATGTGAAATGTGATTGGAAATTTCCCACTAATAACAAGGCATATAAAAACATTATTTATCAACAAATAATGTACCCTAAAATGTTATCCTCCATATACCTCAAATATAGGATAGTGTAGATAATCCTATGTATTTAGTTCCCTAAAACATTAGGTCATCTTCACTATTTATGAATGAGATGAGTACATAAAAATATTATGGACGAAACACATCCTAGCTTAATTATCCCTTGTAGTTTTCACAATTGTTCTAGGGAAACTTAATGCATCATGTTGATAAAATGAGGGCATCTTTAAGAAAACTAGGGAATGTTTTTTTAAATTCAGAAATAAATTTGTGTTTTAAACCTTTTCATTTCAATGTCTTGTCATAAAAGGTTTTGTATTTATTCATCAATTTGTGGAAATTCCATCTTTTGAAGTTTTGATATAAATTTTTAATCATTTTCATTAAAAATATTTTTAATATCTCCTTTCCTACCACAATATATGTTAATGAATTAAAGCTTTCAAGTTGATAAAATTAGAAAAAGACACTTTACAAAAACTACATTGATTTGAATTATCCTTTGGTATTTCGAATTACAATATGAAATCCATCAATAAGTTGTAAAACATATGTAACAAGTACAAATCCAGATCTTTATATAATAGGTATACTTCAAGAAAATCATTAAATACTCAACTATTCATTACAGCAATAAACTTTTACCACGAATTAAGAAAACAATATATACAAACTACGATTAAGTAATGTTTATCAACAATCAATTTTTTTCTTATGATTGATATGAATGGTATGTGATATTATGGAAGTGTGCTCAACTAACACCAAATTTTCTTTTCTATTAAAAGGATACATTTGACATATTCTCTTATTTTCATTTAAATAAACATTACCATTGTGAAAAGTTTACAACAATTGATTCTTTAAATCCCACTTATTACGGTCAGTTTTGGATTATATTTTTTAATTTAAGAAACCTTCCCAAGTTTTTTTAATTTTCTAAGAAAGTATTCCTAATGTTTTTATCCTTAGAATTTTTGGTATCTTGTTGGAGATTCCCTTTTAAGACATCATCTGATTCTCGTTTGTGCTCTTTCAAGTGTATTGGATTTCACGATGAAGATTCTTCTCCTATTCTTGATATAATCTCCTCATTTTGTAGCCTAGTCATTTCATAATAATGGTATATTTAAAACAAATTATCTCGTACTTCAAATTCAATCTCTCACGTGACGTTGAATTTTTATTATCTCAAGCTCTCGCCATTTCCTCCATGACTTCATCATACTTCTATTTAATTTTTTCTTTGTTTCTATCTCTCAATATATCCACACAATTATTATATTTTATGGCTAATTACACCGTAAGTATATAATTAGAGAGCTTATATTCATCTTAAAAGTAAATTTCTACAAACAAAGGAATGAATTGATGTCTTTAATAAAATTATATCTGACCCATCATTCGTCTTCTTATCAAGTTCATAGGAAACAAATTTACCATTAGCAATTTTGTATGGGATAAAGGAAATTATTTCCTTAGATCAATCTATTGATTTTTATTTTAATTATTCAAAAAATTCATCTTATTTTCATCCCAACCAAATAACATATTATGGGATCTATTCATATATAGTTATTTTATTTAACATCATTTTTAAGAGGTTAAAATTTTCTTTCCTATTTTAAATTCTCTCGTTTTTTTTAGTACTAGATAGATTTATTTTGATGCTTAAATATATTAATGATTAGTTAATTTCTTCTTTCATAATGTAAACACGTATATACACTCAAATTTAGTAAATTATCCTTTTCAACGATAAGTTTTACTATATTTCTTTCATAAGAAAAATGTTTCCATTCTAAGTTTAATCAAGACATCTCATATCTCTCTCTTGAATTTCTCATCTCCATACTTTGATTTGCCATTTGTTGAGAAATTATTATCTAAAACAATTATTAAATTACCTAATAACATCTTTTATGAAAGATCTGATTTTACATCATTGTTAGTCTTGGAAAAACTATCGAGTTTGGTCCATAGTGGACTATGGTTCTTGCCAACCCATATGGTCTTCTCCCCTTTTAGCTTCTCGACTTTGTTGTTATTTTGAATAACTTAAGTTTGTAATTTCATCTTCTTAGGATCTGCCTTATCATAATATTTCACTTATGAAAGGCTATAAAGGAAATTCATTATCACTTCATAACGCACATGCACTTTCATAAGATCTTATTGAAAATATCAATAAGGATCTTCTAAATCTTCCAAAATTACTTACACGTCACTTAGAGAAACCACTATTATAGGTGTAAAACACTTAACTAGGTCAAAGAGTCTAGCTTCCTTAATTTCCAAGAATGTAAATGTCTTTCCAACCATGTCTTAGTAAGAGAAAATTCACTCCAAGCATTATCAAAGGTATTCAAGGGACAAAAGTGTTTACTCTAGTATTTAAAGATCACATGCATCAAACTACTATTATATTGTGTATATTCTCTAATCTATAGCTATCCCATTATCCGTTTATGAAGATACACTAGGAACTCATAAGGAGTTAGATTACATCACATTCACACTTTCAAATACACCTAGGATAACTAAATGATGTTTGATTCTACCTTAGGTCATGTAGTGCACCAATTGGATTAGTTTAGCAGGAGTTGAATGCCAAAGCTAGTCCATCCTCACCACACACTCATTTATACTTTAGTTCAATAATTTTTTCGTGAAGGATGTTTCAATCATCTAGAGTTTCTACTTATATGGAATAGAGAGTTACACTACGTCATTGTAACAAGATTCAAGACAATACAATAGAAGTAAGGACTACCTAGAAGAAGCATACAATATTTATGTGGTGTTGCACCATGAGCTTCCCAATTGCAGTCTAAAAAATGAAGCACCTTAGTATCAAGTCAAGATGTTCTCCTTTTCCAAATATCTAGATCTCTTTTCTTCCACTTTGTACCTCTAATTAGTCCAAGTCTTCTCTTGTGTATTTGAGATGTCGCTTCTCATAGATGCAAGTATTAATGAATTATTATGATTATGCATGGCTAATTGTAAAATAATTATTTTATTAATTTATAATAGCATCATCTAGTGAAAACTTACATCAGAATTACACATTATATTTTTTTTTTGATGTAAACATTTAGTGAACTAGAATTGAGATTCAAATCTATTACTTTTGTTAAGCTTTAATGGCCCTAAGGTTTCATATTTTAAGTTTGTACATCCTTTCTTTCTATTTTTTTGTTCATAACAATTCACTTAGTCGTCAAATCACCGAGAATACTTATCTTTCTCCTCCTACTCACAAACATCGATTCATTATGGCCTCCTCTCCCCCATTATATTCTTAGAATCTATTCTTTGTTAAATAATAGTTCCATTAAGGTGCCTCTGGATGAAGTAAAAAAAATAATCAACATTACTTCAATTATGATCATAATTTGGAAACATACCAAGTTTACCCTATATCTAAATTTTGAAACATACCAATTTGATCATATTGATCCTCTTATCAAAAGTCTTCTTGCTGCTAAAATCACTCATAAACAAACATATGATGAAAGGTCCTCTTTTGGTACACCCCCTCTTACATAATATAATGTTCCTACATTTACTATTCCTATAGCTATGTTTCATATTTTATTGGAGGCACCTAATCTTCCAATGCACATTATTTCTATGTGTATTCCTATGCGCAACTATTATTCGTGCATTTTCTATCTATGCTCATAGTGTTTCAAAATATTCTTCAAGCACATAGTCTCTTCAAAATAATTTTCACATTTTATGGGATCAAATAGTACAATTACAACAAGTTGCATCTTCTTTTTCTCATACTATGGATTTTATTTGACCACTTCATAACCCATTGCACTGAATTTATTTATTATCCCTTTCTTATTACTTTTTTAGTCTTAATAGCCATACCTATGATGGAAAGGGTGATCATGAAGAACATGTTCATGCATTCCATCTTTCTTGAATGGATTATGCTTCAACGATAAATTACTCACCAAAATATTTCCATGAATTTTTACAAAAAAATTCTTTATAATTCTTATATGATCTCCTATGCATTATTTATGAACTTTCAATATGTTAACTAATTAGTTTACTGAATAATTCAATAAAAATATTATAGAGAATATTTCTTATGCTCAAATGTCTAAAATGCCACAAGGATCTAATTAGAACATCAATGATTATTTTCTATGATACAAGAATACACTTACACATATGAATAATGTTTTGGCCTATAGTGAGCTTTAATAGGTCTTTACAAAAATTATCATTACATATTTGTAAGAATTAATTATTTTTGAAACTTTTCATTCATTTAATCATCTATAACATACATTGAAAGAGCATAAAGCTAATCTCTTCAACATGATTAAGCTCTAATATGTTGCTAATTATCCTAGCATATGTAATGATAATTTTTAAGGAAAATATGTTTTCAAAAGAAATATTGATGATGAAAATTAAACTAAGGACATTATCATTGTTATATCTCAACCAACAAAGCTACACTTGAACATTCCTTTGTGGAATTTCACTCATTTTCTTTATGCACCACATCTAATGCTTCAATATTTCCTTGATTACAACCTTTATATCTCCCTAAATTGCTTGAGATCGATCCAAACACACCACATAGTAATAATGTTGATATCAATTTCCATTTTGAATATCATAGATGTTTTGTTAATACTACTAATCAATGTGTTAAGCTTACTCGTGTTATACAAGTCATCATCAATGTTGGTTCTCTTGAGTGGGATATCCTCATTGAATCTAAGAGTAATAATGATAATGACCCAAATATAGATCACAATTTTTTAAAATATACTTAAAAGGTGTACCATGCTCATCATCTTGTACCACATGCACCTTATAATCACCCAAAGAATCTTATGACATGTAGTATTACTACGATGAAACCTTCTTCACTAATTATTACTTGTGATACTAATGTAACGTGATCCTTATTAGATACACAAGTTACATTCTTTTTGTATTGATCAACATCTTATACATAGAATTTTATTTAATATTATTATTAGACATAATATCTACACTCTAAATTTTCTTCGATCTATGGAGTATACTAAGAAAAAAACTAAGATTTGATCTATGGAGAATTTAGGGCATATTGTTCTCACTCTCACACTTGTTTTTATTAAAGTATTTATATTCCAAATTTGATTTTATATAATATTCACTCAATTGAAAAGTGTTTAAATTTCCATTTTCTATGTGATTTCATAGTTATTGAATGTATTTACATTAATGTGTTAGATTTATTCATAATCAACAAGTGGACATAGTTATAGGTATAAAATTCAAGATCATATACCTAAGCATTTTGGCCAAACAAATACAGTTACTACCCCACTTCTAGTGTCTATTAGCCTAGGTAGTTTAGTTCATATGTTTCTTCTTATGGAACAATATTCTCTAGGCCTTGTACTCAGTCTTTTAGTTTACATACTAATTTTAATCAGTCACTTCCTCTTAAGCCTCTTTCTAGGTTATTTGTTGTGTATTCTGTACCTAGTAGGCCTTTCCATACTAGATCTCCTATGACCTATAATATTGTTTATTTTATGATATTTTTGTAGTTCAACATTTTGATAATATATATAAATAATTGTGTTCAATTTTTGTGAAGTCCAACATCTGGATTACAAATATAGACCCATCATCAAGGAAACAAGGGATAGGAACGATATGCTTGTTGAATTATTAATTAGGATAAATATAATTAGAGATAAAATTTAAGACCAATGTTAGCAATGTAATGAAATGATTCTTAGATTATGAAGGATAAATAAGGTTAAAATTTATACCTAAGAAAATTTAATAAATTTAAAAATCATTCTTATTAAGTTATTAAGAGTAGCTTAGAATTTTAACCAAGGAATGGATATGAAAACAAATTAGGGAAAGTAAATATATTATAAAAATTAATTAATTAATTCAATAATGAGACAAGCTATAACACTATATACTTATAGTTAAGCGATCTCTTACTTTGTTATATATTGAAAAGAGGATCAAATGTAAATGGCATAGAATTAGTTTAATGGTTGTATTCATTTGGTTTTAAATTTTCAAAATTTTCGAATAATTTTAATTTTAAAATTTATATCAAGCTAATTATTTTTTTGTTTTATTTCAACCTATTTTATACAAGAGTATCCTTATTCTATTATGGTAATTGTGATGTTGGATCCTCCTTCATCTTCTTAGTTCATTTTTCCCTTTGTTGGGAGATAATTGTGTGCACCCTTTTGATTTAGGTATTTATTCAAGTGTCTAAAGGTATCTAAAAAAATTGAAGTATCTTTAAGTAATGGTGCCTTGTCCATCTTATTGATTCATGCATTTCAAATTAAATACAAACCAAGACAAGTCAACAAAAGGATGTCAAGTCATTATTTACATTATCGAGTGGCCATATAATCAAAACTAGTTACATTAATATAAATATCACATGCTAGTATTAACACCCTAATTTAATCTAGTGTTAAGGAAATACAAAAGATAAAAAAGGATGTAAGGATCTACAATATGTAAACTATTTCTTTCTAGATAACTTCCAAAATTAATTATACATATTCAGATTAATACATTTAAACTTAAAATGACATAAAACAATTGATACATGATAATTACTTTCTTAAACACATGTGAGGATAGAAAAAACTAGTTGTTTAGGGAAAGGTAGAGAAATTATTGATGTGCAAGACTATGAAACAAGAGGATCTAGAACTATAGATTCTAAAATGGAAGTTTGGTAATGAAATCTTGAGTAGTGGAAGGAGTGTACAATGCTTTTATGGGCCAAACTGGAACTTTATGTTCCTAACATGAATTTGTATGGTTTCGAACCCTTTGATAGTCTTGATCTGTTGCTTTATATGTTATTTTCTTATCTGAAACTAATCTTAGTTATATGTCTCTATTGCTCACATAACTTGAGGATTATCTATACTTACCTACAACTAAGTATAAAACCTAGCAATATGTAAACCATTCAATAAATAATTAAAAATAGAAGCAGAAAAACATGTGTGGTGGATTAGAATCTAGTAAGCTTTTTATTTAGACTACTAGCTATTGAAAAAATCCAAGTGTTGCACTATGTGACCTCATTGCAAGATCAAGCCTTATGTAGATCTATAACATTCTTGTGAAAGTTTTTATAGCTAACAAACCCCCTAGGGGTACCCTCATGTCTCTTGACACAGATATAGTGGGATAAATACATAGTAATTGAATTACCTAGTGTGATAGAAATGAGATTTGGTACCCCTCAACTATGTGATCTAACTCTTTGTTGAGTGAAACCACTTTTCAAATCTTGGAATTACTTTTCTCTTGTTAATACATGTCTCTATGATATTTTCATTCTTGGAACGAGATGAATCTAGAACCTTTATCTTAGTTGAGTGCTTCAAACTTGTAATAGGGACTACTTTAGATGATTTACATCTAATTTAAGATCCCTTTGAGTGTTTTTGGAATGATATTTACAATAATATCTTGTAATATTTCCGTGTGAGTTACTGAAAGTGATAATGAATTGCTTATATAGCCTTCCGTAGGTAAAATATTATAATAAGTTCAAAAATAGCAAGATGAAATGACCAAAAGAAGGAGTTGAATTTAAAATTAAAGTTAGTGATTGTGAAGGCGTGGGATGATATGGTTCAATCGAGATGAGACCTTACAACCCAACCCCTCAATATGTATTTTGAAGAATGAGAAATCCTAAAATTTAAATTTATGGCATGAATATCAGATGTTTTATAGATATTTAATTAAATAATTTATTCTTTAAAATAATGATAAGGCAAATTTTAAAGATAAGAAAGTTGTAGAAGAGCTAGAAGATATGAGGATATTGGATTCAATATGTAACCATTTTTCTTAGCAAACAAGCATGATCAAACTTGGCATTGTATAAGAACAAGATAAAAAATTATAGTGCGTACATTTTCCCCAATGTAAGTATGTATTTAATAATTAATTTCTTAAAGATAAAACATACCTAAGTGTTCACACATATTTTAATTTCTCTTGAAATTGATTCTTGATGTATTGGTGGTGGCATTCATGAAAATTGCAACATAATGTGTAGTCTATCGGATTATTCTACGAGGATCAATATGGAACCCTGTGCACATCGAAAGGCTTCAATTCAATGGAGTCATGAATGCTTCACATAGTAAGATAAGGATCAAATAAAAAATTAGGAATCAAGTACAAAAAGACAACGGTGTGTCTGACATGCTCATAGATAAAAAAGAGAGGTACATATAGGAGTGTTGTGTAACTCTTGTGCATGACACATGTACACAACCCTAACTAACCCTATTGACCTATTCCACTATGACCTATTCTCACTAAGTGAGATGAATAACCATCAATGGTGGAAAAGTCGTTAAATGACGATGAAACAAGTCATATACACCAACATTCCCCTTCACCAAAGCTGAGGTAGAGGTAATAGAAATTTAGAACTGAAAGATAACTCCCCTAGATAACTAAGAAAGGTGTGTCAATGGGGCTTGACTACTAAGCCTTATAAGGTACCCATGTACAAATAAAAAATCTCTAGAAAAGTGAAAGAGGATAAGAGTAGGTCCCAACAACTAGGCCTGATCAAGTATCCATGTACAATAAGAATATCAAGTAATAGAGGAAAAAAAAAAGTTAAAACATCCACTTACAAGAGATAAAATACATCCCTAAACAACCTAATAAGATGCATCAAACGAATCTCGAAACTAAAGGCCTAAAAGTTACTCATGTACAAACTGCACTCTTTCTACAAGAATAAAAGATATGAATAAATTTTATCCACCTCTCAAGACAAAGAATGCGTCGAAGACCACCCTATATCAAGTGAAGAAGAGGATCCATGAAGTGACATGGTGTGGTTCATATCTAAGGAAAAATGCTCCGTATGTAAGGTGAAAGTTCTAACTACTCCATAAAGGGATGATGAATCCAAAGAAATGAAAAAGAAAGAATTCGGTAAAGAATACTTGGCTTTAGTGAATGGTTTGGTAAAGAATTTTGCAACTAGATCTTGAGTTTGAAACACTATGAAATCTCTGAGAAGAATGATGATGATGTGGTCTTCTACATGTAGGCTAACGAAGTTCCATCCAAATCTGTAATGCCCACTAATTCGGACACACAAGACAACATAAAAAAATACAAGATAATTTTTTTGACTTGCATGGAGTTTACACGACAATGAAAGTGACCAGAAAGGCTACTGACCAACACTCAATAAGTTTGACACAATGGTGACCACAAAGATAAAAAAGGAAACATTCAATAGCCATCAAGGATAGTTCACTTTTCTCTTTGACAAGGTACCACAAAAAGGACCAACCACAATACACGGTCTCGATTAAGTGCACCCCATAGTGTGAAATCCTATAAGGTTATGTATTCACTAAAAACATCTTTCACGACCATACTTTACAACCTAGAAGATTCATGTTTGATTCAAGAAATTATTCTTACAAAGGTGAACCTTATTTATTTTATACTATTGAATAATTATCTTGAGAACACATTTTACTGCATGAGGATCATCTAAAGACCTGGAAAGACTAGCCAAAATTGTTTTTTCAAAAGGCAACTTCCATCTCTCACAAGGTTACTTATTCATTTTTAAGCTACTGAATCTTGATTCAAACCTCCATTGCACAAGGCGATGATCGTAATCTCTAACGGAAGTGAAGCGTCATTAAGGTTCGGAACTACAAACTCCTTTTGCAAGGATCAACAATTAACCACGCTTAGAGAAGGTTACAAAATAATATGGCAAATATTAAAGTGATAAGGTCAAGTTATTTCATCATCATGATCTCGATAGTTATTAACCAGTATTTTAATGAGACTTAAGAGTTCAACTGGATTTGGATAAAGGCTTCATTTAGCAACTCTTGATTAATTTTGACAATGGATACACATGGGGTTCCAAAAATGGAAGCACAAGACTTAATGTTTCACAATAACAAGAATAAATTTTAATTCATGATTTAAGGTTAACGAGGGTAGATTATTTTGCACTTTGGTAGAAAAATCCTTTTTTCCAATTAAAGACTCTTAATTTTATCAATAAAAACACAATTTCATTTTTATCTTATTTATCTATTCATCTATGTATTCATTTTATTGTATTTCTGATTAACTTTAGAAAAAGGATTGTCAACCCACAAAAACATGCCTAGAGTAGCATTGATGCCAATACCATGGAGGGTTATTAAACATGAAAGTTTTATGACCCGAAAGAAGAAATTACCGTTATTAATGAGAATGCTAAACATGGTTATAACATTTCTATTCAACATGGCACACGAACCAAAGGAGTCAAGAGATTTGATTGCACTTTGGATAAGAACAAGAAGGTAACAAAATAGGCTAAGCCATGCTACAACATTTTCATGATTGTAATAATAACATAAAGAAAATACACATAACAAGGTGATGATCAAGTTTTATTCCTCATAAAGATAATTAAAAGTTTTGCTACTAAAAAGGATAAGACAACTTCATTTCACAAATAATGAAAATCCAAGGCAAGATGCCTTCCAAACTCCTTTACAAGTACCATTCCAAGATTTATAACACATTAGACATTCGTACAAGGAACTTCATAAAACAAACCGATGAAACCTTTACAAATATTTCCTTTATCTACTTGGACAAGCCATCTGCACAAGTATTAAGTTGAGTTAGTTCATGAGAAATCAGCATGCTAAGAGCTACAACATAAGACATTGTCTTTGTTACCTAACTGTTTTTATAGAAGGAAAAAGCTGTTGTTAATGAAACAACCCGAAACACAAGTTAAAATTTGTGAAAATAATTTCTAGTAAATAAATAAGGAAAAGGAAAAGTCATAGATCCAACAAGGAGTAGTATTTAAATACGATCTCATCAACTCAATCCTACTGAGTCTATTTTAAACACCAATATGCACTTTTTACCAATAGCTAATCATCTAAACATGGGTATTTCAGAAGGAAGGAATTCATATTTCCAATACTAACCTTATCCTTATAGTCAAATCACAACTCAAGTCACTCAAATAAACATATTCTAACTTTTTAAGAAGAAGCACAAATCTTGAATAACTACCATTCTCTAATCAGTAAATAAATGTTTATCCAAAATTTTGTGACCTGGAAGCACTGAAAGATAAACCAAAATCTAAATACATTTCATCAACTACTATACTATTTTAGGGCCCATGATGCGCCCGAATTAGCAGGAACTTGACAAGGTCATAACTTGAGCTCCGGGTGTCCGTTTGAGTCCGTTTTTTTTTGAAACCACGTGTTTCGATGAGACGAACGCAGCGGCAACCAGCCCTACCGGTTGGGGCAAGTTTTCGACACGTTTTCGGGCCCTAAATCCGCCATCTTGAGGCCGAAAATTAGGATTTAAGTTATAGTTTGGTTTTTTCCTATTTTTGAGCATTAGTTAATTTTAGTCTATTAATTGCATTGTGAGTTAGAAAGTTGGCAATTCCTCTAATTTAGGGATGTAGAAGATGCGTGGCAATTTCTGTGCCCGTAGGAATAAGCATGCGAACTTACTAAGAATAGCAGGTTCTAGTAAACTGCTAAAAATAGTAATTTCCGCCACCTAGAGTAGATTTAGTCAGAGTTAGCTAGAGTTTACTTGGCAACTCGAGTTGGGAGTGATTTTCCTATTTAGGAAACATTGTAATTCATTATTTGGGAACGAAGAAGGAGATCTATTTTCTTTTGGAGTTCATTTTATTGCCGTTTATCTGGTTGTTCTTAATTTGGCTGCATTAGCCCACCATAGAGTCAAAAATGGGATTGATCCAGAATAAGTTCCTACACTAAGGTGAGGAAGATTCAGTCAGTTAAAACAAGACTAGATAAATTACATATGAAGATTTCAAGGTAAGGGTGATTAAGTAGACTGCTCAAAATCTATCATGCCAACAATGGAAAAGAAAATAACTAATTCTCATTAGACAACAATTTCCTATAAAAGAAGTCAATAATTTCAACCCTATTAATTTCATCGGTGTGTTCATTATGAGAGTCATTTCCAATATGATGATATTTAAAACTACAACCATATTTTAAAGGGAGGAATTAAATTTTAAAAAAAGAAAATCCTAATCATTCTTCAACAATCTCTGTCAATTCAATCATGCCATAAGTTTTCCACTATACTACAATCCACATCCTATCGCTATCTACAGGAAGTTGTATACAATCACAAATGGCTTAACATGAACAGAATTCTGTCACCTATGTCCCTTCGAACCAAGTCCCTTTCACGGTCTAAATATTGATGCCATCAAATAGATAAACAATTCCACATGAATTAAATGTAGTCACTGAGCATGCCTATAGGAGGTCTATTCTAGCATTAACAAGACACAACAACACAAGGATAGGGAACTCTAGAAAGGTCCACCAAGATACTTTGAAATCAAGAATCCACCAAATCAACTCATACTAATATAGCCAAGATGAGAGAGAGAGAGATAATTATAACACAACATGCACTTCAAGTGATCAAGCTACAAATTGAATACACAAGAAAATTTCTACATAAGTCTAAGGGATCAAGGATGCCAGCAGTTCTAATCAACAAAATCATAGAATACATCCTTCTCCTGATAAAAATCAGGATCCAAGTTATAAGGATAAAAATGTTTCCTTTAACAATAATTTAAAAATTTCACAGTTTAAAATCACACACAATAACCCCACTCAAAGAGATATTTTCATGAAAAAAAAGTTCATTTAATAAAACATTTAGATAAAAGTAGAAGAATTAAGGTGTAGGGCTTATCATGCCTGAAATTCACTTCCACCCATTGCATAGACACCTCACCGACCAACAACAACACTCAACGGGTTGAATCTCTATCCACAAACATCATGGGCACTAAAACCTCCACATACTCCCACATTGGCATGATAGGGAACTCTCAAAACCACGAGTGCATGAGGTCCCAAGGACTACCTTGATGGCAGTGGATACACAAAAATGGGTTTGATGGAAAGGCTCTAAGAGCACGTGAGAGATAGGGGAAAAACAAGACCCCACAACCTTACAAAAATGATCCAAGCCTACATCGAGAATGGGACGGTTAGAGCGGGAAAGAACCTTCAACGAAGCACAAGGAAAAACATTTTTATACAACAATGGGAGTAGGAACAAAAGAGGCCACACATGCAAAAAGGGAAAGAAACCACAAGGTAGGTAAACTAATTTGCAAAACGCCTCAAGGAGATGAGGTCATAGGTATGCCACGATTGTAGGTCAAACAAAGAAGAGGAAACAAAACAAAAAAACCAAAAAAACATCCTGTTACGAACAACCTAGACGAAATACATGTGTCCAAGGGAAAAAAATCTTTGGAACAGGGACAAAACATCTGCCGAGCACAATGGAAGGAGACTTTCGAAGATGTAGTCACGAAGCTTTAGAAACATGTATGCAATGCGTGGAGGAAATCACATGGCGAATACATTTCTTCGAGTGCCTGCAAGAGATGTGGTCTTGAAGTAAAAACCATTACATAAGGATAAGCACATAAAACAAAGGAATCTTGAAAATCAACCTGCTTCACCCCCACACCATTACAGGTGTCGGTCCGAACAACTCACCTTTTCCAAGCATACCCACGCAACCGGTCAAAAATGGTAGTTTGGAATAGGTAAGGACATCCATCCAAGAACACAAGAGATGAACCTTCATTCCAAAGTTGTAGAAGAGAAATTCCATCTTACATAGACCCACAACCACTTTCCAAACCCCACGCTACCAACAACAAAAGGAAAGAAAATGCCTCAAAGCATGCGACATAAGGCCCCAAACAAAAGAAAAAAAAAGCTTCCTTCTATCCCACACCAGGCATGCCAATTAAATGGCCATAAAGAAGATAATCAGGGAGGTAGGCATCCCCACTTCCAAGGCATATCCATGCCTCCACATGCTAGAAGACTAGGAGGAAAGGAAAACAATAGTCATATGCCCAACAAGGAAAATTAAATTCTCTTAAATAATGACAGGTTGGTGGAAGAAATGTCAAATTCTCCTTTAATTAAATGATTAAGAAAACAAGCATGTATGCAGGCTTGAATGACCAAGGAGGAAAATACTAGTGGTTGGAGTTTTCAATGGCATATCAAGACAATGACCAACCACAATATGAAAATAGGGTAATTTCTTCCTTTGCGCGAAACGAGACTCACACTACAAAAACGATCAATAATAAAATAAAATAGCTTAGATGTAATTAATAATAATATTGATAAAAATTGACACTAAAATAAAATAATCGTCAGTCGACAATTAAATAACATTATTATTATTATTATTATTATTTACTGACCTAACATAATTATTAGTCATATTAATAACAAGCGATGGTCAAGCTCGGCAAAAAATGAGGACAAGATTTTCCTTTAATAGGATAATTGTACAGGATGCTACAAGGTCCCAAACTAGAGGTGTCGACAATGACTCGAGAAGGAAAGATGGGGAGGAAGGGTGATTATTATTCTCTGCAACAAGGTTGAAAGTAGCTAACAATCAACGAGTGCACGCACACGGATGTTCAATGCTTAGCAAAGAGTCACCAAAGAAAAACTAGGGTAAACGTAGAATGCAACATTACATTCTCCTCCCCTTAAGAAATCATCATCCCCAATGTGACATAACATAGGAGGAAGGAAGTGTGCTAAGTAGGAAGGAATAGATAAGGATGAAAGTACACTTTATGGTTAAAATTTTAGTCGTTAAAGCATGGCCATGGGGTAGCCTTAGAAACATTTTGGCAGAATTATTAACTTTCAAGGTTCTATGAATATTGGCAGTTCCGTCTTAGTCATTACTTAATTAGACTCTTTCTATTTACATTATTCTTAATTTAGGCTCTTTAAAATTTCATTGTGGTAAAATTTTAGTTTATTCCTTCTTGTGGTTGCTGACACGAACTACTATCACAACACCCTACCGGGTCATACAAAACACTCTGATTCACAAAGATACAAGTAGATACTTCATGATGGCACCACACGAGAAGAGATTAGTCAATTACATGAAGGGAACATGCACGGTACACATAGCATAGTACTTGTCACACATCTATGATTGATGTATAGAATACTCGAACAAAGTGTACTATGATAACCATCCATTTTCCACAATTTCACATATGAACAAGCACCCTAATGATGATACGTCTCCTCGCAGGTGTTCGGGATTCGAAAAAGCTCTCGAAGTATGCGTTAACATCCCGCATGCCCCGCCTAGCCCCCGCACCCTTTGTTTTCCCCTTTTTTCTTCTTTCCTTGGCCTTTTGATCTTCAGTGACGAAACCGCCGCCCTGCAGAGTGGCGGTCCTGTAACCGCCACCTGCTCGGGCGGCGGTCTAACTTGCCCACCTGCTCGGGCGGCGGTCCTGTGTGTTTTCCAGAACGTTCTTTTGATGCGACTCGCGTGAAATATCACGTTTCACCAGCTTTCCTTGCCGACTTGAGCATGCATTTATGTTTTTGGTCCCCTGGAATAGTGTTTTTCCTTTGTTTATTGTTTAGGAGTTCAGTTTGGTTTTGATTTTGGGTGATTGAATTCCTATAAATGCATGGCTTGTGCTCAAACAAAATGGCCTGATTTTGAAGACTGATCTTTTCTCTCATCTCCTCATTTTAGTATTTTAGCTTGTTATCTTGTTTAGAAGCCATAGTTTCAATTCACTTGCATCTTTAGTTAGATTGCTCAGCTGTTGGTAAGCCACATACCCATCTTGTGTAGGCAGTGTTGTCATTTCACCCAATCCGGTCTGAAGTTTGTCTCTGAATTTCTCTTTGCATTGAATTTAGCTATTATTTTGCTTAGAGTACTGGTTTTAGTTCATTTACATGCTCATTTAGCATTGTCCAGCTGTTGGTAAGCCACATATCCAGCTTGTGCAAACAGTGTTGTTGTTTTATCCAATCCATTGGAATAGAATAGCTTAGGAAGCCATTAAAGTTGCAGGTTTTGCTCTTCAAACAGGATAGTTTCAGGTTCTGGTCACTTTGTGTTGCATGACTCGCAGTAAAATCCCGCTAGGAATCACATAAGCCAAGCTCTGTACTCTTGCGCTATCCCTCTCCTACTCACATTTTCGGTCTGCATTCTGAGCTGTCCTTGTCCCAATATCTACTCCTGCCCATGCTAGCATTACACGCTTTTCTGGATCCACGTGAACATGAAAGAATGAGGAGATCACACTGAGGGGACAAGATCGCACACGCCATCGGATTCGCCACTGTTCTGCGGAATCCAGGTTTTAACTTTCAAAGTTCTAGTTAGAATCATATCAAATAGAGTAGATAATTGCTTCATTTCAGTGACTTTTATTCTCGATATTGCCAGGGAAGCTGTGAGGATTGATAGTTTCTGAGAAACTATGATTCACTCCTCACTTCTGAGGTAGGATCGAGAATCTTGCAGATAGATTAGACGAGCTATTTTATTTATTTAGAATAAAATCTACAAATTACACAGGCTGATAACTACACTCGGTTATTTTGTCTGTTTTAAATTATTGTTTAGTTGTTATTTCTAGATACGCTTAAAATAGTTTGCTTTCCATTATAATCTTGAAAGGTTTCTTAGAAGAATAGAAGTTATATATATGTTTTAGATTTATTCCACGTAGTTAGAGTTTACTTAGTTACAGTTAGATTTACATTTTATTTTGTATGACAATCACGGGACCTCAGGAGCCCAGGGAATATATATTTGAGCCAATCGTGCCTCAACCAAATCTCGTCACAACAATAGTTGACATAGACCAAAATCTCAGAATACAAGTATTCCGAACAACAACAAATTTACAACTGATCAGTTCTCAGTTGAGAGGGTTAAACATAGAGGACGACCAAGCACACACGTTTTGGTCAAACCAACCAAATTACAGATTTCCCTAGGTAAACACTCACATGACTGTAGAAGGGTTCGAAAGAGAACAAACCTTTGGTTGTGATCCTTTGGTCCCACAGCCAGGTGCAGGAGACACTCTCACAGATATAGATACCAGTCTAAGGATCCAGGTTGCACGAACGCCTGTGAGATATTATGAGAAAATCACACAGTTGTTGGTCCTAAACATAGAAGCTGAGAAAGCATATGATTATTGGATACTAGGGATTAGAACTTGATTTCGTGCATGACCATAATAGGGACCACAACAACCAAGAGTCTATGGTTGTGATCCACATCCACATGACCCACGAGTCCACAAGTCAATCAGATATAGACGCTGGCTTACACACACTAGTATTCCAATCCACTCCAATTCCACCCATCATCATCGAACAATTGTCCTTACTAGATATAGCGGCTAACGAAGCTAGAGAATTCTGGACTAGGCCAGAGAATCGTCAGTAAGTCAATTGTTTCCACCATCCACCCTATGACCTTATCTAGAGACATACACAAACTATCCCGGTCATTTTCCACATATTCCACAACCCATAGATCGAATCACGCGAGCTCGATATTGATTGGAGCCTTGAGCGATCATCATTGCCGATCGATCTATCACACCAATCCAAGTTAGAAGGGCCTTCTTTGCCTTAGATTCACAAATTCCACTAGTGCGTGTCGAAGACATTAGACTGCCTAACTAGTTTGTCTGAATCCAACGCATATTCTACCCCCACCGGCTGTCTCGGCACGACCTCGAGAGGTCGGGTACGTGGAAGAGTCACTTGTAGATTCTCACGCTCACCTGTCACTTTTCCGGCATACAAAACTGGTGAACTGACGTGAACAAACAAAATTAGTGAAGCTGACGTAAAACTTCCTACTTTCTCGTTCGAGTCATAGTATCACGTGTTCTTTCACAAATCACCTTCGTTCCTTCCCATTATTCTACGGGTATTCATATACCCCCCGAATATGTCGGGATTCGATGAATATGGCAGACCCCTCTTGGGTCTCGAGGCATACTACGCCCAACAGAATAGGCAATCATCACCCTCGCTCTCAGTATGGGGTGACAACTATTCAACTAATCAGTTGTCAACACAAACCCCAAGAAATAGATATAACTCGTCTTTTCAAATGGGGAGTTAGATCAACCCCCTCGAACACAACAAACAGAGCCTTCAGGTTCAAAAATATGACGTTTACCGGAGAATCTGGTTCGTCTCCTCAAATGCTACTTAGACCACAAATTAGTAGGCAATCAGATCCATACCTGGTCTTAGATGATGGACATTCAATACGTTATCCTAGGAGTGAACAACGCTCCCGGGGCATGTACCCACCTATAGGAGGTCTACAAATACAACCCGAGATCTCTTTTCAAGAAAATACCTCTATGCCACTGCATATAGGAAATACTCTCGGAGAAACTTGGCAAGATAGCGACCAGTTCATGACAGGATATCACGTACCTATACAACACCAGGGTATACAACAAACGCCACTCAGGAAAAGCACCATGACTTCACCAAATGAAGTCATTTCAACGTTAGTAGAAAAAGTGAGAGGGTTAGAACTTGCTCAAGCAAGTCAAAATTCTCCGTTCATACAAGCAGGAAGTTCCAATCCTCCATACCACTCGGCCAAGTAGATCTCCTCACGGGGTAGGCATGTTAGGTATGCCTCCTCACTATCCACAACAAATTCGCAAACAAGGCCCATCATCTCTAACACCATTCCTCCCGGTCTAGTATCAAACAATCCATTCCTAGACAATACCCCGTCATACTTAAACATGTACTCCAAATCACCACAAGGAGATATGTTTTCCTCTCCCGGCATATTTGCTCAAACACAGGGACCCCCTTATGCCCCTGCTAATGCATACTCTGCACCGTATCAACAACCCATCCCACCACCACTCCCTCAGCAACCACCATCAATGGTCGAAAGCTATGCGATAGGGACTTATTCAGAATATCTAAAGGAACCCTTAGACTTCACCATACGAAGCGTCATGCTTCCAAGACCTCTTCCTGATTTACCCAAGTTCAAGGGTGAGGGAGATCCAAATGCACATATCAAGGCTTATGCTACAGCCATACGAGAATTACTCCCTTGGGATGGGGTTGTTGCTAAAATATTTCCCAAAACCTTGGAAGGCATTGCTCTCGACTGGTATTACAGGATACCTGAAGCCTCCATCCATTCATTTAAACAACTCGTGTCAGAGTTCATCAAGGCATTCGACATGAACAAATTGTTGAGAACAGGAATCAGGGAATTCTTGCACATCAAACAAGAACACAATGAATCCATCGCCCATTTCATCCAGAGGTGGCGTACAGTTCTTTATTCTTCAGCAAGTGCTCCAAACATGGATCAGATGGAACTATGTGATTTATTCCTTCATTCTCTTAGCAAAGAGGTGAAGGAAGAAGTCCAGAAGTTCCCACTAAGAACTTACGATGAAGTACTTGAGAGCGCTCTTCGAATAGACCAAGCAGCGATAGATAGTGGTCGTAAGACATATGGAACAAACGGGAGGTTAATCACCTCCACTCAGAACACTACAACTATCACAAATATCAATCAAGGACCCAAAATCCTTAACAAAAATCATGGGGTAACAACGGATGGAGTAACCGACCAGCCCAAAAGGGTAAATGTTGTTAATACTCCATCACAAACAAACAACCAACGAAACAACAACTTTACCCCGACGATCAATACAGTGGATTTTAACCATCCACAACAACAACAACAATGGTGAAATCCCATACAAGGGCCAAGCCAAAACTCATTTGGTTATCAAAACCAAAGTCAAAACCAGAAACAACAAATGCAAAATTTTAATCCTAATAGGCAACAGTTTGATCAGAATTTTAGGCCACAATACACACCTAACCAACAAAATAGGAATTACAACCCCAATTCTTATTGTGGTTTCCACAAAATTCGGGTCACGATACTAGAACGTGTCGTGACTACAATAAATTTATGCAACGTTTGCCAGAAGAACAAAGACAGTTCTTCACAGATTTGTTTTTGGCAGATCCCGTCTCATCATCACCAAATACGCTCGCAGGGGCAGTTTCCCCTCAGAATGCTCCCCTCAAGATCTTTAACGATCCGCTCCCAAATCATGATAGCAATAGGCTGAATCCAACTGGAACAAACAAAAGTGCAATGACAGGAAACAATGATCACGAAGCCTCGACTTCATTAAATCCATCAGTTGCACCACAGTTAGGAAGTCAACCGAGACCCAAGATAGTCAGTTTGGTAGAATTAGACGCTGAACTACCTATCGAAGCTATAACAAGAACGTGAGAATATTTCTCTCAACCGAGCTCAAGTCATCTGCCAGAAATAGATAAGAGTCAGCAAATAGTAGAAAAACCCGTAGGTGCCTATGATTTAATTAATGACCTAACAAAGACCTTCTCGCACATCTCATTTTTAGATTTACTAAAGAACTCTCCTCCTCACAGAGTTGCTCTTTTAGAAGCATTAGGTCTAGGTCATCTAGTTAACATCACTCCACCTCCTGAAACACAAGTAAATCACGTAGATTTTGATATCCACCCTCCGGGGCAGCCGGACAAGGATGTCGAATTCATATTCGAAATAAGTAAAATGCCCACAGATGCTGAGATCACACGCCGAGGTGATCCAGCCTTACACTTACAAGTATGGGTTTATAATAACTACGTAAAGCGGCGATGGTTGACGATGGGGCCGCGATTAACATAGTCCCTTTCTCTTTCCTCCAAAAACTTGGATATGGGGAAACAAAGCTGCTTTCACTACTCGAAATACATTGAGAGGCTATGATAGCCTTAAAGCCACTTCGATAGGAACTATAATCTTGCCGGTCACCTTAGGTCCCAAAACAATCTAATTGAGTTTTATATTATAGATCAGGAAACTAATTATAATATGATACTCGGCCAACCATGGATACACCGAATGAAGGCAATCCCTTCTACTTTATTTCAAGAAGTAAGATTCTTGCATCTAGGAAAGGTATTTGTAGCCAAAGGCGATCCAAAACCTTTCGATTTGCACCTAGCTGATTTAAAGAAAAGACCAGGGGTGCACTCAAAATTTGAACTTCCAACAAACCAACTTAATAAACCCACTGACCCAAAACCAGAGGAAAAGTTGGTACCTACGACGGATCTTGAAACTATCAGCATAGCCAAAACAATTCCAACCCCCAAAGATAAAACTAAAGAAACAGTATCATTAGGGACTACTGCGAAAATCGTTGAGTTGATAGAACAAGATTCACCAATGTTCTTACCATTTGATTCAGTAGGCATAGGATATTCCCTAGGTGTTGGTTCCCTTCCAGCAGAGGACCTCTGTATGGTAGAAGTAGAGTGCGCGCAAATGCCCAAATGCCCCAACATCTATACTCCCGACTAAGTATTGGACTCTCCATTTCGATGGAGCTAAATGCCGTTATGGAGCGGGGGCAGGTATAATTCTTACTTCACCCGAGGAGAAAGTCCTCCCATTCACCTTTAAGTTAAACTTTGAATGCACAAACAATGGCGCTGAGTATGAAGCCCTCCTCCTTGGCCTCACCTTAGCCAAGAGAATTGGTGTTGATAACATCAGAGTCTTAGGAGACTCACAATTAGTGGAAAATCAAGTTTCTGAAGTATATGAAACCAAAGCCGAACACTTGCAGCTTTACAAAGAAGCCGTATTAAATTTAAGCAAGGCATTTAACTTCATATCCATTGAAGCAATCCCGCGAGAGAAAAATCTTCTCGCCGATTCAATAGCAACTTCAGCATCACGTTTTACTCCAAGTAATGAGTTAGAAGATACCCAGTTCACGGTGTCCATTCGTGATGAGCCATTGATAAAAATAATGACAAATCCCCTTTCAAGTGGAAGTGAATCTACCACCCCAGACCATGTCGATAATAATATGGCCACTTTGGAATACTTAAACACCTATGCGGCATTACATCTCTCCTATCATATGCTAGATTTATCCTTAATTCCACATTCGTCTTCTATTTGGGAATCCCATGATGGATTTCCCTCACAAATGGAACCTAGCATATCGCGATAGAAAATGGGGAGGGTTTGGATTTACCTCCAGCACCACCTGAGTTCGAAGAGGGTAACGCCTCTTTGATCGAAGAAACAATCGATGTCAACATCGGGACAGAAGATGAACCGAGAATATTGAAATTAGGATCATCCTTAACCCCAGAAGAAGTGGAAATACATACTCAGATTCTCAAAGAACATCAGAAGGCTTTTGCATTTAATTATAAGGAGATGACAGGAGTCGCACCCCACATTGCGGTGCACAACCTCGTCACTAAATCAGATGCAAAGCCAATTAAACAAAAATCAAGACCCATGAAGCCCAAAGTAGCTCTCATGGTAAAAGAGGAGGTAATAAAACTCCTCCAGGTAGGGTTCATCAAACTAGTCGACTACTCCCAATGGGTATCTAATATCGTCCCCGTTCTCAAGAAGAATGGAAAGATACGCATCTGCATAGATTTTTGAGATATCAACAAAGCGTGTCCTAAGGATGACTTCCCATTACCATCCATAGATGTTATTGTTGATGCTGGCAGCTGGTTTTGAACTTTTGTCTCTCATGGATGGATTCTCGGGATACAATCAAATCAGAATATCTGAGCAAGATCAAGCTAAAACCACGTTTATAACTCCTTGGGGAACCTATTGCTACGTTGTTATGCCATTCGGTCTCAAGAACGCCGGTGCTACGTACCAGTGGGCCATGACATACATATTTCACGATCTAATTCATAAAATCATGGAATCTTACGTAGATGACTTATTGGCTAAAGCCAAGAAGCGTTGTGACCATCCCGAAGTACTCCGCGTCATTCTTTCACGTCTAATAGAATACGGAGTCACACTAAACCCAGAGAAATGTGTCTTTGGTGTAACGGGAGGGAAGCTCTTAGGTTATATCATATCGTCACGAGGGATAGATGTTGACCCAACCAAAATTCGGGCTGTCCTCGAAATGGTTCCACCTTCAGATGAATCTGGAATCAGATCATTTCTCGGAAAGCTGGGTGCAATCCGAAGATTTATCCTGGACTTAAGCTTCGCCGTTCATCCAATCAACAATTTACTCAAGAAAGACTATAGCATTGATTGGACTGAAGATTGCAATGAAGCTTTTGATGCAGTTAAGCATTTCCTTTTATCACCACCTACGCTAATGCCACCTAAGCTAGATCACCCGTTAATTCTATATTCACGAGCTACCATGTCTCGTTGCACGTATGTTGGCCCAAGAAGACGATAACAAGAGAGAACGTGATTTATTTCATCAGCCGAACGCTTTGCTCGACTATGAAACACGCTATACACAGGCAGAACGAGAATGTCTCGCCATAGTCTTTGCTACTAAACGCCTAAGACATTATATGCTGAATCAAGAAACGAAAGTCATGGTAAAAACGGACCATCTACGGACTTTCCTCACACAAGGGTCATTGTCTAAAAAGGCTGGACGTTTTATAACCTTAATGGGAGAATTCGAATTAACATTTGTAAATCAGAAGTCAGTTAAAGGGAAAATCATTGCGGATTGGTTAGCTGACAACCCATTAGATGGAGGTGATCTAGTAGATTTAGACTTTCCAGATGAGTGCGTATACTACATCGAAACCCGACCCGCTATCTCTGAGTGTCCCTGGTACGCTGACATCATTAACTATATCATGGACCATACGTATCCAGAAGGAGCTACACCACAACAAAGAAGACGGTTACGCATAATCGTAGCTAAATACGTCATTATAGAGCAGGTTCTCTATCGAAAGGCGTTCGATGGAATGCTCCTAAGGTGTGTCGACACAGAGGAATCCAAGAAGATTCTCCATGAATCTCACAGTGGTATATGTGGAGGCCACTTCGGTGGCCATGCCACCGCTCGAAAAATACATCGAATGGGCTATTTCTGGCCCACTCTAGAACATGACGTGATAGAGTTTGCACGCAGGTGTCATAAGTGCCAAGAATTCTCTCATGAGATCCACATGCCAGCACAAGCTCTACAACCAATCATACTCCATGGCCCTTTTCTACATGGGGTCTAGACTTAATAGGGAAATTCTCTCCCTCATCCACAGATGGCCATAATTTTATAATCATGGCCACTGAATATTTTACCAAATGGGTGGAGGCCATGCCTCTTACTACTGTACCTGGTTCTGTGATCGCCAAGTTCATTTTGAACCAAATCATTTGCAGGTACGGTATCCATAAATCATTATCTCCGATAATGGAACTTCTTTTAAAAATGAAGAAGTTCGCGAACTATGCAATAAATTTAAGATAAGCCATCATACGGCTTCCTTGTATTATCCCCAAGCCAACGGACAGGCTAAAGCGAAAAACAAGACACTGAAAGCCATTCTCCTTAAAACGGTGAAAGAAAACAAACGAGATTGGCATTTGAAGTTATATCCGGCCTTGTGGGCCCACCGAACCTCAATAAGAACACCAACGGGAGCAACTCCTTTCTCGCTAGTATTTGGGGCAGAAGCAGTTCTCCCACTTGAGGTCGAAATACCCAATCTCCGCATTTCATTACAAGGGATTCTGGATGAAGACGCTTATAGAGAAGCACGTCTTTCCCAACTAGAAAGCCTAGATGAAACTAGGTTAGATGCTGAGCAGCGGCATAGAGCTTATGCTGACCGAATGTGCTGGCAGTATAACAAAAAGGTCTATGAACGCGATATATACGAAGGTGATCTAGTTCTAAGACTAGACAGCCGGATCGACAAGAAGACCGGCGAAGGAAGGAAATTCCGGCCCAAATGGTTGGGCCCATACCGAGTCATGAAGGACTACGGAAATGGTGCTTACCTCTTATGTATACTAGAAGGTGAGGAATTTGGCAAAACAGTCAATTCCCTGCACCTCAAGCGATTCTACGCATAAGCAACTAGCACTACTTGTATAATTATCTACATTGCATCTTCATATAGATTTAGATCATTTTGTCCACTTGTTTCTTACATAAATTGTGATCAAGGAATCTATTCTCAAAGCAATTCATTACAAACTCATGATGTTGTTGGCATTAAGCTCTTTAATCATATCTCTCCATCTTCATATACCATCGAATCATCTCGAATCTTTTATCAAATAAATCAAACATGACAAAGTCTTAACGGTAACCATACCAAGATCTGCAAGTTTGTTCTCACTTTGATTTCTTCTTAGGATAGGTGTCTTGCCTATGGTCTATTCTAGAAGCTTCATGGTGTCACATCTATCCCATATATACATCTCTTTGGAAATAAGCATATACTGACATTTTACTCAAATAAGCAAGTCAAAAAGTGATTAAACAGAAAAATTTTATTTTTACATTTCCTTGCCCACCAACCTTCGGTGATGAGCTTGCGTCTCTTACTAGTGACGTAGGGTTGGG
Organism: Taxus wallichiana var. yunnanensis; assembly: GCA_018340775.1. Lineage (NCBI taxonomy): Eukaryota > Viridiplantae > Streptophyta > Pinopsida > Cupressales > Taxaceae > Taxus > Taxus wallichiana. Next base: position 1,032,889,040 of record CM031234.1, read on the forward strand.
AAAGGATGGAAATGCCCTTACTCACCTATGCCTTGCCCACGGTGATAAACCCACGCTTCTTACTAGTAGCATGGGGCAAAGTATAGGGGGTCCTCTTGACACAACAAACGTTAAAAGGTCATAAACAAACAATTCAAACTTTGAGTCAAAAACGAATGAATCAGATGTTCAAAATTCCAAGAGAGTTAAAATCCTAAAAACCCAGATCTTGTCTACTATGTGGCCATCTACGGGTCTAAGTCTGGATAAACCGCAAAACAAGTGCATTCTAAACTATGAAGTCATTCGGGTAGAGTAAGCTTGTAGCTTCCAATTTGGTTCCACCAAAGCTTTGTCATCTTTCATCACTATCATTTCACCACATTTCATAACTTGCACCCTTCTTGGCTCTTGGTGATGAGCCCTCGCATCTTACTAGTTGCGTGGAGTTAGGAGTGGGGCAAGTTAATCTGTTCATCATACTGGTTATTTTCATCACTTTGCCAAAACAAGCATGAGGTATCCAAATTGCTCACAGAAGCTAGGATTCGAAATCACAATATATCTGCAATATCATATATCAACATCATGAAACACAAAAAGAAAGTAAACATTTGCACCATCTGTTATCCATTGCATACATTCTAAAAAGCATACAAACATACATCGTAGTATACACAAAGAAGCTGGAAATAGAAAAGAAGCCATGAGTGCCAAGTTTTGATCCAAAATGAATGCATATATATAAATAATCAATGTTTATATACAATGCCATCATGCACTAGGCATGGTCAAAACGCTCAAAGAGCCCGTGATATACAAAGAATATATAGCACAAAATACACAAGGGCCAAATGGCCTCTCAACCCCTACGCGACCCCTCCGAAGGTGCACGCCCTCGCTTTAAGACTCACATTACACCGGCGCTCAATGTACGGAGGGCTCGGGGTCCCGAGGGGCATCCACATCTCACCATGAGAATGGCTCCTCATAAGGCGCTCAGCCGTCCTGTAGCCCGCTAGCTCGGTGCGAAGGGTCGATACCATCCTGGCCACGTGCCAAACGGGAGCGAAGACATCAGTATGCCTACCGGCTGCTGAGGGCTCCCCGGCATCTACGGATAACTCCACGCGGGTCCTATCCATGGGGATCATCAGGGAATCGGTACATACCCTGCGGATCAGATCCCACCACTCGTCAACAGTCTCTGCAAACAAAGGAGAAAAATGAATCAGAAACCAAGCAAGAGGCTAAAAGATACAAGATAAAAACACAAGGAGAGATAGCAATTAAAACAAATCCTAAATTAAACAAACGTTAAAGAAGGAAGAAAGGATAACTTACTCGGATCACCGGGCCTCCAAGATGGATCGCTGGGGCCAGCACCCGCCACGGATGCCGCTTGCTTTGGCCGGTGAGGGCTGCTCTGTGGCAGGGGCAACATGTCGCCCTGCAACTGACTCATCCTCTCCACCATGGCCCTGAGAGAGTGGCTCCTCTGAAACTAGAGTGTCCTTCTCTGCGCTCTGCTCAGCCCTCTCTGCCTGCATAATATCCTGAGTGTCATGCCACTCAGGATCACTGTCCTCGGTCTCCTCCTCTGTCCCTCCCTCTGTGAGCTCCTCAGAGTCGGAGTCAATATCTATAGGGTCATCGCTGCTATGAGCAGGACCCGCAGCAATCTGAAGTAAAGGTGCCCGAGGCGCACCGGCTCTCCCTCTAGCGCGAACTATCCTCCTGGCTGCAATAGGAATGCCAGGAGTGATCACTGTCCAACCACGGCCTCTAGGCCCCCTCGCCTCGCGGCTGATCATAAGGCGGCGCCATTGGGGAAGCATGCCCAAATACGGTAGGCCAAACTGCTGAGGAACTCTGCCAAAAGGATGCACCTCCACTCATCCCACTCGATCAATGAGCTGCCCTGTGGTCGAGCAAGAGATCAGGGTAAGAGTCTCCTCTCCCCATATGCCGGCCATAAGCCGGTACGGTGTCGCCTCCATGTCTGCAGTAGTAAGGGAGGCAACTGGCTGGTGAGTGAGGTGCTCTAAGCACCGACATATCATCCATCTGGCTGCCCTCACAGCCCCAGGATCTGCCACCTCCACACCTCTGCCATAAGGGATAAAACGCTCATACACCCAACTCATGACTAAAGTCGGGTGGCTCAATGACTGTCCCTGTAAACGGACCACCCTGTATAAATCATGGTAGGTGGTCCCCAGAATATCTGCACCCTAGGCATATATCTCGGCCATGCCCCTCTATCTGCTGCAATGATGGGGGCCCAGCAGTATAACAATGTATCCCCTCCCTTGTCCCCGATCAGTCTCGAGGCAAGGATCCCCATGACGGCCTGTCGAAGTACGGGGATAGGCAAAGAAGGAATGGATCGAACTCTCACTCCCTTCTTCGACCCCGTGGAGATAACTGCATCTCCCATATATGCTGCCCACTGTGCAATCTGTGCCTGTGAGCCTGCTGTCTCCAAAGTAAGTCTCCTCCCGATGATCGGGACCCCCAAAATACGGTAGACATCCTCGAGTGTGATGGTCCACTCACCACGGACCCCTGGCAGTCGGAAGGTGTTCCGATCTGCATCCCAATAAGAGAATAAGTCACAAAGGATGTGACTAGATGGTGCAACATGAGGCACACGCGATATACGCAGTATGCCGGCTCTCTGTAGTGTGTCCTCCTCGTCCTGTGAAAGGGCATCCAGTACCCCTGAGAGCCAATCACACTCTCTCTCTCTGCTCCATCTAATATACTCCTCTCTCACCTGCATACACCCAAAAACACACAAAACAGAGCAAGTTAATATCTGAACAATACCAAGAAGGTCATAAAAACGTGTAGAAGTGCAAAAAAATACAAACACAATCTCAAATATAAGTTCTTTTGCATTACATGCGAAACCACGCCACCACTGAGCGGGGAGGCGGTTTTGTAACCACCCCGCGGTACCACCTGCCCACTGGCAGGCGGTCGTGTAACCGCCGCCACAGCCGGGGGCGGTGATGGTCCGAAAACCCACGCGGGTTTTTAATCCTAAAAAGCCTAAAATTAGCAAAAACTGACCATTTGACCTAAAAATGGAGCCTACCCAGTAGGCGCCCCCCCTAGGTGGATCTTTTGAACCTAATATTTTCGAAAATAACCCCCCCATTACGACAAATTTAACATTTCAAATTTAAAGGGGGAAAAACACAAAATTGAAGAAAACCAACTTTGTGATCTAGCGAGACGACGGTGTTCCACATGTGGGCATGATCACGATCTCGTTGCGGACGTTTTGACTCTACTCACACAAGAAACCGTCACCAGTGGGTCCCGAGCTCAAAACCAATCAAATCAACTCGTGCAAATGAATAGGAAAATGGGCCCACTTTCATTATATAGATTCGATTTTTTAAAAGACTTTTTCGCAGGTTTTGGAGCGCCGACGGAGGTAAGTTCCTATCCCCGCACAAATGGTACGTTCTCATTCCCTGTCTTTTTAGCATTTGTTTTCCAAAGTTATTGTATCTATCTGCACTTGAATCCTCTTTTCATTTTGCAGGTAGCGGGAATTTTGGATGGCGTAATTTCAACACACGGACGTGTAAGGTATAACTTCTAGCTCCCCATTTCGGGACTGCCATACTCGGACCCACCGTTTTATGCCTCTTCATGGCTAAAACGCTTCTCCGAGGGGGCAATATGTACGTACCCAAAATTGTAAGGTATTGTACTGCCGGAACAGTGTAACAAGTGCCCCAATGATGATACAGGTCTCCTCGCAAGGTGTTCGGGATCCGAAAAGCTCTCGGAGTATGCGTTAACATCCCGCATGCCCCGCCTAGCCCCCGTGCCCTTTGTTTTCCCCTTTTTTCTTCTTTCCTTGGCCTTTTGATCTTCAGTGATGAAACCGCCGCCACAGGCGGGCGGCGGTCTGTGTGAACGGGCGCGGTCTGCTGCTTTGCTCATATCGGCGGTCCTTTGCATGTTTTCCAGAACATTCTTTTGACGCGACTCGCGTGAAATATCATGTTTCACCAGCTTTCCTTGCCAACTTGAGCATGCATTTATGTTTTTGGTCCCCTGGAATAGTGTTTTTCCTTTGTTTATTGTTTAGGAGTTCAATTTGGTTTTGATTTTGGGTGATTGAATTCCTATAAATGCATGGCTTGTGCTCAAACAAAGGGCCTGATTTTGAAGATTGATCTTTGCTCTCATCTCCTCATTTTAGTATTTTAGCTTGTTATCTTGTTTAGAAGCCATAGTTTCAATTCACTTGCATCTTTAGTTAGATTGCTCAATTGTTGGTAAGCCACATACCCATCTTGTGCGGGCGATCTTTGTCATTTCACCCAATCGATCTGAAGTTTGTCTCTGAATTTCTCTTTGCATTGAATTTAGCTATTATTTTGCTTAGAGTACTTGTTTTAGTTCATTTACATGCTCATTTAGCATTGTCTAGCTGTTGGTAAGCCACATATCCAGCTTGTGCAAATAGTGTTGTTGTTTTATCCAATCCATTGGAATAGAATAGCTTAGGAAGCCATTAAAGTTGCAGGTTTTGCTCTTGAATAGGATAGTTTCGAGTTACGGTCACTTTGTGTTGCATGACTCATGATAAAATCCCGCTAGGAATCACATAAGCCAAGCTCTGTACTCTTGCGCTATCCCTCTCCTACTCGCATTTTCGGTCTGCATTCTGTGTCCTTGTCCCAATATCTACTCCTGCCGATGCTAGCATTACACGCTTTTCTGGATCCACGTGAACACGAAAGAGCGAGGAGATCACCTGCTTGAGGGACAAGATCGCACACACCATCGGATTCGCCACTGTTCTGCGGAATCCAGGTTTTAACTTTCAAAGTTCTAGTTAGAATCATATCAAATAGAGTAGATAATTGCTTCATTTCAGTGACTTTTATTCTCGATATTGCCAGGGAAGCTGTGAGGATTGATAGTTTCTGAGAAACTATGATTCACTCCTCACTTCTGAGGTAGGATCGAGAATCTTGCAGATAGATTAGACGAGCTATTTTATTTATTTAGAATAAAATCTACAAATTACACAGGCTGATAACTACACTCGGTTATTTTGTCTATTTTAAATTATTGTTTAGTTGTTATTTCTAGATACGCTTAAAATAGTTTGCTTTCCATTATAATCTTGAAAGGTTTCTTAGAAGAATAGAAGTTATATATATGTTTTAGATTTATTCCACGTAGTTAGAGTTTACTTAGTTACAGTTAGATTTACATTTTATTTTGTATGACAATCACGGGACCTCAGGAGCCCAGGGAATATATATTTGAGCCAATCGTGCCTCAACCAAATCTTGTCACAGCAATAGTTGACATAGACCAAAATCTCAGAATACAAGTATTCCGAACAACAACAGATTTACAACTGATCAGTTCTCAGTTGAGAGGGTTAAACATAGAGGACGACCAAGCACACACGTTTTGGTCAAACCAACCAAATTACAGATTTCCCTAGGTAAACACTCACATGACTGTAGAAGGGTTCGAAAGAGAACAAACCTTTGGTTGTGATCCTTTGGTCCCACAACCAGGTGCAGGAGACACTCTCACAGATATAGATACCAGTCTAAGGATCCAGGTTACATGAACGCCTGTGAGATATTATGAGAAAATCACACAGTTGTTGGTCCTAAACATAGAAGCTGAGAAAGCATATGATTACTGGATACTAGGGATTAGAACTTGATTTCACGCATGACCATAACAGGACCGCAACAACCAAGAGTCTATGGTTGTGATCCACAGATCCCACAGCCCAACGAGTCCACAAGTCAATCAGATATAGACGTTGGCTTATGCATACTAGTATTCCAATCCACTCCAATTCCACCCATCATCATCGAACAATTGTCCTTACTAGATATAGTGGCTAACGAAGCTAGAGAATTCTGGACTAGGCCAGAGAATCGTCCGTAGAGTCAATTGTTTCCACCATCCACCCTATGACCTTATCACGGAGACATACACTATCCCGGTCATTTTCCACGTATTCCACAACCCATAGATCGAATCACGCGAGAGCTCGATATTGATTGGAGCCTTGACAGTCATCCTTTCGATCGATCTATCACACCAGTCCAATTTAGAAGGGCCTTCTTTGCCTTAGATTCACAAATTCCACTAGTGCGTGTCGAAGACATTAGGCGCCTAACTAGTTTGTCTCAATCCAATGTATATTCTACCCCACCAGCTATCTCGGCACGACCTCGAGAGGTTGGGTACGCGGAAAAGTCACTTGTAGATTCTCACGTGGAAAAGTACAAGCCTTGGGCAAGGTGGTAAAATTTTAAAATTTAAAAGAAGATCCAAAATCAAGTACAACAAATGATCAAATTGCCATAGTTAGTGTAAAAATATGTGTGTTAGTACCTCAAACCAAGGAAATGCCCAAAAATGTAAAACATGGCAATCAAGAAAATTGTTGGTCCTTGGAAAAATAAAGTAAAAATTCAATTTACTGAATAAAATACACATATAAGAATAACACATTATGATGACTATGTGGCCTTATCTGGACACCAAGGGGTACTCAATGAGTTCTTTGCACTCATAACATCGAGCCTCACTCGTTAAAAAAACAAGTCAATAGTAAAACTTTCATCATCTCAATCTAAATCATCCCACCACCACGTCGAAAAGGATAAACACAATCATAGCTACACTTAGGTTACATCCATACAACAACCACAAGGAGAGAGAGAGAGGGGTACGGGTCATCATCTACCGAGCCTAAGTTCAGCTTTGCCCATGGTATAAACATCCACCACTCCAAACATACACTTTTACTAATTCCCCTTAGTGTCGAGTTAGTGTAAGGTTCACGACATAATATGTAACTACATCACTAATAAATGATGGTTCACGCACAATAACCATAGCATATTATGCATGGTACCGATAAAGGGTATACTAAATACATTATATTCATGGTTTACAACACACCACATCACCACATACTGCACCCAAAGTGCAATCACTGTATGATAGGGATCATAAAATCACCATATGCCCCAAATTTATGACATTAATCATTACATCTTACATGAATTTTACTTATGATGAGCACAATTACAACACACAGTCAATCACCATATAACATGGGAATACACACATTTCTACACAAATGATAATGACATCATTATGAAATATAGTTCACTACAAACCAACCTTGCCATACAACACATCAACACACCCACACATCACAAATGTCAAAAGGCTCCAACACTCCATAATCAACAATAACATTCCTTTCACACACACAACAAGATGGTACATCACACTTGAATTCTTATTGAATTCATGAAAAGGAGAGATAATAATCTCATCTCCAACACATCCACATGCCAATAGTTACACACTAAGTGACATACACAACATGTGCATTCACAACATCACAATTACGACATAGTTCACATCATGCTTATATCACATTACTCTTCCAATATCCACCACCATCATGCCACACCATCATGTAACACATTTTGGAATCCAAATTGATTCTCCCTTAGAAACCGAGAAACATCAAAGATTTAGCAAGACACTAAGAGACAAACAAATCATATTATGAGTTATTTTGTAGCCGGGGAGGATTCATCTGACTCTTTGTCACTCGGGCATTAGAGAAATGGATAGCACCTTCATTAAGGATTTGATCTATCCTCACTACTTTAGGCCGTGCCTTTCAACCAGGGTGAGAGGACCCATTTTGTAACCTCTGTCGGTGAAGGAGAATGAAGATATCCTTCTTTACACAAATTTGAAAGGGGACCCTAAGAAAATATGATCAATGCACCACAATTTAACTCTCACAAGTTATCACTTCTAAAGAATGGTGATATTTTCTAAATAGGGCTAAGGTTACTAGAGACATTATGGAATCCTGATTTCTTCTACATATTTTGGCGTAGAATTTATAGATTTGTAAACATATAGGGAAAAAGGGGTAGTTCGGGTAGGATTCGTTGTTTTTGAATAATTTCGTGGGAGATTAAGTAGGATAAACTTGATTTTACTATATCTTTGAGAACCTTCACAACAATTGGAAGACTAAATGATAGAAAGATTCGAATAGGTAAAATATTCCTTCAACCGGAAGGTGTGCATCGATGGAGGCCCGGTTTACACGGTTTCACGAATATTTGAGAAATCAACACGAATGATCGAGCTAAAGACTCAATTAAACATCAAATACCCCTAGTTCCTCATGCCTAGGATACACTCAAAGGCTTACAACAATATTTTCAACAAAATGACAATAAAGTGATTTTAAATTGTTTATCTCATTGCAAGGTTGAAGGTTCTTCTTGAAATGAAATTGCAAATGCCACTAAAATGTCACAGGACAAGATCCTATGTGATTCAAAGGACTTTAACACAAGATTGCAATAGGAACAAGAAAAACTACTTGTAGACATTCTAAAATAAAGAAGACACCAATTTACCCAAGATTGACACGATAAATTCAAAGTTGATTAGATTCATCATTAGGGAAATTTTCTTTGAATAGATCTCGAGCTTGCCAATGGTGTACACTTGTAACCATGTTGACATGATCATATCTAAAACATAGGAAATTAATAGGTATCTCGGGAAGATGGGATTTCTCAAAATTATCTTGTATGAATTTAACCCACTGACCCTTTGCAATAGTATTCTCATTGCATTTATACATTTCACTTGCTCACTAATCCAAAAATTTCCCCCAAAAATAAGAAAATTCGAGGAACCTTTGCTTGTTACCAATTTACCTCGGAAAGAAACGCGTTTAAAAATTCATACTCGAAAGTCACATCGGGTGGAAAAATTATGAACTCACCATGTTTCTCGGACCCTCGACTAATTACGGGATGCCATGCCACAACTTTTTGGCAATCCTTCTAATAATTCTTTTAATTACATTCATGAGAAATCCCCATTATAATCATTTTCCGGTGGCTCTGTATAGCCGGATCGACGAAGCAATCCTTTTCACCCTTGAGGATACACCTTTTTAATCATTTACACCTACAACCTTCATCATTTCATCCCTTTCCTTATTTCCTCTACTGACTCGCTGCTCTGCATCCGGCTTCTCTGGTAATTCATGTTTTTGCAAGTGCCCGAGCAATTCCAACTTCAAAATATCAACCTTAATAATCCTTGGACTCACAAATTTAAGATTTAAATCCATTCAATTACACTTTGCATAAAAAAACATGGGGATTTATCAAAAAATGATGAAAAATAATGCGTATTAGCATCTCTAGGAGTCTCAGAGAAAAAATGGTGGAAAATAGATGCAATGCACAACAACCATTGATTCTGCCCCTTCTCATCTTTATATTAGAGTCATCCACATGTTTCCTTAGCACAACTATGAAGGTGAAGTACATAGGTAAGTTTCCAAACAAGTGTGGGCCTTCCACATGCCCTGGACCCAAGAAAATTACCTTTTGGCCTTTGAAAAGTCTCAATATAAAAAGGAGCCAATGGAAGCCTCCACGTGTCTCCTCTGGCACAACTTTGATATGGTGCCCAAAAGCAGAGACCCCAAACAAGCGTGGGCTCACCACATATCTCAGTCTGAAGAGTATTTGAAAATTTTAAGGAACTAGTGAAAGGTGTCATGTGTCTAGGGTTCGAGACAATTTTCCTTGGCCGTTGAAAAGTCCAAGCAAGGGCAGAGTGAGTGGAAGCTTCCATGTGTCTTCATGGTTCTCTTTCAACAATAATATTCAGGAGTAGGTACCCAAATAGGCGTAGTCCCTCCACATGTCCCAGGACTTAGAAACTTTCTTGAAAATTTTAAGTTTAGAGAGGAGTTGGCGAAGCCTCCACGTGTGTCCCCGGTGTAACTTTGAGATGGTGCCCAAAAGCGGATACCTTGAAAAGAATGGGCTCACCACGTGTCCCCTTAGCACAATTTACGAGGTGGGACCCTGAGGTAGATCCTCAAGTGAGCATCGACCCTCCACATGTCCATGGTCTCAAAAATCTACACCATCCACATGAAAAAATGTCTAAGTCTGGAAGGTAAGCGAAAACCTCCACGTGTCTCCTTGGTGTAACTCCAAAGGTCAAACCAAGAGGTGAATTTTTAGATGAGCGTAGGCCCTCCACGTGGACAAAAATTGAGTTGAAGTATTCCTTAGAGTTTCAAAGTGCCCCGCCAAGCCGCATCCAATTAGAAAGGGCCACGTTTCCACAGATGCTGAGATATAAATTTGACGGGCAAAACACACCTATCAAATGGTAAAATGCAGGGAAATCACCATTTACACCCGAAAAATGAATCTTTCTTTAAGATAGAGAATTTGGAAATCATACAAGGCCCAAATGCGATCCATGGCTATGGAGAAGGATCTTGACAACATACAAATGAGTAAACCTTTCACTCATCCATTCAAGGAAATAGAAAATATGAAAGAGCCAGCAAATTGAAGAATTTCAAGGAAAAATGGGGCGAGATCAAATTGAGTACCAACATCAGCTCGACATGGGGATGGGCACTCCTGTGAGTGTCACAGAATAGATAGCGAACAAGTTCCAAAAATAAACCATTGGGGAACAGAGTCAAAGAAAAGCTTCCAGACAAGAACAATAATAAGAAACTCCTCAAAGGAAGAAACCAACAAAATGGCCACAGAGAAACCAACAAAATAGATAAACATGAAAGCGAGAAAAGAAGCCAAAATACTATACATCAGTACAACGATGTATACCTTGATTATGAGAAATCAATCAAGGAAATGTTTCAAATGCCTATCACTAACAGAAACTCAAGAAATTCCCCATCTAAGTCTTTTAAGAAGAAGGTATGTTCACCAATTTGAATGTCAATTGAATAAGGGCCCATCCACAATGCATCAAACTTTCCATGTTTTCCCTTAGTCTCATGCCTTCTATCCCTCAATAGCATAGGATCTCCCACACCAAAGCTCTTGTAGTCACTTTCTTATTAAACAACTTCTTCAATTTCTCTCTGAATTTTACATGCCTCTTATGGGATGCCCTTATTTCTTCATCTAACTCAACAATCTGATTGATGTGAGCATCATAGGGACTAACCTCTTGATCTTCTAGTTGTTGAAGAAATTTAAATAAAGATAATTGCCTATGTAGGGGCAACAGGGATTGAGTTCCATAGACCAACTCAAATGGGATATTTCCAGTAGCTTTTTTAACAATGATTCGATCATCCCAAACAGAAAACTTCAACTACTCACCCCACTTCCTTTTGTTCAACTCCAAAGTTCTTCTAATTATCTTCAACAGATTTTTATTGTTGGACTCTACTTTTCCATTTCCTTGGGGATTATAATTATAAGCATATGTTAAATTGATGCCATATTCATGGAACATAGCCACCAAAGGTTTATCTTGAAATTTCATGGCATTATCAGTAACTATTTTCACGAGTACCCCAAATCTACAAATGATATAGTTTAGGAAAAAATCCATGATAATTTGGTGAGTTTCCTTCTTAGTGGGGATTGCCTCCACCCACTGGTGAAGTAATCTATGGCCACTAGTATCTACTTATGGCCTCAACTTGAAGGATTAGAAATTTCTCCAATGAAATCCATTCCCCACTTTGCCTAAATAGGGCTTCAACTAATACAAGATGTAAAGGAAGGGAGCACGAAACTTTCGGTCTTCTAAAAAAGCGTTGGAAAATTTCACGTCTTCTTACCAACAGTTGTATCCTTAAAAATATTTTTCCACTAATAACCAACCCTTAAGATCTTATGAGTTGTGACTCTCCCAAAAATGCCCCCACAAACTCCTCCATGGAGATCAACAATTATTTTAGGGGCTTCATCTTCAATAATGCATCTTAAGAGAACTCCCTCGGTTTCTTTTAAGCTAACCCAAAATCAATAATGACATATTTTTGGAAGCTAACTTAAGTTCTCTTTTCGATTCTTGCTCAAATGTTCGGGCATTATAGATGTTTGAGATAAAAAATGATGTCATTGTACCCTTCATAATTTATCAGTTTTTCAAGGACATGCAACCTTTCTTCTTCAACTTCATTTACCTCAATTGTTTGCAGATTGTTCTCTACCATGAGTTTTTCCAGGCCCAAACCTCGACCAATTTTTTTGTTTGGATATCCATAGCATACTCTTGCAATTTGTTTACACACTGGAATATTTTTCTTGAAACCTCCATTTCTGATAGGATATCTTTCACCATGGTGTGGGGAATATATTCAATGACTTTAGAACTGAGAATATATGGCCTAAAGACCTTTGTTGCTTTTACCAAAGAAAATGCCTACTTCTCCATGATAGTATACTTTAGCTCAGCTCCTTGTAATGCCTTACTGAAAAAGGAAATTGGTCTTTCAGCTCCCTCATCATCCTTCTACAACAACACAGATGCAATAGTACTTTCTGAAGCAAAATAAATAATTTGCAAAGCCTTATAATCTAGAGATGCTAAAATAGGGAATTCTTTAATGCTTCTTTGATCCCAACAAAATCTTGAATAGTTGTTTCTTCCCATTTAATACTTTGATCTTTCTTTAGCATGTTAGTGATTGGGATAGTTAGTTCATAAAAGTTGGAGATAAATCTCCTAATAAAATTAATCTGCCAAAAAAGGATTGAATTCCCTTCTTGGTTCTTAGAATAGGGACTTTCTTTGATGGCTTGTACCCTTTTCAGGATCAATCATGACCCCTTCCTTTGACACAATGTGCCCAAGCAAACTTTAATTTATGAACTCCAAAATGCAACTTCAAGGGATTTAGTTAAATACCATACTCCCGTATCTTAACAACATTTTTTCTAAGTGTTACGGGTGGTCACTCCTTAATCTGGAGAAAAATTCACATCATCTTGATATACACCAATGGAATCATTAATATAACAAGATAAAGCTACATCCATTTCTCTTTGGAACGTGTCTCCGGCATTCATTAGACCAAAAGGCATTCTCGACATATACATATTTTCCCTAAGGAGTGGTAAAGGAAGTCTTGATTCACTCTTCGATTCTTTCACAACTACTGGTTATATCCATAAAAATCATCCAAGGTGGATAAAATTCAACCATTACCGATTGTAACATAATGTCCATATTGGGCGGAGGGTAGTTATCCTTCATTGATGCTCTATTCAAGTTTCTAAAGTCCACACACAACCTTATATATCCATTCTTCTTTTTGAAAAGCACCAAGTTTACAACCCATGATGAGTACCTTATGGGTTGAATGATTCCTCCATACCTCAAATTTTTCAATTCTTCTTACATCTTCGGGGAAAGGAGTGGATTGATTGGCCTCTGTCTCTACCTAAATGGCTTGGAAGAATATTCTAAGGGAATTTCGTCTTTGGAAAATATCCTCTTTGTATGGTTTTAGTTCGAATAAGACCATGCTAAGTAGTCTGGTATTTTTCAACAATTGGATATACAACTTCTTTTCTTACTTGCTCGATTGCTAGCTATTGCCGGATCTTATGTGGTTTATCCTTCATGCTGAAGTCATGTTCTTCAACATCCCTCGAGGTTGACATGTGTTTGTTGACAATGCAATCAACATTATCAAAGTTTGATTCAAGTGCTACTGGACCTCTGGGAATAGTATTAGTCTTGAAATGAATGATGTCTTTTCCAAATAAAGTCTCCTTTCCATCACCGCACAAACCATTGGCTCCCGATCTATACGTTGATCAAAAAATTCTCCTTGGTTCTACAAAACCTTTACACCTAGTAGTCAATTTTTAAATCTAGACCCCATTGTCTAGAATAGATGGCCAATTTAATACTAGAGTATTGTACTTTCTATCGTGATGTATTATGTTGAAGGAGTCAAACATTTCAATGAATTCCCAATTTGTCGCTTATCTTTGCTTCATTCTTTGATTTTTGTTGCATAAAGTTTTCTAACCTACTTGACAATTAGCTCTTCAAGTCTCCTTTAACAATGATGTCTCTAATTCCATATTTCAAGCAATTCTTAAACCCAATAACAAGTGCTTCATATTCAGCAATATTGTTAGTGCACTCAAAGTTGAGTTTAAAAGAGAAATAAAACTCTTCTGTCATGGAGATATCGAACAATACCAGCACCATGTCTAAATTTAGAGCAAGCCCCATCAAACCAAAAAGTACAAGGAGAACCTACTTGATTAAGAGACTTGCATTGATCAATTTTGTGCTCTTTACCATCAACAAGTCCAACAAAGTTATCTGCATCGTGTAATCGGTGTATAATACTTCATAGGAAGCATTATTGGGGTTCTCAATGAGATGTAGCATATTATTTTCACCATACAACTTTACAAGGCTGCCCTCAATAGGTATAGCGTAAAATACATATCCAATTGCACACTACCACTCACGCTAACCAATTTTCTTGATAATAACATTCCCCATTCGGCAGGGCAATGAACAATAACATCTAGTTTTAAGTTCTTTCCTAGGTAGGCTACAAGTTGCACTATCAAACCCTTGACACATCCAACCACTGGAACCTCTCTAGAATCCATGGTAGTGCACTTCCCATAATCTGTTGTCACTTTGATATCTAATTCATTCATGACCTCAAGAGGCATAACATTGCATGATGCTCCAGAATCAAACATACAGTTGTGTAACAACATGTCCCTAATAATCAGAGTAGTGAAAAATGGATCTACATTTAGTTGGGACTCAACCAAGGATGTTCCCAAATATACTTCAGGTGGCTCACCTAGTTCTTCTAGCACTTGGGGTTTTTCCAACTCTGCAATGGTAGGAGGAGTCTCAACATTGTTTACATTTCTACCTTGGGTAATATTTTCTTCTTTCAATCCCAAATACTCAAAGGCCCTTTTCTTGTGCTTAGGAATCCTAAGCAGCTCAACAATTGGAACAAAAATCTTGACTGACTCAAGACTTGAGTAATGTCATAAGGAATGTATTTGGGCAAGGCATCATTTGGAGGAAGACTAAGAAACTCATCTGACAAAAAGGATTTTTCATGGTCTGAGCATGGGCAAGGATACCAGTTCTGCTTGGGGACACAAGGCTTTTTCCAGATGTATCTTTCTTAGGAGTTTATTTTGAGATATTGGTGAGAACTGGAGTTTTTTTTTTTTCCGAGGCCCCGCCCTTTGAAAACTTTACTCCTAGTGTTATATTCCTTTTCATGGCCAACTACAACACTCATTAACAATTTCCTATCCTCCAAAGAAGGGATTCCTCCATCATAATTTTTAATCATTAATGACATTAAGTATTCAAAATCATTACTAGGAAATTCAAAAGCTTGTACCATATCTATTTAAAAAGTATGAGAGGGAGGAAGGGGTAATACCTGGTGGATGCAATCCCGAAAATCTGTGCAGTTCTCACCGAGTAATTCGGTCTAAGTTAGTCCTTGTTGTGAGCTTGTAGAGAACCCCATCATGAACACATCATCATCAGTGTCATCATCAGCTTCATCAACTTATTTTTCTTCATCACATGGGGCATGTCGCAAGAAACATCTATGACACCAGTAAATTTCATTGGATTCTTCCACAACAACAACTCTGGTAGTCTAAATATCAGGCACCAATTTGTTTTCCCTAGGTTGGGGCTGTCTATTTCCTGATCCCATGAGTCCTTTTCCTCTGTCATCAGATCTTTGATCACCCCTAGGATGATTTGTAAATATTTCTTGACCTTGTGCTTTATGATGACCTTGGGAACCTTGTCCAATCCCCTTCTACTCTGCCAGTTTATAGGATATTTCCTTAATAGCTTCACCAATTTTTTTACAACCTCCTCCAGATCCACAACTTTACTTGACTGAGGCTTCTCTGGATTGATTAGCTTGATGCCTTCTCTCTTAGGAGGTTTACCAATTGCCTTGATGTTATTTTCAATCTACAAAGCCATGGTGAAGGCCTCGCCTCAATGTTGTTAGGTTCTTATCCCTCAAATAATAGGCATCCTTCTTATCAAAAGCATCAGAGTATTTTATCAAACAAGAAACATCACTTGGCCTCAGGATCATAGGTAGCCTATTCAGGGTCTTATTGAACCTTGTATTGAAGTCATGAACAAACTCATTAGGATTATTTTTTATATTTTCAAATTCTGATAAAAGAAACCTATGGTATTTTTTTCTCCATACTACAATCTAAAAGCATTCTTCATTTTAGTCCATGAATAAATGGAGTTATCTGGAAAAGATTTATACTAGTCCTGTGCACCCTCCTCTAGAGTATGAATAAACAATTTTATGTACACATCCTCAAATTTGATCTCAAAGTCTTCCATCATATTGATAAAAAGCTTTAAGTGTTGATCCCGAATGGCATTATTTCCTTGAAATTTACGCATTATATTTCTTACATCTTGGGAACATCATTTCGATATCCAAGAATACCTCTAAAATATATAGGACCAAAAGTGTTCACAAAAAATAGATGTAAGGTGGGGTGGGCCATATTATTTTGGGGAGGTGATCTTACAGGAGAAATAGAATGATGAGGAGTGAGGGGTCTGTGGGGCACAGGAATGTAATTCTCAGAATGAATGTTCTCTAAAACTCTATTTCTTGGAAGATCCTATCAACTTTGGAGAACACAAGGACATAATGAGATGAAAAATTTTCAAATACAAAAGAAGGACCCTCTCCAGTTGGAGAATTTAGATCTACAAAAGACTACCTGATTCAAAAGCACTTGAGGAAGTATGGAAATCTTCAATGACAGGATGATCAATTTCCACAATTGATAACTCCTTTCTTGATTTATGATCTCCAACAACTTTCTAGATTCTTCTTCCTTCAGAATTTATCTTTCCCAGCTCTAGAAACAACCTTCTAGCAGGGTCTTTAATGAAGAAAGATATTCTTCCTTCCAGCTTTGCAGATATTAGTGATAAATTTCAATTGACAGAGGTTAAGACACTGGCATTTATCAAAAATTAATTCAACACAGAGTCGCCACTAAGGATTTTCACCTTAGTTGTACAAACACACTAAAATTGTCTCACAAATTTTTGTCAACACTAAATTCATGCAAAGCTTCATAGATCTGACCTTCCTTTACCCATATTTAACATTGATGATGTAAACTTATTGTAAAAACCAACGAAACTCAAAATATTGCACGTAGAACTTATAACTTTGCTCGATTCTTGCAAATATGGACCAACATGACATTTCAACAACGTATTAATGGCGGCGAGAAACCAACATGGTATCTCATGGGAGGCGGATGCAAAAATGTAGAGGAAAATAAAGCACCAATCTCATGGATTGGTATGGCTTACAATACTAACCAAGACCCCCATATCAAAACAGGGGTGTTCACTCATGGGACAGAGGTAAAGATGGCTCAAATTCATTATCTCCTTTAAAACTCAATACTTTGGTAATGCCGAGGTCAAAGAGACTAAGAGTGGATCTCGGTGATGGAGGAAGAGGTACGGGGTAAGCGACACCAGACAATCTAAACAAAAATAGGTCCTGGATCTTATGCTTCAAATGGTCTCCCAAACAGTATGGAGAATGTCGAAATGAGCTCTTAAAACCCTCCCGGAGGTCCCGACGCTGAAAATCGAAGAGGATTTACTTCTAAAGGTTCTTAAGGAGGAGGAAAATCTCTCCCATCTGGGGCTCATATGCAGATTTCACAAATTTTGGCCTAAGCTTTCTCAGCTTCATGACTGGATAGCCCAGAGATGGAGAGAAAAATACAAGGTAAGATTGAGCTTTATCCTTGTGCTAAAGCTTACTTCATTGCTGTCTTTGAAACCCCTGAAGATAGGGATTTAATTTTTAGTCAACATTGGGTTTGGGGGGAACATGGGCTTATGTCCAAACCATGGTATCCATCTTTCGACCCATTAAAGGAGTCTTTTGATACCTACCCGATTTGGGTTCGTCTACCAGACTCCCATTGCAGCTTTGGAGCAGATCTTGTCTCATTCTATAGGGGATACTTTAGGCTCATGTGTAGCGATTGATGATAAGACCTCCATTCAAACCCATACTACTTATGCTCGAATCCTGGTTGATCTCGATACCTCCAAATGTTTACCCAGGCAGAAATCAATCTTGATTGGAGCCGAGGCTCGGGTGCGAGAGGATAGACTATGAGAGACTTGCCTTGAGATGTAGGCGTTGCTTCCAAATCGGTCATGTTACGGATGATGTGAACACTCCAAACGTAAGACCAAAACAGCCTGGTGGAGGGATTCTCTACCTGAACATCTTACAATCGACTCAAATCCGGCTAAGGATTCGAGTGCCCCCCTGCAAGCTAACTCACCCATCATGGTTGATTCACAGACCAATACAGAGAAGCCTCCAGATTATTCTTTACAGGCTGCTGATTCAGTGATTAAAGATATTCCGACCTCCCATTTGGGTCACTCCCCCATCAAACCTATTGCAGTTTTTCCGACTGTAGTGGATGTGGAAAATCAGGAATGGACAGTGGTGGATCGGAAAAAGAAGGGTAATGCCAAATCTAAATCCCCCACCATATCGGACAAGATTTGATTCTTGTCTTTTTGGGCGCTATCATTGCTACATTTTGGCTTATGGCCTGCTACGCAGTTGCTAGGCAGCTGTGTTGTTGTTTTGTTGCTGTTTTGTTGCAGCTGGTTTGCTTTTGTTGGTTCCTTCCTTGTCAGTTTTTGTTGGGCTCTTTTGTGATGATCGTCTGGTTGTTTTCTCCGTTAGTGGTCGGCCGGAGTACATTGTTATCATTTTTGTGGCCGGACCACTGCGTGTTTGCTGTTTGATCACTGTCCAGCAGGTGTTTATTTGCTGTTGTGTTGCTGTTGATTGTTTCTTTGCAGACTGCGTTCTGCACTTGGTCCTTATTGTTATATCAGGATGTTGATCCTTTTTTTCGAGCTTTATTTTCCTATTCTCCCCGAGCCTTCACATGCATAGGGTATAGTCCCTTTCAAAACTATTTGCCAATAATAAAAAAACAACATATTATCACTTAGGGCTGAATATAACAATGCCTTTGAAGGTCCCTAGCAATGGCACCATTCTCGTGTTTGTATCCAAATTGATTCTCCCTTGAAACTGAGCAACATCAAAGATTTAGCAAGACACTGAGAGACAAAAAAATCATATTATCAGTCATTTTGTAGCTGATGAGGGTATTTGTCTGACTCTTTGCCACTCAGGCATCAGAGAAATGGATAACACCTTCATTAAGGATTTGACATATCCTCACTACTTTAAGTCGTGCCTTTTGACTAGGGTGAGAGGACCCGTTTTGTATCTGTTATCCAAAATCCACCCCTCAAGGTAATTTTGATAACATGCATTAGACTCTTCACCTGAGCAAGTAGAATTGATTCTAGTCCCAAAATCATGTTTTAGGATCCCTCGGCTTCTCTCTAACTTCCCCATCTAAGGAAAAAAATCCAACAAGCAGGGTTCATTTTAAGAGACCTCTTAGAAATCGGAGGTGGAAAATACCTAGTGAATATCCTCGAAACCGGTTTCGTGGAAAGGTGAATTTTTTGGGGGTCCGACAACAAAATTTTCTCCTAATTTTTAAGTGGTGTGATAGAAGACTATAGATGCGCAAGAGGATATTATCTTTCATGCATCAACCGCCTTGTTGACACACGACGATAATAATAGCCTCTCGCACGCTCTGACCTCCGCCTCGCTCGTGTGAAAACAAAATCTCTATGTTGTGTGTCAAAAAAGTCTCTGTCACACGTCAACTTCCTCCGCACTCCTCTTGTGCGTCATAGGGTTCTTGACGTGCATCGCTGAGGTTTGTTGATGTGTGTCAACTTTGTTGACACGCATTATATAATCTTCTATCGCACGTCTGCAGCCTCCACCCTCTACTCGTGCGACAAAAAAATCTCTGTGTTGTGCGTTAACAAAGTCTCTATCATGCATCTACTTCCTCTGCAAACTCTGCACATGCGTCAAAAAATCTCCATGTTGTGCATCAACAAACTCTCCATGTCACAAGACAAAAAAATCTCCCCCCCGCGGGTCAACAAACTATCTATTCCGCATCTCTGTAGCCTCTGCCCTCCTGTCACACATTTGTAGCCTCTACCCTCCTTTCGTGCGTTTACTGTACTTGATAATACATATACCCCAGGTGGTATGAGTGATCTAGTAGTGTTCTACCTGTGAATAATCTAGGATTATATAGGGGATAGTTTAAATGGGTAGGTGAAGCTAACCCCTAAAAAAATTAAACTGTAATTTTTAGGTGAACAGGTCACTGACCTCGTGCTAGAAAATTCACCTTTTCCAATTTTTCAAAATGGAATATTCACCATATTATGAATATTCACCACTAAAATTATCCCTACCAACAAGTTAGAATAAATCAAAAAAATCCAAAAATGGAGTCGTAAGCTTGTTTTAATTCATTTCAGGTCCGGATGTTGTAGGTCATACTAGTGTGGATTGTGCCAAGGTTCGTTGTACCAAGTTTGTCGCTGAAATACACGAGAATCAACAAAATCAGAATTTTTTTCCTAGGTGGTCCGCGGGGCCGGTTGGGATGTCGAGACACGCGGGACGTGATCAACCATTTCTTCATAAGTCAGTCTATTGCGGGTGGTGTGGAGATTTTTGTCCAGAAATTCGAGACAAAAGAACACGTGGGATGTGGAAAGGTGAAATTGCCACACAAAGAGCTAAGTTTGAATGAGATGCGGCCGATGCGGAAGTTAACAACCCTCACGGCCCTAGAGTCAATGGTGGATGTGCGGGGTTAAGGAAGCCCAAATCGGCTGATGTGGAATAATGTGTTTGGGACAACCGGGACGCATGGACCTGATTTTGCCAAAATAGCCCCATCAAAGAGAAAAGTCAAAGTTTGACCCCCTTCGAACTCAAATGGCCATAACTTTTGACTCCAGCTCTAATTTTCATAAAATTGGACTTTCTGGAATGAGCACAATGTCCTCTGCATAATAAATTGGAATTTTGATGAGAGTAAATATATTAAAAATAAGAAACGTGTTCGGCTCTAGTCAATTAATGCTCATCCCCGTCGAATGACAGAAAATGCCTGGAAGACCCAAAATATTTGCTCGTACTCAAAATGCCACAACTTTTGCATTTCTCAACGAAATCTCACAAAATTCGTATCATTGGAATCGTGTTTCTGAGCCCCATGTATATAATTTAATAAATTTGGGATTTGAGGAAAAATAAATAGATATTTTTCATAAAACGTGGATGGATTCATGATAATGCTTTATTTGGTAGTTGGGATTGCAATTAAGAGGCATGGTCATCATTCTTTCTCTCAGCACTTGGGACAGTATGGGGAGCATTTTTCAAGTAACATAAAATCATTTCACTCCATTTAATGCATCTTACAAGTGGTTGAAGGATATATTTCAGGATTTCCATTTTCCCCTTCTCTCTCTCTTCTCATTTTTCTATAAATTAGAGTGTTGGGCTCATTGTAAAGGGAGGTAGTTTTATTAGTAGCAAAGCTCTATCAAAATTTCTTTGTGAAGCCAATGTGCTGTAGGCCCTTGTAGTGGACTCCTTGCATGGTGATCCGGCCCTTATCTAGTAAAAAATTGAACTGTGTATATTATGAAGCAATAAAATACAAGTTTGAGGATGCATCTTCCCTCATGTTTTCTTAAATTCTTCTTGCCATTTCAACCTTCATTACAAGAATATTGTGTCTATTTTTATGCTCTTACAGGATTCATTATTATTGTGCATGTATGAAATATTGTTGTGAATGCATTTTGCTAGATTGTGGAGAATTGTTATCACCCCTTCTAGTGTGCACTTTGCTTCTGTATCTCACACATTAGAAGACTAATCTCACACCCCTCCTTTTCTGGTGTATCACCGCTATAGTGTAGGCTTTAATTTTTATGCATTCTCTCTCCTTGGTCCCTTAGAAAGTTAGATTAGGATAATTAGTTTTGCCTACATTAGAGTAGATTGTTGCAGGTATTTTAGGAGCAAGAACCAGCTTTCTCTAGAGGTCTATCTCAAGTAGCAAGTCCCACAACTTGGAGATAGTACCCATGTTATCCATCACACCATGACCTCAAGTATATGCACTTGTGTAAACATAAGGGTATTGTGATTCGATGATAATAGTAACCTATGTCGTTGAAGGAGAATGAATATATCCTTCTTTGCACAAATTTAAAATGGGGCCTTGAGAAAATATGATCAATGCACCACAATTTACCTCTCATGAGTTGTCACTTCTAAAGAATTTTGATATTTTCTAGATAGGGCTAAAGATTATTAGAGACATTATGGGATCCTAATTTCTTCTACATATTTTGGTAGTAGAATTTATACATTTGTGGAAATACAGGGGCAAACAAGGGTAGTTTAGGTAGGATTCATTTTTTTAATAATGTTTGGTGGGAGATTAAGCAGGATAAACTTGATTTTTCTAGATCTTTGAGAACCTTCATAACAATTGGAAAACTAAATGACATAAAGCTTCATAATAGCTAAAATGTTCCTTCAACCGAAGAAGGTGTACATCAATGGAGGCCCATATTTGCACGGTTTCACACAATCTTTGACAAATCAACACGAAGTCTCAAGATAAAGACTCAATTAAACATCAAAGAGCCCTGGTTCCTCACGCCTAAGATACACTCAAAGACTTATAGACAATATTTATCAACAAAATGATAGTAAAGTGATTTTAAATTGTTTATCTCATTGTAGGATGAAGGCTCGTAATTTATCTTTCCCAGATCTAGAAACAACCTTCTAGAAGGTTCTTTAATGAAGAAATATCTTCTTCCTTCTAGATTTACAGAGATTAGTGATAAATTTCAATTGACAGAGGTTAAGACACTAGCATTTATCAAAAATTAATTCAACACAGAGTCATCACTAAATATTTTCACCTTAATTGTGTAAATTCACTAAAATTGATCTGTCAATGTCCTTCAACAATAAATTTATGAAAATATTCATATATCTTGAACTTCCTTTACCCATATTTAACATTGATGATGTAAACTTAGTGCAAAAACCAACACAAACTGGAAATATTACATGTAGAACTTATAACTTTGCTTGATTCTTAAAAATCTTGACATAGGATGACATTTCAACAATGTATTAGCAGTTAGTGCATGTAAGAAACATTACCAGATCCGAATATAAGAATGCCTATGAAGGTCCCCAACAACGGCAACATTATGGTGTTGGTATCTAAATTGATTCTTCCTTGGAAACCAAGCAGCATCAAAGATTTAGCAAGACACTGAGAGAAAAAAAATCATATTATGATTCATTTTGTAGCTGGGGAGGGGATTCATTTAACTCTTTGTCACTCGAGCATCAGAGAAATGGATAGCACCTTCATTAAGGATTTGATCTATCCTCACTTATTTAGGCCGAGCCTTTCAACCAAGGTGAGAGGACCTATTTTGTAACCTATTTCGGTGAAGGAGAATGAAGATATTCTTCTTTTCACAAATTTAAAAAGGACCCAAAGAAAATATGATCAATGCACCACAATTTAACTCTCATGAGTTGTCACTTTGAAAGAATGGTGATATTTACTAAACAAGGTTAAGGTTACTATAGACATTATGGAATCTTGATTACTTCGGATATTTTTGCAGAGAATTTATACATTTGTGGACATATAGGAAAACATGGGTAGTTAAGGTAGGATTCATTGAATTTGAAAATATTTGGTGGGAGATTAAGGAGGATAAACATGATTCTTCCGGATCTTTAACAACCTTCACAAAATTGGAAGACTAAATGACGAAAGATTCAAAATAGCTAAAATATTCCTTCAACCAAGGTGTTCATCAATGGAGGCCCAAATTTACACGGTTTGCATAAATGTTTGAGAAATTAACATGAAGGCTCAAGCTAAATACTTAATTAAACATCAAAGACCCCTAGTTCCTCACGCCTAAGATACACTCAAAGGCTTAAAGATAATCTTTATCAACAAAATGATAGTAAAGTGGTTTTAAATTGTTTATCTCATTGCAGGATGAAGGCTCTTCTTGAAATGAAATTGCAAATGCCACTAAAATGTCATAGGGATGAGATCCTGTGTGATTCAGAGGGACTTTAACACAATATTGCAATAGGAAAAATAAAACTACTTGAATACATTCTAAAATAAAGTAGACACAAATTTTCTCAAGATTGATAAAGATAATTTCAAAGTTAATTAGATTCATCGGTAGGGTAAAGTTTCTTTGAATAGTCTCAAAGCTTGTCAATGGTGTACAATTAAACCAACCAACTAGACACGAAAAATCTAAAATATAGGAAATTAACAGTCTCTCGGATGGTCTCTTAAGAAGATGGTATTTCTCAAAATTCTCTTATATGAATTTAACCCCGACCCTTTGCAAGAGTATTCTCATTGTATTTATATATTTCAATTGCTCACTCATCCCAAATTTTACCCCCAAAAATAAGAATATTATTTGAGGAACCTTTTCTTGTTACCGATTTTCCTTAGAAAGTGAAGTTTAACAAAATTCATACCCGAAAGTTTCCAGGTTGACAAATTATGAACCGATCACATTTCTCGACCCTCGACTAATGACAGGATGTGATGCCACAAGTTTTGATGACCATCTAATCATTCTTTTTATTCTATCATGTGATAAATCCCCATTTTAATCATTTTCTAGTGGCTCTATATAGTTGGATCTGACAGGCAATCCTTTTCACCCTTGAGGAAACACCTTTTTCATCCTTTGTTCCTGTAAGCTCCATCATTTCATCCTTTTCCCATTATTTCCTCTGCAACTCTGCTCTACATCCAACTTCTCTGGTAATTCACATTTTTGCAAGTGCCCGAAATTCCAACTTAAAAATATCAACCTTAACAATCCTTGGACTCACAAATTTAAGCTTTAAATCCATTCAATTACACTTTGCACATAAATATCACAAGGAATTTATCAAAAAATGATGAAAAATAATGTGTATTGGCATCTCCAGGAGTCTCGGAGAAAAAAGGTAGAAAAATAGATGTAATGCACAACAACCATTGAAGGTGAAGTACGGAGGAAAGTTTACAAACAAGCGAGTGCTTGCACGTGCCTTGGACCCAAGAAAATTACCTTTTGGCCTTTGAAAAGTCTTAGTATAAAAATGAGCGAGTGGAAGCCTCCACGTGTCTCCCTAAGCGCAACTTTGATATGGTGTCCAAAGTGGAAACCCCAAACAAGACAGGCTCACCACATTTCTTAGTTTGGAAGAGTTGTTGAAAAATTTAAGGGACCAACGGAAGGTGCCATGTGTCTAGGGTCCAAGATAGATTTCCTTGGCTGTTGAAAATTCCAAGCAAGGGTAGAGTGAACGGAAGCTTCCACATGTCTTCATGGTGCTCTTTTAATAAAAATATTCATGGGAAAGTCCCCAAATAGGAACGGTGCCTCCACATGTCCTAGGCCTTAGAAAGTTTCTTGAAAAGTTTAAGTTTAGAGAGGAGTAGGCGAGTAATCCTCCACTTGTGTCCCCAATGCAACTTTCAGATGGTGCCCAAAAGTGGAGACCCATAACAAGCATGGCTTACCAAGTTTCCCCTTGGGAAACTTCTAAGGTGGGACCTTAAGGTAGATCCTCAAATGAACACTAGCCCTCCATGTTTCCATGGTCTGACAAAGCTACACCGGCCATATAAAAACATTTCTAAGTCCGGGCGGGCAGCAAGCGGAAAGAACCTCCACGTCTTTCCCGGCGCAACTCTAAAGGTCAAACCAAGAGGTGAATTTTTAGATGATCGCAGGCCCTCCACGTGGAAAAAACTTGAGTTGAAGCAAGCCTTAGAGTTTCAAAGTTCCCACCGAGCAGCATCGAATCGAAAGGGTCGTGTTTCCACAGATCTTTGAGATATAAATTTGATGGGCAAAACACACCTATCAAATGGTAAAATGCGGGAATCGCCATTTACACCCGAAAATGAATCTTTCTTTAAGGATAGAAATTTGGAAATGATACAAGGCCCAAATGTGATCCATGGCTATGGAGAAGGATCTTCAACAACATACAAATGAGTAAACCTTTCACGCATCCATTCAAGGAAATAGAAAATATGAAAGAGCCAGATTGAAGAATTTCAAGGAAAAATGGGGCGAGATCAAATTGAGCACCAACAACACCATTACAACTCCAATATTTCCCGTAGGTTTGAGATCATGAACCTTGCTCGATATCAAATGTAATTACCACTAATTAAGACACACAAGACAACATAACGAAATATAGGATAATTTTTATTTTTACTTTCATGGAGTTTACATGACAACGTAGGTGACCGTAAAGGCTACAATCAACACTCAAGAAGTTTGACACAACGATGACCAAAAAGATAAAAAGGAAACACTCAACACCCATCAAGGACAGTTCACTTTTCCTCTTTGACAAGGCACCACAAAAAGGACCAACCACAATACATAGTCTCAGTTAAGTGCACCCCACAGTGTAAAATCCTTTAAGGTTATGTATTCACTAAAAACATATTTCATGACCAGAATTTATGACCTAGAGGATTCATATTTGATTTGAGAAATTATTCTTGAAAAGGTGAACTTATTTATTTTATACGATTGACTAATTATCCTTAGAACGAGTTTTCTCGCATGAGGATCATCTAAAGACTGGAAAAAGAGGATAAAATAAGTTGTTCAAAAGGGGTACCTTCCATCTCTCATAAGGTTTCTTATTCATACCCAAGCTACTAAATCTTGATTCGGACCTACATTACATAAGGTGACGAGCATAATCTCTAATCAAGTGGAGCACCATTAAGGTTCGAACTATAACCTCCTTGTTTAAGGGTCAACAATTAACCACGCTTAAGAGAAGATTACAAAATACTATGGTAAAGATTAAAGTGAGAAGGTCAAGTTATTTCATCATCATGATCTCGATAGTTATTAAGCGGTCTTTTAATGAGACTTAAGAGTTCAACTGGATTTGGGTCAAAGATTCAATTAATAACTCTTGATTAAGTTCGACAATGGATACACATGGGGTTCCAAAAATGGAATCACAAGACTTAATGTTTCACAATAATGAGGATAAATTTTAATTTGTAGTTTAAGGTTAATGAGAGTAGATTCTTTTACACTTGTAGAAAAATCCTTTCTTTCCAATTAAAGATTCTTAATTTTATCAATAAAAACACAATTTCATTTTTATCTTATTTATCTATTCATCTATGTATTCATTTTATTGTATTTCGATTAACTTTAGAAAAGGATTGCAACCCACAAAAACATGCCTAGAGTAGCATTGATGCGAATAAAATGGAGGGTTATTAAACATGAAATCTTTGTGACCCGAAAGAATAAATTACCATTATTAACAAGAACTCTAAACATGGTTATAAAATTTCTATTCAACATGGCACATGAACCAAAAGATTTAAGAGATTTGATTGCACTTTGTCTAAGAACAAAGAAGATAACAAAATAGGTCAAGCCATGCTACAACATTTTCATGACTGCAATAATAACATAAATAAAATACACATAACAAGGTGATGATTGAGTTTTATTCCTCACAAAGATATTTAAAATTTTTTCTATTAAAAAGGATAAGACAACTTCATTTCAAAATACCGAAAATCTAAGGCAAGAGGCCTTCCAAACTCCTTTACAAGTACCATTCCAAGATTTACAACACATTAGACATTCATACAAGGAACTTCATAAAACAAACCGATGAAACCTTTACAAATCTTTCCTTTATCTACTTGCACAAGCCATCTGCACAAGTATTAACTTGAGTTAGTTTGTAAGAACTGAGCATGATAAGAGCTACAACATAAGACATTGTGTTGTTACCTAATTGTTTTATAGAAGGAAAACTATTGTTAATGAAACAACCCTAGAAACACAGGTTAAAATTTGTGAAAAGACTTTCCAGTAAATCAATAAGGAAAAATAAATCTCATAGATCCAACAAGGAGTAGTATTTAAATACGATCTCATCAATTCAATCCTATTGAGTCTATTTAAAAAACCAATATGCACTTTTTACCAATTTCTAATCATCTAAACATAGTTATTTAGGAAGGAAGGAATTCACATGTCCTATACTAACCTTATCCTTCCAGTGAAATCACAACTCAAGTCCCTCAATTAAACATATTCTAACTTTTCAAGAAGAAGCACAAGTCTTGAACAACTACCATTCTCTAATCACTATAGAAATGTTTATTCAAAATTTTGTGACTGGAAGAACTGAAAGATAAACCAAAATCTAAATACATTTCATCAACTACTATACTATTTTAGGGCCCAATGTAGAGTCCAAATAGGATTGATCTAGAACAAGTTCCTACACTAAGGTGAGGAAGATTTAGTCAGTTAAAACAAGACTAGATAACTTACATATGAAGCTTTCAAGGTAAGGGTGATTAAGTAGACTGCTCAAAATCTATCATGCCAACAATGGAAAAGAAAATCACTAATTCTCATTAGAAAATAATTTCCTATAAAAGAAGTCAATAATTTCAACCCTATTAATTTCATCGGTGTGTTCGTTATGAGATTCATTTCCAATACAATGATATTTAAAACTATAGCCATATTTTAAAGGGATGAATTAAATTTTAAAAAAGAAAAGAAACTCCTAATCATTCTTCAACAATCTCCATCAATTCAATCATGCCATAAGTTTTCCACTATACTACAATCCACATCCTATCAGCTATCTACATGAAGTTGTATACAATCAAAAATGGCTTAACATGAACGGAATTTTGTCACCTATGTCCCTTCGAACCAAGTCCCTTTCACGGTCTAAATATTGATGCCATCAAACAGATAAACAATTCCACATGAATTAAATGTAGTCACTAAGCATGCCTATAGGAGGTCTATTCTAGCATTGACAAGACACAACAACATAAGGATAGGGAACTCTAGAAAGGTCCACCAAGATACTGAAATCAAGAATCCACCAAATCAACTCATACTAATATAGCCAAGATGAGAGAGAGAGAATTATAACACAACATGCACTTCAAGTGATCAAGCTACAGATTGAATACACAAGAAAATTTCTACATAATTCTAAGGGATCAAGGACATCAATAGTTCTAATCAACAAAATCATAGAATACATCCTTCTCTGATAAAAATTAGGATCCAAGTTATAAGGATAAAAATGTTTCCTTTAACAATAATTACAGAAGTTCACAGTTTAAAATCACACACAATAACCCCACTCAAAGAGATATTTTCATGAAAAGAAAAGTTCATTTAATAAAACATTTAGATAAAAGTAGAAGAATTAAGGTGTAGGGCTTATCATGCCTGAAATTTGCTTCCACCCATTGCATAGACACCTCACCGACCAACAACAACACTCAACGGGTTGAATCTCTATCCACAAACATCATGGGTACTAAAACCTCCACATACTATGATGTTGGAATGATGTGGAACTCTAAAAACCGTGAGTGCATTTGTATTAATAAATGAGGTCCCAAGGACTACCCTAATGGCAAGTGGATACACAAAAATTAGTTTATTGGAAAGGTCCCAGGAGCCTATGAGAGATAGGGGAAAAATAGACCCCCATAACCTTACAAAAATACTCGAGCCTACATCGAATGGGATAGTTAGAGCAGGGCAAAGAACCGTCAATGAAGCACAAGTGAAAAAAAAATTCTATGCGATCCTGGGAATAGGAGAAAAAGAGGCCACACATGCAAAAGTGCAAGAAACCACAAGGCAGGTAAACTTATTTGCAAAACACCTCAAGGAGATGAGGTCACAGGTATGCCATGATTGTAGGGAAAGCACCAAAGAGGAAACAAAAAAACAAAAACAAAAAAAAACATCCTGGTCTGATCACCCTAGAGAAAAATACATGCGCGGCAAGGGGAAAAAAAGATCTTTGGAACAGAAAAGAACATCCATCAGACCACAATGGAAGGAGAATTTATAAGATGAAGTCACGAATCTTTTACAAGTCGTATACAATGCATGGAGGAAATCATATGGTTAAAACACTGTTGACTAAACACCTGTAAGAGATTTGGTCTTCAAGGAAACACTATCACATAAGGATAGGCACACAAAACAAAGGAATCCTAAACTCAACCCTACTTCACCCCCACACCATCACTAAGTTTCCATTCTGAACAACTGAACTTTTCCAAGCACAACCATGTAGCTGTGTCAAAATGGTAGTTTGGAACAAGTAAGGACATCCACCCACGCACACAGGAGATGAGCCTTCACTCCAACATTGCAAAAGAAAGTCCATATTACATAGACCCACAACCATTTTCCAAACCCCACGCAGCCAACAACAAAAGGGAAAGAAAATGCCTCAGCATGCCTGACACAAGGCCCCAAAAAAAAGAAAAATAAAAATAAAGCTTCCTTCTATCCCACTCTGGCACCATAAAGAAGATAAGTAGGGAGGTAGGCGTCCACACTTCCAAGGCATATCCACGCCTCCACATCCTAGAATACCAGAGGGAAGGAAAACAATAATCATACTCGAACAAGGAAAATTAAATTATCTTAAATAATGGTAGGTTGGTGGAAGAAATGTCGAATTCTCCTTTAATTAAATTATTAAAAAAAAAAGCATGTATGCGGGCTTGAATGACCAAGGATGAAAACACTAGTGGTTGGATTTTTCGATGGCAATTTAGGAAAATGACCAACCACGACATGAAAATAGGGTAATTTCTTACATTTGCGTGAAACGAGGCTCACGCTACAGAAATGACCAATAAGAAAATAAAATAGATTTTGATGTAATTAATAATAATATTGATAAAAATTGAGACTAAAATAAAATAATCATCAGTCAAAAATTAAATAATAATAATATTATTATTATTATTTACAACCTAACGTAATTATTAGTCATATCAATAATGACTCGAGAGTCAAGCTTAGCAAAATGATGAAAATATTTTCCTTTAATAGGATAATCATACAGGATGCTACAAGGTCCCGAGCTAGAGGTGTTGATAAAGACTCTAGAAGGAAATATGGGGAAGAAGGTGATTATTCTTCTCTGCAATAGGTTTGAAAGTAGCTAATGATCAATGAGTGAACGCACACAAAATTTCAATGCTTAGCGACATAGTCAGCGAAGAAAAACTAGGGTAAACATAAAACGCAACATTACAACATCAAACAGTGTTTCTACCCTTAGAAATAATATAAATGGTGTATTGAAATTACACCACTTCATGAAGGAATAGGAAGGGAACAATTCAAAGAACTATGAATCTAGTCCACGGAAATGTGACAATGGTCTAGAAAATGATTGCAATGAACCAAATATAATTCCATGAATGTAGAATCATTAGAGTATAAAAGGATCTAACATCTCTAAAAGGATTCCCAAGTTAAGTGAAGGCAAAGTAGTAGCCCCGACAATAGTGGAAAGATGATCCACAAGAAATGGTAGATCAGTGATGGTATTTGAAAAAGTGGAAGTGATAAGAGTCCTAAAGGGGGGACTCTAACATAGGATATGAATGAATCCTCCAAAACACCTATAGAAGGATGAGAAACTCCCTACATGGAAACACAAGTAGGAACTATGAAGAGATGACTAAGCTATGAAAATACTCATTGAAAAAGGGTGGCTCGAAAAATAGAAGAGGAATGTTGGATACATATAAATCATCAACACATGAAGGAGGAGGATTGAAAAGGGCCTCACACAATGGAAATAGAAAGGAGGAAGATGAAATGATGGTATGAGGCTAGGAACAAGACTACCTGATGGTTGATGAGAAGGGAAGAGTGTCAACATTCTATGAAAGGTGGCCGAGAGAAGAAGGATAAAATTCCTCATTTTTACTCTCCTAATAAGAACTAGAAGAATAATCCTCATCATCGGCATAAATAGGCAAATTAGTTTCATGAGAACTATCATCACATGAAGAAGGGAAGGAGATAATTATATCAATGGAGCAAAGAACGTTAATATTTGAAGGGTATCCAAATAAGAAATGAAGGATTCTCCAAACAAAGGTCAAGGACACTCCATGTGTGCTACATAATGGTGGAGAGGCCTAGAATTTTATGCCAAAAATGGCCAATGACCATGCTACAAGTGTCAAACCAATCTTCAAGTTAATCAAGATCACTGGGTGCAGTTACTCGTCCATACAAATAACAATAAAAGTCATCATGAATAAGAAAACATTCCATGCTCAAATGCCACAGTGCATAGTTATCCCTACTAAGAAGAATAGGTGGAGGTTGTAATGCAGAAACGGTCCTATGAAGCATATATTTGGGAAAATCAATCTCCATAGTGTAAATACAAAAAGAGTAATAAATGTAGAATGCAATAAAGAAGGGTGCAAGAATACACACAAGATTACAAGACGTCAAACTCAACCAAGAGTGTGTCTCGCATGGAATATGACACCCAAGAATAATGATAACCCCCTATTTGTGACACTTTAAAAGTAGTGTGTTGATTACAATAAGGTATGTCCATGCGATGTGAGACAGTTGACCACTCACCTTACAGTAGGTGATGAATTACACAAGAGTGGAGGCCACAATAATTCTCGATCAACAACATGTAAAAAGCACAACAAAGGCATAAGAAATGAACAAGGAGAAAGAAAAATTCCAGTGTAAGAAAAATCATCTCATGTTTGCAGCATAAACCCCCTTACTGCAAGACTTTGGTGGTCACGCTCACTAGTCTGCAAGAAATAATCAGGGTGATTACAATGAGAAATGGGCTCAAAATGAGTCTTGGTGACCTCCAAGATGCTGAAAATGATCATGGAAAGTAAAAAAATGCTAGGAGGGGTGAAGCACACTCCAACAACTGTTAATAGCAAAAATATCTCAATAATGCTATAAATTGTATAATAAAATTTCCCGATTAGCTTAATTTGAAAAAAATAAAGGGAAAAATAACGATAACATTAGAAAAAACTACTAAATTAAACTACTAAATGAGATTAAAATGAGCTTCAAAATTAATTAAGGTTCCAAATTAACAAAAAATTTCACGAGAAGCACGAAAACCAAAAAAAAAAAAGTAAACAAAAACCAAATTCAAATGAGTGCACACATTTACCAAACATCCTCTCTCATACCATATTGTATTGTTCTATGAGGATCAAGATAGAACCCCATGCACATCGATCAAGGTTTCACTTCAATGGATTTATGAACACTTCACGTAGTAAGCAAGAGATCAAATCACAAAATGAGAATCAACTACAAAAAGACAACGACATGTCTTGCATGCTCATATATAAAAAAAAGAGGTACATATAGGATTTCTATGTAACTCATGTGCATGACACATATACACAACCCTAACTAACCCTATTGACCTATTCCACTATTACATATTCTCATTAAGTGAGATGACTAACCATCAATGGTGGACAAGTAGTCGAATGATGACAAAAAATTCATATACACCAACATAGTCAATTGTTATAATGGAAACTAAACTCTAACTCAAAAATATATATAATTCTTTAAACATTAAACAATTTAAAAATTATGCAAAGGATATGAAAAACATAGAAGGAATTAACCTATTTTTTTGTGGAGGGAGAAGCTCTTGTTGTTTTCATGTCTTTGAGAGTTGAAATATTATTTTGTAGATATCGAAGGATTAGGGTGATTAGTCCCAAATAGTGTTCCATAAGAGGTAGTAGATAAGAGGAAATGTTTAGACTATGAATATCCCATATACTTCAATTCCTTACCAATTTGATATTTTTTTGATAAATAAGGAAACGGAATTAAACAAAGTTTGCAGTTTATATTTTACACTTTCTATATTTGAAATATAGTGATATAAGAGGAAAGAGTAGTCCATAAATTTCTCAATTTTTCATTAATGCTTTATAATAAACCCATAGACCACACCATTTTAGATGGATCTAGACCTAATTTGTTTCAAATTTGAAACTAAATATACCTTGTAATGAATGGAAATTGTATTGCACCCATAAGGTGCTACTATGATAAACAAGTCATGTAAGGAGTTTTAACATGTAGACTATATTATGATTTAATTAGCTTCTAACATCCATTATACATGACCAAAATAATCCATTAAATCTTGAAATGAACTAATAAAATGATAAGAGATAATTCACTTGCTCAAAATACAAGATGGTAGAGTGACTTAGCTTGTTTAGGAATATTTGTGATATATCTCGTCTAATAGGTACTAAAATAGGAGAAATCGGGACAATGTATCTTACACAAGATATTATAAAATTGAAGAACTTACATATTCATGACCATATGTGATTTATATGATCTACGTGGGGATTGTACACTCTAGGATAAGGAATGCATAGTATTTTACCAACTGGTGGTGAAGCTCTATAAGTTTATGGGTACAAATTTGTATGAAACTTATTCTTATTACATGTCAATCTTCTTCTCACAATATTGAGATGAAATGTAATGGTCTCAGTAACAAATTAAAAATGTTAACAACATGTAAAATATTTAATTATATAATTATAAAATGTAAAAATAAAAACATATGGTTGTGTGAGCTTGGACCACCCCAGGTATTTAGAATCTAAATTATTGATGCAATCCTAGTTTTGTACTACATGTATTGTTGTCACCCACCCAAAATGTGCAATTTTCTTAAAATTTTTGTGTTTTTGGTTAAGTGACCCCTTTCCCTAATTTGTTTGCCTTTGTGAAGTCTAAGGAGTGTAAAGTTTGACAATTAGTTTATTTTGGGTAAATTTTGTTTATCTAGTGTCGGGCGATAATTGTGGGTTTTTTATGAACTCCAGTAACAAGTTTCTCTAGGCCTCTAGTTCCTTGCATCTCCGTGTTACCCACAATCTTTTAAGTATAGTGTTATGCAGATTTTATGTCTCCCCACAGAACTAGTTCCTTTCGGGGTCCATTTCTCCACAAGCCTTGATTCCCCGCAACAATTTTATTTCTAAGAAATTGTTTGTTTCATATTTTTTTTCATCTCATGGAACTTGTACAACTTATTCCTTCGGGATCTCACTTCCTCATGCATTTTCTTTCTCTGCATGGCTTGGTTTTCCTTTTAATTTTAGATAAAGAAGAGAATTTTGGAGCTTATGGAACTTTTTCTCACCAAGCCCTTGCTCTCCACATTGTGTTTTCCCACACTTGCTTTCTACCATGCAAGCATTGCTTCTTCCTTATATGTATGGAGTTTCTTTAATCGGATAGAATTGTTCCTTGAGACACCCCATTTCCTGCAAGATCACACTTTCTACTTGTCATCCAATTTCTTTGTAACGTGGACGATGAAGAACTTAGTGCAACACAAGGAACTTGTTGCTTTGGGCCTCTTCTTTCCCTCATTCCTTTCATACCCACTTTGTAAGGGAAATTGGTTAACTAAGTTCTCCAAAGCCCGTTGATTTCCACATTGCACTAATTTCCAAATCAAGCCTATTTTCAAGTTTTTTTACTATAAAAGGAAATTTGGAGTCTTTCCTTAATCATTTTCACTATTATAAATTGAGTTTTCATAGTTCATTGCTCACTTTGCTCCCGTACCCTAGAAAGACATTTTTGGTCATAATTTTCTCATTTTCGGTCCAATTTCAAAATTTGAAGTGTGCTAGGACCGTTGTTGAGGCACCATTATTTTCATTCTAGAGGTGAGTCATTTCATGCCTTCTTGATTAAATTTAGTAGTGGTTTATGTTTCTTGACATCCCCTCTTAATATATCTTGAAAGAACATTGTTGAGCCTCCATTTTTCTTGATTTTTATCCCACATCCTCACCATGAAGTTCCAATATGGGGGTATGATAATATTTCTTCTTTTGAGATTTGTGTGCCCAATATATGTGATAGTGATGTTAGACATTTGAATTTGGATGATTTTTGGGCTCGCATTTCCGAAGATACTCCCACCATCATGGCCCAATGCATTAAAAATAGTGGAATTTCCTTTTTTGTTTGTTTCCCTCTATCTCTGCTTCAATGTATTAACATTGTCCTAACATATGCTTCATTTTTTACCTAGAAACCAAAGAATTCAAATACCCTCAAGGCCAAATTATTTCTAAACTTGATGCCAATTACATAAATGCATCCCTGGGGATTCTACTTTTGAGAACTCTAATACCATGACAAAGGCTCAAGCTAAAGCTAAAAACCTCTTAGATCGGGGAAAAGATAATTATAGAAGAATGGTGGGAAAATCCTCACTTAAGGCCCAAAAGAGAGGATATTTGAAATTTCCTAAAGTCTTATATAGATCCAATTTTAAAGAGGAACTGTCAGATATGATCACCTTGCTAGAAAGATTGATGAGAATTCCTTCTACCAATGAATTTCAATTATGGATGTGTGTTTTTATTAACATCATTTGTGAGGGAAAACAAATATTGAATTGGGGAGAGATCATCTATGAAAATCTGAGTGAGAATTTGATGAATGTATAGAAAATTATAACCTTCCATATGACATCCTACCTCATGTATACCATTGCATTCTATAGGGTATGAGTAGGGCTGTCATCAAAAGATGATAAAAATAATGCACTGTTTATGATTTCTACCCTCAAATGACTTATGAAAAAAACAAGAATCATCATAGAATATTCAATGATTCCTTCATAATGTTCATAGTCAGACTATTGGAAGGGAATACACACTAGAGAGCTATCTATAGAAGCAAGGCAATTTATTTCCACCTATGAAAGCCTCTTCATCTAGTTCACAAAGTTTTCATATATCAAGTTATCTGGTTTTGAAGGTGTACCCAAAAAATTGCCTATGTATTGTAATGATAACTCGGTGCTAGTGGAGGTTTGCGAAGTTAATTGGATGTGTTGCAGAAACATGTAAGGACAAGAATATAATACGTATCCAATTCTATATCTCCTTGGTAACTGCACATGTAAATATTCCTTGGAAGATGAAAATATGGAGAGGAAAATCTTTGATTTCAGCTTCCTTACTCATCACAAGAGGTCATCATTTGATAGTAAGGGATTCATCTCGAAGCATCTAATAATGACTTACTATCACTTTCCCACAATTGAGGACTACTGGGAAGACTGTGTAGATGAGTATGAGGTAAGGAAAATGTATTTTGGGAGGCTTTCTTTGTAACAAATCAAGAATATCAACATGTACCATGTCCCTGAAGGCCTAGAGGATAATGAATGTGATTTTTATGATGTGGAATATCTCATAACCATTCGACATATGCCTATCCCAACCATTGATTGGTCGAAAAGGAGAGATATGATCCTTTTGAGTTAGATAACCTTGTTATAATAAGGACAAAACAATGGTTCAATGGGAGAATGAAAGAATACAATGAAGAAATAAAGTCATCCTCTTCTCAGGAAGCTTCCACCTCACATAAAGAATCCTCCACTCCTCTTCAAGAAGTCCCAGCACAATTGAATCCCTCTTCTTCACCCTTGGATTCAACAACCAAGGTGTATATAAAAAAATATAAGTCCATGAGGTTTAAAATATTGATACAAGTACTGAAAAGAGGTGAAGCAAGTAAAAACTCAAGAAACAACTAAAGAATTTTCTCTAGTTAAGAAAGTGTCACAACCTCCTGAGGGAGAGATGAAGGTGCTAGTTGTGCCACTTTCTAGTGTTCCTTCCTCCTATTCATAGAATTTTCTACCTAATTGTTATATTTTTAAGTTGGATTTTTTTTTTTAATAATGGAATTGTAAAATAAATCCAACTTATGTAATTAACTAATTAGGTGTTAGCACTTAATTAAAATACAATTAGTTAGAAAGTTGGTTACATCCTCCCCTCTCGCCTATATAAGTATTTATCCTCGGTTGTAAAGTTGTTGGATATTGGTTCTCTAAATGTAAATATACGGAATTAGATCGATACGAGAAAAAGACACTTCTTTTTCTTTTCCTATAATTTTTGAATGTGAAGATTAATATATTTGAATTGTGAAACTTTGTGTTTAATTCATAGAATGTGATGTGAATAAATTTATATCTTGTCCACATTTATATTTTATGGATTTTCATGTGTATTGGCTCACATGTTCTTAATATATTTTTCATGCATTAGTAAGATATGACTCTAAGGTCTCTATATCTGAATGTGCTTCCTTCTTCTTTTATTTCCTTTACACTAGTGGGTAATCTTGCACAACCAAGGAGGATACTTGTATCCTTGATAAATGAGTGAGTGTGAGCTTTGATTTCTTGATTTATACTTTTTTCCTATATAAGTTGTTTTTTATTCCTCTAAAACCTTATTTCTGGTTGATCTTATTCATTCATAATATTGATAATATGGAACCATTTACCGCACCAATATCCTCATTCATGTTTGATTAAATTGAATATTTTTATATATTTAGATTCTCAAATTTTTGGTGAAATAAGGGAACCTCCCATAAATATGAGGGACCGTTTCCCCAGACTATTGATCGAATTCAACAACCAAATTTCCAACCAACATGTTCTTAATGTAGAATCATGTCTCATGTTGTTCTCATAGGGTTTTGTATAAGTGTGTAGAATTAACCAACTCCTACGGGTTCCATTGTGTCTTTTGACAAAAATATAGTCGGATAAATGTGTAGTATAAAATGTACCTAGTATGGTAGTACTAAGATGTGGCATGACTAGGATATGTGACCTAAACCTTTTTTTGATTGAAACCCTTGTGTAATAATTGGAGTGAATGCATTCTTTAAGATAAGTCTCCAGGACCATAATTAGTTCATACTTATTGAGGGAATCTAACTCATTCTACAAATCCTATAAATAACTCTTGTTTGTACTCCTTTAGCTAGATATTATATATTATTTTTATTTTATCTGATAAGTAGTGTCCTTACATTATATTTAATTTTAATGAATCACTTCCAAAGCTTTATATTACCCATTTCACCATGTAATAGACTCAGTAATATTTCTGATGACTAGTATTTTAGCTCACTATACCACCCTTTTTCGAGTTCTTGAAACCTTTTACCTGCACAAAATCTAGAAAACTAGTTTCCATTGACCTATCAATAAAGCACACAAACCCATTTCCTCTAAAAATTGTTTGGAGAGAAAATTTCTTAGATACCACTACAATACCTACACAATATCTTCTAAATCATAATGTTAAGGAGAAAACTCTAAGACCTTTCCATTGACTACAATCTAAGATCTTGAAATGATCCAAGGCTTTTGAAACCTTTCCCATACATTGACTTTTGAAAATAGGAAATTTGAAATTTTTTATTATTATTTCTATTATTATTACTAATACTAGTCATTAGAGATAAGATAATCTTGTCATCTAACTTGTCATTGTTATTTCTATTATCACTAATACTAGTTGTTTCCCATGATTTTTATATTTTTATCACTATGTTTCAATATAGATTCATTATTTGATTTCTTACTACATTGAATTCACTTATTATGATGCTATGAATAATTTCTTTATACATCATATGGGCCTTTCTTGTCATATGACATAGTGGGTAACCCATGTTTGTGGATTCATGCCTATTTTGCATACATGTAGTTATTTCTATTATTTTGGCACATAATTCATTCTACTATGATTGATTTATGACACCATGGGTGTCCCATGTTTATAGATCCATTCTTATATATAAATATGGTTTTACATTTTTGTTTGCATGATTACACGCTAGTTTTTTTCTATTATTCTATTGTTTCTAGCTTGCACCGATTATTACATTGCTATTTTTTCATGACATGATTTCTATGTTCATTACATAGTTATTTCACTATGGAGTAGTACATTATCTATTGTTACTAGTTTTTTCACAAATTTATTCTTATTTGTTTCTTATTACATGTTGTTTGTGCTCGTATCATGGTTCCCACCATACAAAAATCATATCGCAGCTATTAATTTGTAATTATGGCCACCAACTTATCCTTCTACATCCTCTTGTAATCTCCGCACTCAAATTTTCTATCGTATGCACCTCAAAATAAGGGAAATTTTACAAGGTATTTCTACAAATACAAAAAAATTGTAAAATATGCGTGAATAGATTTCTATATGGTTCATATCCTAAGAAAAATGCCATAAATAATGAAAAGTTGTATAATTCATACATATTTAATATTATA
Source organism: Taxus wallichiana var. yunnanensis (assembly GCA_018340775.1). Lineage (NCBI taxonomy): Eukaryota > Viridiplantae > Streptophyta > Pinopsida > Cupressales > Taxaceae > Taxus > Taxus wallichiana. The sequence goes on from CM031234.1 coordinate 1,032,929,070, forward strand.
CAACACATTCAATACCATGGTAAGGTCCTAACCTCTCTATACATTGTTGGACAAATAGAAGTTTAACTCAAAATTCAAGCTTTTACATATTCTAACAGACATATTTAGGATTTATATATAGGTAAAAATATGGATTACATAATTAAGAGAAGGATATATGGGGAATGAGTACTTCATTCCCCATTTACACAAGAAATTCAAATATAATTACAAAATGGTTTGGTGGTGCGCCTTGATCTCTTCAAAAATTTATTAGAGTTCACTTATAATTTTAGGCATAGTAGCACCTTATGGGAGAACAACATGGGTCATTCCATATAAGTTATATTATAAATAATTGGATCTAGATTTTAGTTAGTGGGTTAAGTGGAAAATGTTGAAGTAAAAATGTGAGCTTCATAAACTAATCTTTCCCCTTATCTCAATAGATTCCTATAAAATTAAAGTGTTGAAGAAAATATGTGAGCTTTGTAGATAGAACTTTCCTTCTCTCTCTTTCACACTATCAAATGGATAAGGAATCTAAGTACATGGGTCCTTTTTATCCTAGTCCTTTCTTCTTTACTATATCTCATGACACAACATTAAGGAATAGTAACTATAGTCGTTTGACATAATCCAAAGAATACTCCAACTCTTCAAGGCATGGAAACAATGAGTGTTCCCCCTTCCTAAAAAATATTTGTACTCCATCCATGTTTTTGTTTCCTTTACATACTTTCTAGAATGTTCAAAGTAATAATGTACTATCTATATTTATATTTATACTTTATTTTGTATCATAGATATTGACTAAACTTGATGTTGCAACTTTCATCATGGAGCATGCCAACAACAACACATCATGAATTCTTATTCGAGTGAAGGATAAATTTTTGTGCACACTCATGTATGTTTTTCCTTAAAACATGTAACTTTAAATTACACACTTAAATGGGGAAATGTAGACACTAAAATCTAGTAACTTTTCCTTGTGCAATTCCAAGTGTGACATTTTATCCTTTTCAAGACAAATTATCACATTTAAAATCCAATCTCCTTATATCTCTAGTCATTATATAACTTTCTAATCATTATACTTGCATCCTCCATCAACAAATATGGAAATATTATTCACTTAAAGAGTTATAAGACATCTCCTAATCATTACACATCTTTAATTTTAGGAAATTATCTCTCCTATCCAAAACCATATAAAGTGTCGATGTGGTGTCTGTTCTTAGATGACATGTATTATCCTTTCTCTTCTAAATAACCAACCCTTCCTTCAATCACAAATCATTCCTTGGGTCATTTCATAGTCCTATTCTCATTCTTATCACAATATCTCATCTACATAATATTATATAACAAAGCCCTTATCAATTTTTATAGCTCCTCACATTATTACAAGCTCCTATTACAAGAATCATTCCAATGGTATTCAACGAGTTCCTATATATTTTCTACTCATATCCACATCATCTAGGTTAGTCCCTGTTATAATTCTAAAACACTCAACAATGTCAAGGTGCCAATTTATACCCATCCATAAGCCTACATAGATTATAGAGCCATGTCCTAAGCAAGAGAAAAAACACTCCAAGCATTCCACATGGGTTTCAATCAACACAAGGGTTAGATCACATATTTGTGTCACTTACATTCAATACTATGCATTTATCTCTCTATCTCAGTGTTAAGAGACACAAGGGCACCCCACTATTTTGGTTAGCTTTACACACATGGAAAACAACACTTAGGATAATTACTTGAGGCTTGATTCCATATAAATGATATGTATTTAATTACTTATA
>CM031234.1:1032930965-1032981116 GCA_018340775.1 Taxus wallichiana var. yunnanensis
GTGCATTTGTGTGCGTGTACAAAGTGCGTGTGTGTGGGCGTGTTCAGAGTGCACGTGCGTGTGCATGTGCGCGTGCGCAGATGTGTGTGGGTGCGTGTGCGTGTGCATGTGCATGTACAGCGTGTGCGTGTGTTGGTCCGTGTGCGGATCTGTAGACATGTGTGGTCACATGTGTGTGCGTATGCGCGTGGATGTACATGTGCGCGTGCTTTTGTGGAGTGCGTGTGCATGTGCGCGCGCGCGCTTGTGTGTGTGCATGTCGAGTGCGCGTGCGTGTGCATGTGTGCGTGTGTGCATGTGCGCGTGTGTGTGCGTGTGCGGCTGCGTGTGCACATGCACATGCGAGTGTGTGTGCGCGTGCGTGTGCATGAGCGTGTATGTGTGCGTGTGTGTGTGCGTGTGCGTGTGTGTGTGTGTGTGTGTGTGTGTGCGTGTGCGAGTGCTTGTCCTTGTGTGTGTGCATGTACGTGTCCGTTTGCGTGTGCGCATGCGTGTGTAGGTGCACGTGCGTATCTTTATATGTGTGCACATGCGTGTGTGTGTGCATGTGCGTGTGTGTGTGCAGGAGCATGTGTAGGTGCACGTGCGTATCTTTATATGTTTGCACATGCGTGTTTGCGAGCGTGTGCGTGTGCGTGTCAGGAGCGTGTGTAGGTGCGCGTGTGTGTGTGTGTGTGCGTGTGTGTTTGTGTGTTTATGTGCGCGTGCGTGTCTATTTGTGTGTGTGCGTTTATGTATTTAGAGTGCGCGTACGTGTCATTTTGTGTGTGCGTGCGCGCGTGCTTATGTGAGTGTGTGTGGGTGCGCTTGTGTGTGCGTGTGCGTGTGCATGTGCGTTTGCATGTGCGTGTATGTGTGCGTATACGGGTGCATGTTCGTGTGCGTGTGCGTGTGCGTATGCATGTGCAAGTGCGCGTGCGTGTCTGTTTGCGTGTGCGTGTGTGTGTGCAAATGCATGTGCGCATGCTTGTGTGAGTGAGTATGTGTGTGTGTGCGTGCGTGTGTGTGTGCATGCTCGTGTGAGTGTGCATGCCCGTGTCCATGTGTGTGTGCGTGTGCGTGTCTGTGTGTGTGTGTGTGCGTGCAAGTGTGCGTCCATGTGCGTGTCCGTGTGCGTGTGCGTGTGTGTGTGCGGAGTGCGTGTGTAGAGTGCGTGTGCGGGTGCATGCGTGTGCACGTGCGGTGTGCGTGTGTGTGTGCGTCTGCGAGTGCATGTGCGTGTATGTGTGTGTGTGTGTGTGTATGTGTGTGTGCGTGTGCATGTGTGTACATGTACATGTGTGTGTGTGCGCAGTGCGTGTGTGTGGAGTGAGCGAAGTGCGCGTGCGTGGGCATGTGCGAGTGCGGGTGTGTGTGTGCATGTGCGTGTGCACGTGTACATGTGTGTGTGTGTAGGTGCATGTGTGTGGAGTTTGCGAGTGCGCGTGCATGGTCGTGGGCGCGTGGGCGGGTGTGTGAGGGTGCGGGTGCGTGTGCGAGTACGTGTGCATGTAGAAGTGTGCGTGCATGTTCGTGTGTGTGTGTGCGTGTGCATGTGCGCAGTGTGCATGCTTGTGCGGAGTGCATGTGTGCACACGCATGTGCGTGTGCTGCGTGTGCGCGCGTGCGAGTGCGTGTGCATGTGCATCTGCACTGCGTGTGCGTGTGTGTGCGTGTGTGTGCATGTGTGTGCGTGTGTGCGTGTACATGTGTGTGTGCAGTGCAGTGTTTGGGAGTGTGCATGTGTGCGTGCGTGGCGTGTTGGGTGTGGGTTCGTGCGTGAGCATGTGCGTGTGCGTGTGCATGTGTGTGTGCGTGTGTGTGTGCGTGTGCGTGTGTATGTGCGTGTGTGTGTACGTGTCCCGTTTGCGCGTGCGCATGCATGTGTAGGTGCGCGTGCGTATCTTTCTTATTTGCGAATGCGTGTGTGCGTGCATGTGCGTGTGCGTCTGCATGTGTGTGTGTATGTGCGAGTGCGAGTGCGTGTGTGTGTGCGTGTGCATGTGCTTTGTGCTCGTTTGCGTGTGAGTGTGCATTTGTGTGTTTAGGTGCGCGTCCGTGTGCGAAGTGCGTGTGTGTGTGCATGTAATGCGTGCACGTGCGTATGCGTCAGTGTGAGTGTGTATGTGTGTGTGTGTGTGTGTGCGTGTGCATGCTCGTGTGCGTGTGCATGCCCGTGTCCATGTGCGTGTGCGTGTGTGTGTGTGTGTGTGCGTGTGCATCAGCGTGTGTGTGTGTGCGTGCGCGTGTGTGCGCGTGTGTGTCGTGTGCGTGTGAAGGTGCGTGTGCGAGGTGCATGTGTGTTCACGTGCGTGTGCGTGTGCGTGTGTGTCCGAACGTGCATGCGCGTGCGCGTGTGTCCTTGTGTGTACGTGTACATGTGTGTGTGCAGTGCGTGTGTGTAGGAGTGTGCAAGTGCACGTGCGCTGGCATGGCGCATGCGCGGGCTTGTGCGGAGTGCGGTGCGTGTGCGCGTGCATGCATGTGTACATATGTGTTTACATGTGCATGTGTGTAAGCGTGTGCATGTGTGTGTGCCTATACATGTGCGTGTGCATGTAAGTATGCGAGTGTAGTTGCGTGTGCGTGTGCGTGTGCGAGTTCTTGTCTGCGTCGTCTGTGTGTGTACGTGTGCGCATGCGTGTGCGCGTGCATGTGTGTGTGCACGTGCGCGTGCGTGTGTGTGAGTGCTTGTGTGCGTGCTTGTGCGTGCGCGTGTGCATGTAGATGTGTGTGCGTGCGTGTGTGTGTGTATGCGTGTTCACGTGCATGTGTGTGTGTGTGTGCGTGTACCTTTGTAGGTGTAGGTGTGTGCGTGCATGTGTGTGTGTGCGTGTGCGTGTGCGTTTGCATTTGCGTGTGCATGTGAGTGTGCGTGTGTGCGTGTGCGTGTGCATGTGTGTGCGTGTGTATATGGATGTGCGTGTGCGTGTGCGTATGCATGTGCGTGTGTGTGTACTTGTTTTGGTGTAGGTGCGTGTGCGTATGCATGTGCGCGTGTGTGTACTTGTTTAGGTATATGGGTGCGTGTGCAAGTGCGCATGGTCATGGTTGTGCGTGTGTCCGTGCATGTGTCTTGTGTGTGCTTATGTGAGTGCGTGTGCATGTGCATGTGCGTATGCATGTACGTGTGTGTGTGCATATACATGTGTGTGTGCGTATACATGTGCATGTGCGTATGCGTGTTTGTTTTTGTGTGTGTGTGTGTGTAAATGCATGTGCGCATGCTTGTGTGGCGTATGTGTGTGTGTGTGTGCCCGTGTCCATGTGCGTGCGCATGTGTGTGTGCATGTGCGTCGAGTGTGTGTGCGTGCGTGTGTGTGTGCGTGTGCATGTTTGTGTGTGTGTGTGAAGGTGTGTGTGCGGTGCGTGTGTGTGCACGTGCATGTGCGTGTGCGAGTGTACATGCGTGTGCGCATGCAAATGCGTGTGTGTGTGCGTCTACACGTGAATGTGTGTGTGTGTGTGTGCGTGTGCGTGTGCGTGTGCTTGTGTGTCCATGTGTGTGCGTGTACATGTGTGTGTGCAGTGCATGTGTGTGGGAGTGTGCAAGTGCATGTACGTGGCATGGGCGCAAGCACATGTGTGTGTAGGTGCGTGTGTGTGGGAGTGTGCAGTGCATGTATGTACGTGGGCATGGGCACGTGTCAGGCGTGTACGGGTGCGGGTGCGTGTGCATGTGCGCGTGTGCGCGTGCATGCGTGTATACATATGTGTTTACGTGTGCGTGTGCGTAAGTGTGTACATGTGCGTGTGCTTGCACGTGTGCGTGTACGTATGCGAGCAGTGCAGTGTGTGTGCGTGTGCGTGCATGTGCAAGTGCGCGTGGTTGTGCATGTGCATGTGCGTGTGCGTGTGTGAGTGCGTGTGCATGTTACGGTGCACGTTTGTTTGTGTGTGCGTGTGCGCGTGCATGTGTGGGTGCGTGTGTGCGTGAGTGTGTGAGTGCTTGTGCACGTGTGTGTGCGTCTGCGTGTGCGTGTGCGTGTGGATGTGCGTGTGCGTATGCGTGTGCGTGTCCATGTGCGTTTGTGTGAGTGTGTACGTGTGTAGGTGTAGGTGTATGTGCGTGTGCAAGTGCGCGTGGCTGTGCGTGTGCGTGTGTGTGTGCATGTGCATGTGGAAATGCGTGTGCGTGTGCTTATGCGTGTGCGTGTGTATGTGCGTGTGTGTGTGCGTGTACTTGTGTAGGTGTAGGTGCGTGTGTGTGTGCAAGTGCGCGTGGTTGTGTTGTTGCAAATCAGCAGCACCCCCTGGATGTTGATCAAATTTCTAGTTTGATCATACTAACATCCAGTGTGGTTGCACAACATTGAATCCTTTCCCTAAGTGTGGGACTTGCAAAATGAGAAAGGAATCTCCATTTTAGAGGCTGGTTCCTCAGTTCCTCTGGTCAAACTTATCACTTACAAGTTGCACAAGTCTATATTCCTAACCCTACCCTAAATTCCAAAGGAGACAGAGATAGAGAATGCAAAAAAGCTAAAACTAATGTTAATAGGTGATGTACCAAAGGAGTGGTGAGCATTTTTACTTCGCAGATTGACATGATCCATAAAAATGCAACAAAGAACCTCATGCACAAACCGATAATTGTAATGAAGGATCATAAATTAACCAAACAACACAAAAGGCGAGAGGATGAAAACTAATCACGAGAGGCTGTGATTGTTATTTTAACTATCAAAATCACTTGCATTACAACACCCGAGAGGCAAAATAAAGTTGCAGCTCTTAGAAAAGGTCGATATTCCACGAAAATCACTTCCAAGGTGAGAAAGGAACTGTGTAATACACAAAAAATGTTCAACCTTTGAAAATGAGCCAAAACTCGGCTTTTAATGTGCGGGGCGAGCCCAGGAGAGAGAAACACAGGAAAACGTGGAAGGGATTCAACCATTGACCAAAACGCATTCAAAACAACATGGGCATCCTTACAGACCCATCCCCTGACATTTTTAGCCATGCTGGGAGAGAATGCGAGCCATTCTTCATTAAAAACGGTGGTTGAAACGTCATTTCTGTCCATGACCACGTGCCAGAGGCGTTTTTGATTTTCTCTCTCCAAACTCCATCAAAATGCAAAAATGACCCCGGAATCTTGTAGAGAATTTCACTAGCTTTCCATTGATATAAAGAACGCGAAAAACCGAGCTCTAGATCGAAAGATATGGCCATTTGAAGTTTTAGGGCAAAACAGGGCCAAATCGGGTTGGCGGGCAAAAATTCAAATTTTGCACTGTTATCCAAAATGTGCCCCATGCTCATTTTGTGGCTAACTCCTCTCATTCTTCCCTCTCTTGTGCCTTAGTCACAAAATTTTGTTTTTCGGCACTCAAAACCTTCGGAAATGGCACCATTGGATAGAGCTCTTTCTCGGCTTTCCGAGAAGGTAAAGTTTTCCTCCTAACTCCTCATATTTTTCAAGTTATGGCTCGGCGGAGTTTTTGTGGAAAATTTTCCCTTAGGAGGCCTGTGGCCAATAGGAAGCCGCCACGTGGCACCTGGAGTGGCGGAGCACGGGGAAAATTTGAAAAAAATTCCAAAGACCAAACGGGTAAAAATTCAAACTTTTGCCCGCCGATCTGATTTTGGCTTGTTTTTGCCCTAAATTTTCAAATCGCCATATCTTTCGATCCAGAGCTCGATTTTCACGTTCTTTATATCAATGGAAAACTGGTGAAATTCTCTACATGATTCTGGGGTCAATTTTTATTTTTGTTGATCTTGGAGAGAGAAAATCAAAAACACCTCGCACGTGGTAATGGCGAAATGACGTTTCAACAACCGGTTTTAATGTAAAATGGGTCGCATTCTTCTTCAAAGATGGCCAAAATGTCGGGCATGGGTCCGTAAGGATGCCCATGCTTTTTTAATGCATTTTCATTCAATGGGGAATGGCTTCCACATTTTTACATGTTTTCTCTCTCTGGCTCGACCCATGCATTGTAAAAGCCAGATTTGGCTCATTTTTTGAGGTTGAACATTTTTTTTTGGATAGCAAGCTTCTTCTTTCACCTTCAACAAGTGATTTTTGCAAGTATCAGACCTTCTTCATGATTGTAACAGGTTTCTGCCTCTTTGATGTTGCAAATGCAAGGATTTTGATAGTGAAAAATGACAAGTCTGAGACTCTGTGATCAATTTTCAATCCTTTGTATTGTCTTGCTTCATTTCAAACCTCTAATTGCATCTTATCAGCCTGTGTATGATGTTTCATGTTGCATTTTATGAAATTGTGTCGATTTGCATGAACAAGAAGTGTTCACCACTCCTTTGGTGTATCACCTATTAGTTTAGTTTCAATTTTTACACTTTCTATCTCTATCTCCTTGGAATTTAGAGTAGGATTGGGATTCAAACCTCTACAATTGTGCAAATAATGTGATCTCGATCGGAGCGTTGAGGGACCATCCTCTAATCTGGAGATTCCTCTTCCATTTTTGTAAGTCCCACACTTGGAGAGAGGTTTTAATGTTGTGCAATCACACTTTGGATGCCCGAAACATCAACTTAGAAACCTGATTTGCATCCAAGGGTCTGCTTATTTCTGCAACAATAGTTTTGCACGCACTGGTGGGACCTTAGAGGTCTTTCACTTTATCTTTGATAGGTTGGTGTGTTCCTATTAAAGATTTAGCCTTTTGGAGGCACTTTCAAAAGCACATCTGGCAACTCCATCTGGTAAACAACTCATTCTCTAAGTTGCAGACCTGTTTTCCATTCATTTCCATCCATTCTTCTTTCCATCATTTTCATTCTTTTCCATTCCATGAAGTTGTGCAATCATGACTTCATTTCCATCATGGAATTCACATTTACAACAGTAGTATATCACACCTCCAACATGTTTTACAAATCCTCCAAATCAGCATTTTGATCAAATTCAAAATCAGCATGTCTACCCATATGAGCAGCAGTGCCAAAGTCAGTTTGGATATGAAGCATGTCAAGCACAAGGGTATGCTGGTTGTGAGGGCAGTCAAGAAGAAAATGCAGATCTGCTGGAACAAATCCAAAAGATGGAGGTAAACATGGTGCTATCCAGGGCTCAAGCACAAATGAAAGCTTTCAGAATTGGTTGCAGGACTCCTTGTCCATGGGGAGGCCCTTTTCCAAGACACTTCAGCCCTCAGGAGAAGCTGGACTTCATGATGAAGATGCTACCCCAACTTGCACAATGGACAACAGAAATAGAGGCCTATACACTTGGTGTTGAACAACCTTGTCAATGGGTAAGTTCTACACCATCATCTGGTTTTTCTCTTCCCATTACTCAAGTAGCATCATCTCATTTGGAATTTCAAATTCTAAATCCAGTCAATGCTGCCCCAGGAGTTAATTCCATTTCTCCATTCCCTAGTCTTCCACCACATCTCAATTCTTCCTTCCCCTTTCCTTCCAAACAGTCATCCCCTCCACAAAAGCTAACGAAATACCCTCTCCTCTAAATAAACAAGAGTTTCTACCTCCTCCACCAAAAGAAATTGCCTAGCCATTTGAGTTACAATCCACTTCTCCTCTTGCATTCCCAAATCCATGTTGGGAGGATAAAAATCAGAATTCTAGTCAAGGAAAACAATAGGAAAAAGAAAAGCCAAACAAGGATGAAGAAATTCAAAGTCTCAAGAGTTGGGCTCTTAAATTTGGCATGACAAAGATCCCCTTGATGGTTAATCCTTTAGAAGAGGTTGGAGTTGGAAAACAAGTGGTGGTTAGGACTGAATTTGCTGCAGTAGGAGAAGAGCAAAAAGAAGAAGCAGATCAACAATCAGTTTGCTCAGAAAGTAGTGTCCATGTTAGCATTCTATTTGAAGAGAATGCTGATTCAATTCAAGTTGCACAATCAGCCATGGAGGAAGAAAGCTCTGAAGAAGATCCTACAGTCCCAACTTGTCCTCTAGAGCAGCAGATCGAAGAGTTTGACTTAACGAACTTCGTGCTAGAGGAAGAGTTCTATCAAGAACAAGATTGTCTTCAAGTAGTAGAAGAGGGAGAAGCTGCTCCAAATCCAAAAGAAGAGGAGCACATTCTAGTTGTGGAGGAGAAAATTACAGATCCAAGGGCTTTGAGTGCAAAGCAGGCTACAAGAGAACCTTCAATTCTTCTTTCTACTTCATCTCTCTCGAGTTCTAGTGCTAAAGAAGAGTTTGATCTCTCAAACTCAATGTTGGAGGATGAAAGAAACCATGATGATCAAGTTACAGATCAAGAGGATACCGTGGAGGAAGTTGAGCATTTGTAGTAGGACAACAATGAGGTAGTTTATCTGTCAGATTTGGAGGACTGTTTTGATGAAGAAGAACCGGTTGAGTTCCTACCATTCTCTCTTTCATCATCCACGTTCCAAACACCTGAGCCTACTGTCATGAAGGAGAGCACCCATTTGCAGCAGCCTGCATCTTATAGCAGCTCTTTGGAACCAAGATTGGAAGATTTTAATCTTTCATGTCCTTCATTGGAGGAAGAGAAAGGGCAAAAAGGTTCTACCTTTGCTTCTGCACCATCCATTCAAAAGGGTTTACAAGAGAACTCCATTCTTGGAGTTGAAAATCAGGGCAATGGGTATACTCAAAGGACCATACCTTGCCCAATCAGGTATCTGGCTTCATTGGAACCAAAGGAGAAGTCACAACCAGTCATGCTTGCTCCTAAGCATGAGGATGAGCTACAAAGAACCAAGGATCAGCTGTCATACCTCTCCAATCCAAATGCAGAACAACTAAAAGAGGTATTGAATTTTCTTTCACCTGATACCTTGATGATTTGGGTGGAAGACCAGCTTCTTGTTGATTTTCCATTCATCCAATCAGCCATGTTCAATGCCAAATCAGTTGCATGGTTGCCAATTTTGAAGAAAGGAAGCTATTTTACACAACCAGTTGCAGGGTTTGTTTAGCTTACCTTTGCTTCTAGTTAGAATAGAGTAGGTAGGTTTGCTTTCAGTAAAAGAAGTGCTTGTGCACACTCTGCATGTTCCATTTGGAGCATGTATGATTTTTAGTTTTGTAAATAGTTTTGGTCTTTGTTGGTTTTGCTCTTACACACTGTTTTTAAGTGGCATTTTGGTGAGAACAACTCTAAGTTCAATGGGTTTCAAGTGGCTCAGAGGGAAGTTTTCAAGATATCAGGTTGGTTTCAGGTTATTTCTTATGACTCCATACCCAATGGATTGCTAAAAGGCAACTGGTAACTTCATCCAGCAGTCAGATGACCCCTCTGAGTCACCAAAATTGATATCCAAAATGTGCCCCTACTCATTTTATGGCTAACTCCTCTCATTCTTCCCTCTCTTGTGCCTCAGTCACAAAATTTTTCTTTTCAGGCACTCAAAACCTTCTGGAAATGGCACCATTGGATAGAGCTCTTTCTCAACTTTCCAGAAAGGTAAAGTTTTCCTCCTAACTCCTCATATTTTTCAAGTTATGGCTCGGTGGAGATTTTGTGGGAAATTTTCCCTTAGGAGGCCCATGGCCAATAGGAAGCTGCCACGTGGCACCTGGAGTGGCGGAGCGCAGGGAAAATTTGAAATTTTTTCCAAAGACCAAACGGGTAAAAATTCAAACTTTTGCCCGCCGATCCAATTTTGGCCTGTTTTTGCCCTAAATTTTCAAATCGCCATATCTTTCGATCCAGAGCTCAGATTTTCACGTTCTTTATATCAATGGAAAGCTGGTGAAATTCTCTACATGATTCTGGGGTCAATTTTACATTTTGGTTGAGTATGGAGAGAAAAATAAGAAATTCCTTTGGCACGTGGTAATGGCCAGAAATGACGTTTCAACAACCAGTTTTAATGCAAAATGGGTCGCATTCTTCTTTAGCATGGCCAAAAATGTCAGGGAATGGGTTTGTAAGGACACCCATGTTGTTTTAATGCATCTTCATTCAATGGGGAATGACTTCCATGTTTTTTACATGTTTTCTCTCTCCTGGGCTCGACCCATGCATTGTAAAAGCCAGATTTGGCTCATTTTTTGAGGTTGAACATTTTTTTTGGATAGCAAGCTTCTTCTTTCACCTTCAACAAGTGATTTTTGCAAGTATCAGACCTTCTTCATGATTGTAACAGGTTTTTGCCTCTTTGATGTTGCAAATGCAAGGATTTTGATAGTGCAGACTCTGTGATCAATTTTCAGTCCTTTGTTTGTATTGTCTTGCTTCATTTCAGACCTCTAATTGCATCTTATCATCTTGTGTATGATGTTTCATGTTGCATTTTATGAAATTGTGTCAATTTTCATGAACAAGAAGTGTTCACCACTCCTTTGGTGTATCACCTATTAGTTTAGTTTCAATTTTTGCAATTTCTATCTATGTCTCCTTGGAATTTAGAGTAGATTTAAGAGTTTAAACCTCTACAATTGTGTAAGCAAATAATCGATCGTGAGGAGTTGAGGAACCAACCTCTAATCTAGAGATTCCTCTTCCATTTTTGCAAGTCCCACACTTGGAGAGAGGTTTCAATGTTGTGCAATCACACCTGGATGCCCGAAACATCAACTTAGAAACCTGATTTGCATCCGGGGTGCTGCTAATTTGCAACAACATGCACATTTTTGGTCATTTGGAAAATTTTCTAAAATTTCCCCGCACTCCACACTCTAGGTGCCACGTGGTGGCATCTCATTAGCTGCCCATGGCCTTTCGGGGAAATGTTTTCTAAAAACTCCATTTGAGCCATAACTTCAAAAATACATGGAGTTAGAAGGAAAACTTTACCTTTCTGGAAAGATGAGAAAGAGCTCTATCCAATGGTGTCATTTCTAGAAGGTTTTGAGTGCCTAAAAAGAAAAATATTATGACTGAGGTACAAGAGAGGAAAAAATGAGAGGAGTTAGCCACAAAAAATGAGCAGGGGCACATTTTGGATAACAATTTTGGCTACTCGGAGGGTCATCTCGCTCTGCTGGATAAAGTTACCGGTTGCACTGAAAGCAATCCATTGGGTATGGAGTCATTGAATTCTCTGTTTAATACCCCAACCGACTAGAACACCGCAAGGAGGAAGATGGAATATCACCTGATGGAGCAAGGCACAGTAAACACATCTCCAGAACAACAAGCTTGTCTAAAGCTCTTAGGAAAGAAAAACTAATCTACAAAAAACAATGTGCATAAGAACTTAGAGGAATGAAAAACCTAAAATAATATGTATAGGAGAAGCATTTCCTTTAGTAGCAATTTTCATATGGATTCCATTGACTAGAATCTGCAGTTCTTCGCCATCCAATGAAGACAACTGGAAAGCATTGTTGTCCTTACACTTTGTGACCATGTATGGGCCACTCCAAATGGCATCAAATTTTGAATGCCTTCCCGGTTTTGCTCTATCCGCATTCCATTTTAACACTAGATCTCCAACTTGGAAGGATCTGTTCTTGGCCTTTCTATCAAAGTTCTTCTTTATTAAAGCTTGATCCTTCCCCATTGCTTGGGATGCCTGATTTCTGATTTCTTGGAGCTCCATCAATTCTGCATATCTGACTTCCATGGGCTCAAACTCCAACAACTCCAACTGTTTCATGAGTTTCAATGTTGGCAACTCAAGCGATATGGGAAAAATTTCCTCTCTTCCATAAACAAGCTTGAATGGAGAGTTTTACCCGTAGATCTTTTAGGAGTTATCCTATCACCTCCCATAAGGCTGATTTCAATTTGGTATGCCAAGACCTCTCGATTCTCATCAAGAGTCCTCCTAATGATCCTCAACAAGTTCTTATTTGTAGATTTAGCCTAGCCATTACCCCGAGGGTAGTAGTTTGATGAAGTACTTAGGTATATCCCATTCTTGACATCCCACTCACTACCTTGGATCCAATGAATGCTAATGCATTATCTCGAGATTGTAGCAAGTATGCCAAATCTGTAATTATTCCCTCATAGAAGTCTAGGATGCTAGATTCATTTACTTCCTTGAGTGCTACTACTTTAGTCCATTTGGTGAAGTAATGTCATGTGGCTGTTAAAATCCACTTGTGCCCTTGGCTTGAATTGGGATTAATAATCTGTTGTTGTAAATCAAGAGCACCCCAGATGCAAATCAAGGTTCCAAGTTGATGTTCGGGGCATCCAAGGTGTGATTGCACAACATTGAAACCTCTCTCCAAGTGTGGGACTTGTAAAAATGAGAGAGGAATCTCCAGATTAGAGGCTGGTTCCTCAAACTCCTCTAATTAGATCTATTATTTACACAACTACAGAGGTTCAAATCCTAATTTTATCCTAGATTGCAAGGAGACAGGGATAAGAAATGTAAAACTTGAAACTAAAATGATAAGGGTGATACACCAAAGGAGTGGTGAGCACTTCTTGTTCATGAAAATTGACACAAATCAGAAATTGCAACATAAAACATCATGCACAGGTTGATAAGCTGTAATCAAGAGTTTGAAATGAAGCAAACAACACATACAAAGGACTGAAAGCATTCATAGAGCCTGCATTGTGATTTTCAACATCAAAATCCTTGTATTCCAACACCAAAGAGGCAAAAAAACTTGTTACAATCCCTGGAAGGTCTGATACTTCCAAAATCACTTGTTGAAGGTGAAAACAAAAGCTTGCTATGTAAAAAGGTGTTCAACCTTTGAAAAATGAGCCAAATATGGCTTTTACAGTGCATGGGTCGAGCCCAGGAGATAGAAAACGTGAAAAAACGTGGGAGCCATTCCCCATTGACTAAAATACATTAAAAATAGCATGGGGTCCTTGAAAACCCATGCCCTGACATTTTTGACCATGCTGGAGAAGAATGCTACCCATTTTGCATTAAAATTGGTTGTTGAAACGTCAGTTCTATCCATGGGCGCGTACTAGAAGAGTTTTTTTATTTTCTCCCTCCACACTAAACCAAAATTCAAAATTGACCATGGTATCTTATAGAGAATTTTACCAGATTTCCATTGATATAAAGAACATGAAAATCTGAGCTCTGGATCGAAAGTTATGGCGATTTGAAGTTTTAGGGCAAAAAGGCAGGCCAAAATCGAATCGGTGGGCAAAAGTTTGAATTTTTACCCATTTGGTCTTTGGAACATTTTTCAAATTTTCCCACGATCCACCACACCAGTGCCACATGGCATGTTTTGATTAGGCGTGGGCCCTTCCTGACCATTTTTTCCTTCGGGTTGCTTGGTGTTTTTTTGCCCTTGGACACGTGGCAGCTCCTGATTGGCTGCGGGCCTTCTAGGGAAAAATTTCCCACCAAAACTCCGTTGAGCCATAACTTGAAAAATACGTGGAGTTAGGAGGAAAAATTTACTGCTCGGAAAGCCGAGAAAGATCTCTATCCAATGGTGCCATTTCTAGAAGGTTTTGAGTGCCTAAAAAGTAAAAATTTATGACTGAGGCACAATAGAATGAAAGAATGAAAGGGAGTTAGCCACAAAATGAGCAGGGGGCACATTTGGATAACAATTTTGGCAACTCAAAGGGGTCATCTACCTATTGGATGAATGATCAGTAGCCTAAAGCAATCCATTGGGCATGGAGTCATGAGCGGTAGCAGTTGAAAACTGATCTGAACTTTAAAAACTTCCCTCTGAACCACTTGAATCCCACTGGACATGGAGTTGTTCCCACCAAAATGCCATCAAAACGAAATGTGCAAGAGCGAAACCAGCAGCACCAAAACTATGTACAAATTGAAAATCATACATGCTCTAAATGGAAAATGCAGAGTGTGCACAAGCACTTCTTCTACTAAAAGAAAACCTACCTAGTCTATTCTAACTCGGAAGCAAAGGTGAGCTAAACGAACCCCGCAACTAGTTGTGCAAAATAGCTTCCTTTCTTCAAAATTGGCAGCCATGTAAATGATTTGGAGCTAAGTATGGCTGATTGGATGAGTGGAAAATCAACAAGAAGCTGGTCTTCTACCCAAATTAGCAAGGTGTCAACTAAAACCAAATCCAATACCTCTTTTAGTTGCTCTGCATTTGGATTGGAGAGGTATGATAGCTGATCCTTGGAACTTTGCAGCTCATCCTCATGCTTAGAAGCAAGCATGACTGGTTTTGGCTTCTCCTTTGGCTCCAATGAAGCCAAATACCTGATTGGGAAAGGTCTGATCCGTTGAGTATGCCCATAATTTTGATTTTCAATTCTAAGAATGGAGTTCTCTTGTAGATCTTGAATGGATGGTGTGGAAGCAATGGTAGAACCCTTACGCCCTTTCTCTTCCTCCAATGAAGGACATGAAAGATTAAAATATTCCAATCTTGGTTCCAAAGAGCTTCTATAAGATGCAGAGCTCTGCTGCAAATGAATACTCTCCTCCATGACAAAGCAGGCTCTTGTGTTTGGAAGATGGATGATGAAAGAGAGAATGGTGGAAACTCAACCGGTTCTTCTTCATCAAAACAAGTCCTCCAAATCGACAGTAAACCGCCTCATTGCTTTCTGCTGCCGCAAATGTTCAACCTCTCCCATGGCATTCTCTTGATCTACAACTTGATCACCATGGTTTCTTTCATCCTCCAAAGATTGAGTTTGAGGATCAAACTCTTCTTCATACTAGAACTTGAGAGAGATGAAGTAGAGAGAAGAACTCAAGGTTCTTTTATAACCTCGCTTTGTGCTCAAAGCCTTTGGATCTGCACTTTTCTCCCCCACAGCTGGAATTTGATCCTCTTCTTTTGGATTTGGAGTAGCTTCTCCTTCCTCTTGCTGTCCCTCATGACTAATTTTTGCAATTTGAATTAGATCAGCATTTCCTTCAAATAGGGTGCCAACATGGACACTATATTCGAACAAATTGATTGTTGATCTACAAATCCTTTTTCTCTTCCTCTACTACAACAAAATCAGTCCCGACCACCATTTGTTCTTTAACTCCAACCTCTTCTCAAGGTTTCATCAGCAAAGGGATCTTCTTCATCCCAAATTTAAGAGCCCAACTCTTCAAAATTTGAATTTCTTCATCCTTGTTTGGATTCTCTTTTCGCTATCCTTCATGACTGATTTTTGCAATTTTTGGTGGTGGTGGAGGAGGTAAAACCTCTTGTTTCTTTAGAGGAGAGGGTGTTTCATTTAGCTCTTGTAGAGGGGATGACTGTTTGGAAGGGAAAAGGACAAGACTTGAGATGAGGTGGAAGACTAGGGGGTGGAGAAATGGATTCAACACTTAGGACAGCAGATGGAGAGTTTAAAACTTGACATTGCTGAGATAAAACAGATTGGGAAAGAGGAAAATAAAAGGCATGAGATGATGTGCTTACCCATTGACAAGGTTACTAAATACTCCTCTCATACACCTCTATTCCTTCAATCCACTTTGCAAGCAATGGCGTTGTTGTAATCATGAAGTCAAGCTTCTCTTGAGGGTCAGTAATGCCTTGGGAAAGGTCCCACCCATGGACAGGGTGCTCCACAACCGATTCCAAATTCTTTCATTTGTGCTTGAGCCCTGGATTACACCATGTTTACCTCCATCTTTTGGATTTTCTCCAATAGACCAGCATCTTGCATCTGATTGTCTTCATTGTATGCACACCCTTGCTCTTGGAAAGCTCCATAGCCAAACTGATTTTGAATTTGTTCAAAATGCTGATTTGGAGGATTTAAAAAACATGTTGGAGGTGGGAAACATTGCTGCTGTTGTAAATGTGAGTTCCATGATGGAAATGAAGTCATGATTGCACAACTTCATGGAATGGAAAAGAATGAAAGAGATGGAAAGAATAATGGATGGAAATGGATGAAAAACAGGGTCTGAACTTCATAAATGGGTTGCTGATTAGATGGAGTTGCTAGATGTGTTTGCAAGTGCCTCCAAAGGCTGAAATCTTCACAGGAACACACCAACCTGTAAAAGATGAAGTGGAAGACCTCTAAGGTCCCACCAGGCGTGCCAAAACTGTTGTTGAAATCAGCAAAGCACCCCGGATGCAAATCAAGGTTCTAAGTTGATGTTCGGGCATCCAGTGTGATTGCACAACATTGAAACCTCTCTCCAAGTGTGGGAATTGTAAAAATGAGAGAGGAATCTCTAGATTAGAGGCTGGTTCCTCAAACTCCTCTAATTAGATCTATTATTTACACAACTGTAGAGGTTCAGATCCTAATTTTATCCTAGATTGCAAGGAGATAGGGATAAGAAATGTAAAAATTGAAACTAAACTGATAAGGGTGATACACCAAAGGAGTGGTGAGCACTTCTTGTTCATGCAAATTGACACAAATCAAAAATTGCAACATAAAACATCATGCACAGTTTTGTAACATCTCCATTTTAGAACAATAGAACAAGATTTTTTTATTTTTTTTTTGATAAATGCTTCCTAGTTCTAAATACATAATTTAGAACTCACAAATCAAAACAACCATTCTTATAACAGATAACCATATGCTGCTGTAATGACTTGGAGTACCTCCGATCTATTCATTCCATGACTCGGTAATCTATCGATCTATTCATGAGTATCAAGAGTTGGCATTTTTATTTTAACACATCACTCTTGTGGTTCTCTTCCCTAATCTAGGATTCAGAATGCTCTGTCCAAGGAACCTATCTAAATAATTGTTACCATTATTCATCAAAGATCTCGTCCCTTAGACTAGGTGACAAAGGACAACGCAATCAGCAGCTTGTGATACTTTGGCCAAAGATTTGAAACATACCGCTTATGTCTCGTATTCCTTGACAAAGATACTCGTCAATCTGAATACGCCTTCACCCCATTCCTATGTTATATAGAATGTCTTATACGACTTACATCAGTCTCATGCCCCAAATTATTCACTCAGGAACGGATTAGTAATATGAAAACATTATAGGGATGCTCCCGATGACTAGGGATACGTTGACATACTGGGTCAACCCTAGTTAACCCAGTGTGTCAAGATACCTCGAGTCTCCTAGGGCAGCCTTATAACATGACCACGTTCCTAATCAATCCCAGAGTAAAACTTGTTCGAGTTTAAGGTGTAAATCTTAACAATCAATGTAAAGGGTGTCGCCATAAGTCACCTGCATTGTTGTATCTTCGAGAAGATTCTAATCTTCTTGAAGGTACAACCCTGCAGTTGACTTGTGCCATCAACCTTCAAATCTGCCTCGAAAATATCTACTTATTTATAAGGTGTTACATACGTTGAGTTAAAGTTATACTTTAAGACACTCCTTTTAGGGTAGTCTTATCCCAACCCCTGGGTTCCTCACCTTAGAATTACCTTTCTTAATAAAACCCATTTCACAAAGAGAAGTTATTAAGAATTGAGGTCCCATCAAGGAGTTCATTGAAAAATAGAAATCTAAATCAACAAAACTGGGCAATAGCCCTTAATCTTCACATAAGGTTGCTAACCATACCCTTTTTGGTTTATATCAGTTCTCATAACTGAAATATATCTTACTTATTAGTATTTAGATATAGTGAATAAAAATCCAATTAAACGTTGTCTTGACTTAGATCAAGACTAGGAAGTAATAATTTATTCAGCCCGTTTAGCTTCCTGTTGAGGTTTATTTTAACCTTAGCTTCTCGAAAGACAGTGATCTAAATTCCAATTTAGCTTTAGATAGAACATAACAGAACTACTAAACATACACAAGTATTCAGTCACATAATCTTTGCAAAGCTTACTTAGAGAATCCCAAATGTCTCCAAGGTATACAATAATAACAATGCTCTTAAAATCATTCGAACCGAAGAAGTTCAATCCATCAAGATACGAATGCAAACACATACGTAACAAATACCTCATTTCATTCATTTCTAAGCTAATCAAATACATTTTATGCATTCAGCATATTTGATACAATACTCAACAGCAAAAGAACATCTTTCTTCAAGTAGTACATTTAGAGAATCAAATTGGAATTTTCATCGTAAAACCAAATTAAACAATCTGAACATCATAACAGATCTGCGTGTCCTTTACCACTTACGGCAACCATCTACAAAAATTGTCAACACGGGTCAATTCGGTGAACTGAGCATGATAAGCACTAATTCTTAAAACAATTGCAATCCACCAATTGTTCTCATTAAACAACCTGTTTAAATGAAATCATTTCTTCCAATTCCAAACATAAATCAGGCTATTCATCTTATATGTTAGAGACTAAGAACAAATGAATACAACCATTCTAAAGATAGCAAAACTCCTACAAGATTGTTTCTAACAATTTCTCAAGGCAGTTAAAACATTCAACAAGCTCACTGTCTTAATTCTTTTATCATCATAACACATTTCAATGGTATTGACAAGTATACCTATTTATACAGCAACACACATTTTATACCAGTCTCTCCATACAATACCACAGTTTATTCTTGTTATGCCCTTACCGTAGAGATCGCAAAAGATGCAAGAAGAAAGCACACAAGGTTTCCTATCTAGGAGAGAGAGAATTTTCCTATTCAACTTATTATATACATCAACATATAAATTATAGTCCAGAAGAAAGAAACAGAGTCAATCAGATTCCTAAATCATAATGTTCTGGACTGTACCGACTCCTTTAGATTAATGCATATACATTTACGCATGCGACTAAACAGTCGAGATTACAAGAAGAACTACAGTTCCATCTAAATCCAATTATAAAAATCACCTGTAGCTATTAAGCAATACAAGAGCTCTCGCGACAAGCAAAAGAAAATAATCCAACCATGAAAGACTCAACAAATCTTTTCCCTATCATTTATCAACATGAAAATACCCAACGCCATCGCCTGACATGGTACAGCTAAGAGCTCTTTGTTTCAGTCAAACTTGAGACAAGATAACATTAAAACAAATAACGTTTCCATATGCAAATACAGTGACATTCACACTGAGTCGAAACACAACATGCACAACTTCATTCAACTAATCAAATCCCTACGATTATACAACAAGGATGTAAATTAGAAGCCGATTTCAAGAAGAATATTCACAACAAGGTCTTCACAGAAGCGAATTCCATATCAATAAATTTCCTCAAAGTTTCATCTGAAGTCGAGCTACTACGAAATATAACAGGGTCTCAAACAAAGTCGAGTTGATAAAGAAACCCCATCCCTTAATTCCTCAGAATCAAACTGAACATAACACAACAATATTAAGAAAGAGTCAAAACGATATGCATGCTCAGCGAGGACTCAAATCGAGAAATGAGCCAACACGCAGCATATCATGGACTCCAACAGTGTCAAATCCAACCAGTACTTATAACCAAGGTTTCGATTGAAGTTGAATTCATACGACAATAATTCAAGAATCCTAAAAGTACTCACAGCAAAACTTCTACAGAAGTTAAAACATAAATTACATTTCAAGGACTCCATCGAAGTCAATAACATTTAGTATTCTTAACAAAACAACAGCATTCATAACCAAGCTTAGACAGAAGTTTGAAATACAAGATACATTTCAAGGACTCTCACTGAGTCAATACCAACCGTATTCACAACTGAGCTTACACGTAGAACACTTATTACATTTCAAGGATTCCAACAGTATGCACAAGGAAACTACTACAGAAGTTAAAAACATAAGTTACGTTTCAAGGATTCAAAAGGAGTCGAAACCATATAGCATTCTCAACTAAACTTCTACAGAAGTCGTAACATACTATCAATTTCAAGAGTTCCAACCATATCATGCTAAAAGTATCCTCTACAAAACTTCAACAGAAGTCGAAACATACGAAACATTACAAAGACTCTCACTGAGTCATTTTCGTATTTAATCCTTGCTACTTTCAACAGATTCTAACCCAAAATCACAAACTCAGTAAGGACTTCTACAATCGTCACAATCAAGTAGAATAATCACAGCAAGCATTCCCAACAGAAGAACTTCAAGTATTCACAGCAAGAATAAACAGGGTTCAATCAACAATAAGAGCACAACCGGTCTTTAATCCAAATGAATCAAAAAGGAAGAATAAATACAGTAACCATTCCATCAAGGTCTTCGAAAAACCCGAGATTCATAATTCCACAGGAAAAGAAGAACCAAAACATTGCTTCAAACCAACTGAACTGAAATCACCTGAACATAGTTGTTTTAATGAAAGCATTTGAAGTAAAGCAAGATTTTTAAAAGTCAGGGCCTATCATGCCTGGTAATGTTGCTTTAAAAATCTGAAGAAGACCTCTGAATGAGCTCGAGCCTTCTCCTCTTCTTCCATGATAGATTTAGCAAAAATAATTTGTTACCCTCATGCCTTATAAACTTTCCTCGACAGAGAAAAGAGCTAGTTATTCTCATAGTTGCCATGCAACACCAAGTAGACTGGTTCGAAGAACCAGTGATCAAACAGAGAGAAAACCGGAGTGCATGGAAAACCAAACAACCAACTAGTTTTCCATTTTGCATGCCTTCCCGAGAAATCCGTGCTCAGGAACCGAGTTCATTAATGACATTAACTCCAAAATTCCTGCCCAAACTCCATTGCCACCGACCGCCATAGTTGGCGATTGACAAATGCAAACAAAAGACCATTTCCAGATTTGGTGACTCTGCCACGTCGGTCCCAACAGATATTTACAACCTCTGCCCAAATCCCAAGTCCTTCATACTTATCCATCTCATAAATTCCATAGAAACTACCGCCCATGGCTCGCACCCCTTCATAGGTCCCCCTTCATCCACTATCATTAGTTAGGTTAGAAACATAGGTTAGATCTTAAGGTGATACTTTAGTCTAACTTCCTTAGTGCTAGGTCGCTAACCTTAGGAACATTTAGCTTGTAGTTTAGGGCTAGGTTAGATTACTAATAATTTAACCAATAGGTTATAGTTTAGGTTTAGGTTATTAACCTTAATAAATCCAGTCTAGGTCTCACAAATAGAATCATTCAGAATAAGAACCATCAGAGTATAATATTCCCAAAATGGATTCTATCCAGCATTGATAATAAGCTAGCAGTATATACCAGAATTTATTACCTGGCTCAAGGTCTAGGCCTTCCTGATATTACGATATCGGGAACCAATTCATTTAACACGATCAACCTGAGTTAGACTCCGGAATTGCTTATTCAACACATTCAGACCTTGCACCCTTCGTAAGGTCTATAATTTTTGTTCATCCAGAATAAACTTAAAACATCTCTTGGATCAATGCCACTGATCCAAGGCTGAGTCATAAAGATGGGTAAATCCACAATTCATCCCGAAATCAGATTGAACTCAGGTGCTAAAAATGAAAGAAATAAAAGAGTCCAAGCATATCCTGACTCAGTCAAAGATCTTCAAGAGAAAAGAAGATACAATCAATATCAAGCATGACTTCACAATCAAAGGAACACATCCTTATACAGAAGAAATCATATATCAACACTTGAATGCTCAGGAGGAAGTAACAATAGTTCAGAGTGTTACAAGGTTGATAAGCTATAATCAAGAGTTTGAAATGAAGCAAACAACACATACAAAGGACTGAAAGCATTCACAGAGCACAGCATTGTGATTTTCAACATCAAAATCCTTATATTCCAACACCAAAGAGGTAGAAAAACCTATTACAATCCATGGAAGGTCTGATACTTCCAAAATCACTTGTTGAAGGTGAAAACAAAAACTTGCTTTGTAAAAGGTCTTCAACCTTTGAAAAATAAGCCAAATCGGCTTTACGGTGCATGGTCGAGACTAGGAGAGAGAAAACATGAAAAAACATGGGAGTCATTCCCCATTGACCAAAACAATTAAACACAGCATGGGGGTCCTTAAAAACCCATGCCCTAACATTTTGACCATCTTTGGAGAAGAATGCAACCCATTTTGCATTAAAATTGGTTGTTGAAATGTCGATTCTGTCCATGGACGCGTGCAGAAGAAGAGTTTTTTTATTTTCTCCCTTCAAAATAAACTAAAATTCAAAATTGACCATGGTATCTTATAGAGAATTTTACTAGATTTCCATTGATATAAAGAACGTGAAAATCGAGCTTTGGATCAAAAGTTATGGCAATTTGAAGTTTAAGGGCAAAAATAGGCCAAAATCGGATCGGCGGGCAAAAAGTTTGAATTTTTACCCGTTTGGTCTTTGGAACATTTTCAAATTTTCCCCACGCTCCACCACTCCGGGTGCCACATGGCACGTTATGATTGGGTGTGGGCCCTTCCGACCATTTTTCCTTCGGGTGCTTGGTGTTTTTCGCCCTTAGACACGTGGCGGCTCCGATTGGCTCACGGGCCTTCTAGGAAAAATTTCACCAAAACTCCGCTAGCCATAACTTGAAAATACGTGGAGTTAGGAGGAAAAATTTACCTTTCTGGAAAATTGAGAAAGATCTCTATCCAATGGTGCCATTTCTAGAAGGTTTTGAGTGCCTAAAAGTAAAAATTTATGACTGAGGCACAATAGAAGGAAAGAATGAAAAGGAGTTACCCACAAAATGAGCGGGGGCACATTTGGATAACAATAACTCCAATGAAGTCTAAACCCCATTGCATGAATGGCTGGTCAACTAAAATTGAATGCAATGGGAGGGTAGCTAGCCTCTCTTTACCTGTGAAAAATGCACAATTCTTGCACCTCTTGATCCATGCATAACAATCATTGAAAATCTTGGGCCAATAATAACCAGCCCTCATGATCTTTAGAGCTATCACTCTTGGTGCAAAATGGCCACCAGCTGGTCCACCATGGAACTCTTCCAGCACCTTTTGAATCTGATTTGTACCAATGCATCTCAACAGTACTCCATTCACATCTCTTTTGAATAAAACACCATCAACAAGGGCATATGGGACAGCTTGCAACCTGAAGTGTCTTCTTTTGGTCTTGTTCATCTCTGGAGGACATAGACCTATGCTTAGGAAGTGCATTATACCTTGGGTCCAGAAAGGAGTGGGGACACCATCATTCTCCTCTTGAGTGCTTCCTTGCTCATGGCTGTCTTGTAATGCCAAAACAACCTCCTTCTCATTGTATGATTCCTCTTGTTTGCTCAAGATCAGCTACTCACACAATCCTTTTCCTCTTACCAACTTGGTGACTTTGATCTCAATGTCATACTCCATGACATGAGTAATCCAACCTGCCCTTTTTTCATTCAAGTCTTTGTTGAGGAGGAAGTCTTTAACCCCTGCATGAGAAACCAACAATTGGATCTTATTGTTTGAAACTAGATGCTTGAATTTCTTCAAGATCCCGATTCTTTGCAAGAACATGCTTCTCAATGAAAGAATATCTCACCTCATAGTCCTTCAGGATTTGGCTGAAGAAAGCAATTGGCTGCTCATCATTGTCTTTATTCTGCTGTACCAAAATTGTAGAAATAGTATCATCACCTCCAAACGCATAGAGGATGAAATCCTTGGAGAAATCCAGTTGATGAGAGTTGGGGCTTGAGAGATGGCTTCTTTGATTGGTTCAAAATTTTCCTTTCCTTCTGCTTTGTCCATTTGAAAGCCATACTTTTCTTTAGCATCTTGGTGATAGGTCGACAAGGGCTGCAAAATTTGGGACAAACCTCGAACAAAATTTATTCATCCCAAGAAACTTTGAAGGGCCTTCTTGTGGCTTGCAATGACAAGTGCTCTTATGGCTTTGACTCTTTTCGGATCAATTGCTAATCCTTCTTTGGAGACAATGTGGCCAAGGAGCTTTCCTTCATGGGCTAGAAAAACATACTTTTTAGGATTCAAGGAGACTCCAAATCTTCTACACCTTTGGAACACTTGTCTCAAATGAAAGAGGTGCTCTGTTGTATTTTAAAAAAAAATAGTGATATCATCAAGATATATCGGTCAATGTTGTTAATTAAACCTTTAAACACCATGTCCATTGCTCTTTGGAAGGTAGCTCCAGCGTTGGATAGCCCAAATGGAATTTTCCTATATGCATAAGTTCCCATTTAGTTGTAAATGCTGTCTTGAACTAATTTTCTTCCTTCACCATAATCTGATTATACCGTGAATAGCCATCAAGTAGTGAAAACCTCTCGGAGCCGAAACAACTTGTAAAATCTACTCCATGGAAGGAAGTGGATAATGATCCTTGAGAGATGCTATATTCAAATCTCTGAAGTCAACACACAATCTGATTTCCCCACTCTTCTTTACTCGAATGGAACCAAGTTGGCAACCAAACTAGAATGCTTGATAGGGAATATGATTCTTGATTCTATCAATTTATTCAATTCTTTTCTCATGAGAGGCTCCATGTGGGGGTTGACTGGCCTTTGTTTCTGCCTGATGGGCTTAGTATTTGGATCCAATTCAATGGTGTGTTGAGCTAACTCGGGATTGAAACCTTTCAAATCTTCATAGCTCCAAGAAAACACATCAGGGAATTCTTGAAAAAGTTGTATGAACTCATACCTTTCTTGCTCAATTGTCATCTTACCAACTTGGAGTGATTTGCCTCTTTCTCTTGAGATGGACACTTTGAATCTTCTCCCTTCACTTGGATGTTTGCTTTCTCCTTCCTAAACTAGTCATTAGGATTGAAAATGGACTCCAAAGTAATAAATCCCTTTGGTAGTTTGTTGGTTCTTAGCTGCACCACTTGGTCACTATATCGATGCTCTAACGTTTCTGATTTTTGGTGAGAATTCAGCCTCTTCTTGCAAGAAATGGATGATTTGTTGATCATTTTCAAACACTTGCCAACTTAAATTGTTATCTGGCACTGAAGGCCTCAAAATCACATGGATGTTTGGCTATACCTTGTCTTTTTGAATGCTCTCCACAACGTCAAATGATGCCCCAACTGCTGTAAGCCTGTCAGCGGCTTGGTTCTCTTTCCTAGGAATGGATTTGATGCCAAAACCCTCAAAATATTCAATGAGGTCCCACACCCTGTTCTTGTAGCACTTGAGTAGATCATTCGTGACAGCATGCTTCCCCTTGACTTGGTTGACAATCAAGTCACTTGTCACCAAAGAATTGCAAGTTCTTTATTCCTCTCTTGATTGCCCAATGCAGTCCTTGCACCAAGGCTTCATATTCAGTAGTGTTATTAGAGCATGCAAACTGAAATCTAAAAGTTGAATAATACTTAACTCCTTGAGGTGAAACCAGCATGGATCCCCCTCCTGCACCTTGTCTACTCCTTGATCCATCAAAAAACAACTGCCATACCTCATTGTCATCTTTGTGGTTTGGCTTGGTGATGCTAGGAATAGGATGATTTTTTCATGTATGCAATAGACTCCCAGCTCAGATTCTTTTATTTCTTGATAAGGATCAAAAGCATGCACCTTGCTTGCCCATTCATCAAGAGTTAGATCTAGGATGCTTCCTACCTTGGTGTCAGCTTCATCAGTGCTTGGATAATCCTCTTGATCAAACACTGAACAATTGGCATTAATCTGACTTGGAGTGTAAGGCTCAATGTCAAAGTTTGTAATAGGTTCGGACCTGATTGTGGCTTTGGTTCCATATCTTGTTACGAGCGGCATGTGTGACCAATCGGTAGACAAGTAACCTCGATCTTAGGCTTTGTGAAATCCCTTGACAAACATAGGGCAAAGAGTGGTGGAAGGTCTATTACTGAAACATCTTGCAAAACAACCACGTTGGGATAGGCATGTAAAGTAAGACTCAAGTTTTTAATCACCCCGACTATTGTTACTGCTGTCCCATCCAACTGCACCACCCCTTTGGATATGGTTTCATATTGAATTCCCAACTGATCAGCTATTTGCTTGGGCATTACTGAACTACTTGCCCCGGAATCAATCATGCAATTGTGTACTAATTGGTTCCCAATGATCAATGAAACATAGAATGGAGGGGGCTTCAATATTTTACCTTGCTTTATCCTCCATGATTCCCCTCAGGCTGGGAAGCATTTGTGAGCACCTTCTCTTGCATTTGGACTTGCTGATTTGAAGTTGACCAGTCCTTCATGGCAGCTTGTAGAAAATCTCTTTGGCCTGGGATAGATAGTGATTCCCACATTGATATGTTTACATTTGTCTTCTTCATCTGATTAATGATACTGAATGGAGATGAAGTATCCCTCTACTATCCCTTGGCCTGCACATTCATTCCTTGCACATGGGCAGCAACAGCTAGCATTTGGGTTGGCCTAGGGGCTATTTTAGGCAATCCTTGCGTGCTTGGGATTGCATTTTGTTTGCCAATAGTTTGTGGAGTGACAAAAGGTTGTGAATTACTTGGGGCCAGTGGTTGTTCTTCACCCAAATTTCTTCTCTTTGACCTTGTGTTGGCTGCAACACTTTGGGAAATCATTTGATTCATGCCACAAGAATCTTACGCCATCCATTTTACAAGTGTGGTATCATTTGGAGCTGATTGCTGCTTGAATGTTTCTTGTTACTGGTTATTTCCTTGACTACCTTCACCCTCCACACCAGTTGTTGTCACCATTAATGCTTGATTCAAGGCACCGTTGAAGCACATGGACTGGTTATGAGGTTCATTGCATGGGAAACACTAATCATACTCTTGAGCTATATTGTTTTGTCTTGGCACTAATGCTTTAGATGCGAGATGTAGCATTGGGATTATAGGGCTGAAATGGTCACATTGGCGGGAGGCCTTTCTTGATTTAGATTTGCAGCTGGATTGGGTGGTCTATGAGGTTGATATGGCTACTGTTAGGTGAGCTTGAGGCTAGGAGGAAGGTCTAAAACCTTGAGCTTGCTGCCTTTTGAGTGTAACCAGCTCATTACCTAGATTTTACAATTACTTCATGACTTCTTGAAGTTCATTTGAGGCACTAGAAGATGAAGTGGAAGCTTCACTTGAATTTTGATTTCTAGGAGTGGGAATAGAAGCTAAATTAGGCACTTGACTAGTACTTGGGCTCTCTAAACTTGGAAATAATGGCATTGGAGGCCTAGGAGCCAGCCTGCTTGCCAGCTTGAATCAAAAAAATTTCAGCTCTAATGGCAATGCTATAAGCAATGGGGATAGTTGTGCCTCCCATGGACTGAATTAACATAGAAATATCAGAATTTAAAGCTTTAAGGTAATAAAGAAAAGCACCTTCTGTTGCTGTTTGCCTGACTTCCACCGGAATTCTCTCCCAAGTCCTTTGAAATCTGAAATTAAAATCAGTCAACTGCTCATTGGGAGCTCTTTTGATAGTTGTCAACTGCTCCAAAAGGGACAAGTTGTCTCCCTTTTCCCCAAACTACTCATGGAGAGCTATACATAGCTGATTCCAATTTTAAATAGAACCTGAGGCAAGACTCCTGAACCATTGCAAAGCTTTCCCTTTGAATGAAGATGCCAGCGGTTTGTGACTTGCATCTCATTGATCTCATGGATTGCACAAATGTTAGATATATCCTTAACATGATCACCGGTGAGGTCTGATTTTCTCCAGTGAAGTATGGAATGTTCTTGTTGTTGCAAATCGGTAGCACCTGGATGCAAATCAAGGTTACGAATTGATGTTTTAGGCATCCGGTGTGATTACACAACATGGAAACCTCTCTCCAAGTGTGGGACTTGTGAAAATGAGAGAGGAATATCCATATTAGAGGCTGGTTCTTCAAACTCCTCTGATTTAGATCTATATTTTACACAACTACGAGGTTTAGATCCTAATTTTATCCTGGATTGCAAGAGAGACGGGGATAAGAAATGCAAAAATTGAAACTAAACTAATGATGGTGATGCACGAAGGAGTGGTGAACATTTTTGCTCATGCAAATAGACAAAAATCAGAAATTGCAGCATAAAACATCATGCACAAGTTGATAAGCTATAATCAAAGGTTTGAAATGAAACAAACAACACATGCAAAGGAAAAAAGCATTCACAGAGCATGCATTATGATTTTCAACATCAAAATTCTTACATTCCAACACCAAAGAGGTAAAAAAGGCACATTCTGATCCTTGGAAGGTGCAGGTACTTCTAAAATCACTTGCTTTGAAGATGAAAACAAAAAAGCTTTGTGCAAAAAAGTGTTCCCCTTTGAAAAATGAGCCAAATCGGCTTTTTACATTGCGTGGGTCGAACCCGGAGAAAACATGAAAAAACATGGGAGCAATTCCTCATTGACCAAAATGCATTAAAAATAGTATGGGTGACCTAACGAGACCCATCCCCGACATTTTTGACCATGCTTTGAAAAGAATGCGACCCATTTCACATTAAAATTGGTTGTTGAAATGTCGAGTTTGTCCATGGCGCATACCAGAAGTGTTTTTTATTTTATCCCTCCAAACTGAATCATAATTCAAAATTGACCATGGAATCTTGTAGAGATTTTCACCATCTTTCCATTGATATAAAGAACGTGAAAATCCGAGCTCTGGATCAAAAGTTATGATCATTTGAAGATTTAGGGCAAAAACGGCCCAAAAACGGATCGGCGGGAAAAAATTCAAATTTTACCTTTTTTTTGTCTTTGGAAAAAATTTCAAAAATTCCCCACACTCCGCTGGTTAGATGCCATGTGGCAAGCTCTGATTCACTCTGGAATTCTCTCTCCTTCTCTTTTCCGCGGGTTTTCCTTTGAAAATCGACCTTTTTATACTCTTTTGGAAAAATTTAAAGTTTGCCTCGACCCCGAACTCCTCTGCCACATGGCAGCTTCCTATTGGCTGTGGGCCTCAAATGGGAAAATTTTCCACAAAAACTCTGCCAAGCCATAACTTGAAAAATATAAGGAGTTAGGAGGCAAACTTTACCTTTGTGGAAACACGAGAGAGAGCTCATCTGATGGTGCCATTTCCAAAAAGCCTTGAGTGCTGAAAATCAAACAATGTAGACGAGGCACAAGAGAGTAAGAACACAAGGAGTTAGCCACAAAATGAGTGGGGCACCATTTTGGATAACAATTTTGGCGACTCAGAGGGGTCATCTGCCTACTAGATGAAAATACTAGTTGCCTGAAGCAGTCCATTGGGCATGGAGTCATCAAATATTCTGTTTAGAACCTCAACTGACTTAGAATGTGCAAGGAGGAAGATGGAATATCACATGATGGAAGCAAGGACTGCAAAACATCTCCAGGGACAGCAAGCTATGCCAAAGCACTTAGGGAAAGCAAAACAAACCTACAGCAAAAAACAATGTACAAAGCACTTGGAGGAATGAAAATCTAATCTAATATTTACAAGGTGGTAAATTTCCCTCTAGAAGCAACGCTTGAGATAGATTCCATTGACTAGAATCTGCAGTTCTTCACCATCCAATGAGGCCAATTGGAAAGCATTGTTGTTCTTGCACTTCATGACCATGTATGGGCCACTCCAAATGGCATCAAATTTTGAATGCCTTCCTGGTTTTTCTCTATCCACATCCCATTTCAACACTAGATCTCCAACCCGAAAAGATCTATCCTTGGCCTTCCTATCAAAGGTCTTTTTGATCAAAGCTTGATCCTTTTCCATTACTTGGGATGCCTGATTTCTGACCTCCTATAGCTCCATCAACTCTGCATATCTCACCTCCATGGGCTCAAACTATAGCAACTCTAATTGCTTCATGAGTTCCAATGTTGGCAACTCAAGTGACATGGGCAAGATTGCCTCTCTTCCATAGACAAGTTTGAATGGAGAGTTACCTGTGGATCTCTTGGGAGTTATCCTATCAGCCCATAAGGCTGATTTTAGTTTGGTATGCCAAGACCTCTGATTCTCATCAAGAGTCCTCCTAATGATCCTCAACAAGTTCTTGTTTGTAGACTCGGCCTAGCCATTACCTTGAGGGTAATAGTTTGATGAAGTGCTTAGGTAGATCCCGTTCTTGACAGCCCACTCAGTCACCTTGGATCCAATGAATGCCAATGCATTATCTGAGATTATTGTAGCAGGTATACCAAATCTGGTTGCTATCCCCTCATAAAAGTCTAAGATGTTGGACTCATTTGCTTCTTTGAGTGCTACTGCTTCAGTCCATTTGGTGAAGTATTCCATGGCTATCAAAATCCATTTGTGCCCTTGACTTGAGTTGGGATTAATGACTCGAATGAAGTCAAAACCCCATTGCATGAATGGCTGGTTAACTGAGATTGGATGCAATGGAAGGGCAACAAGTCTCTCTTTTCTGTGAAGAATGCACAATTCTTACACCTCTTGATCCATGCATAGCAATCACTTTGAAAATTTTAGGTCAATAATAACCAGCCTTCATGATTTTTAGAGCTGTCACTCTCTTGGTGCAAAATGACCACCACTGATCCACCATGGAACTCTTCCAACACCCTATGAATCTGATTTGTGCTAATGTATCTCAAAGCACTCCATTCACATCTTTCTTGAACAAAACTCCATCAACAATGGCATATGGGATAGCCTACAATCTGAAGTGTCTTCTTTGGGTCTTGTTCATCTCTGGAGGGCATAGGCCTATGCTTAGGAAGTGCATTATACCTTGGGTCCAGCAAGGAGTGGGGGCAGCATTATTTTCTTCTTGAGTGCCACATGGCTCATGGCTGTCTTAAATCAAAACAGCCTCTCCTTCATTGCATGCTTCTTTTTGCTTTCCCAAAACCATCTGCTCACACAATCCTTTTCCTCTTACCAACTTGGTGATTTTGATCTCAATGTCATACTCCATGACACAGGTGATCCAACCTACCCTTTTCTCATTCAAATCTTTGTTGAGGAGGAAGTCCTTAACCCCACATGTGAGACTAGCAACTGGACCTTGTTGTTTGAGACTAAATGCTTGAATTTATTCAAGCTTCTGATTACTGCCAGCACATGCTTCTCAATAAAAGAGTACTTCACCTCATAGTCATCTAGGCTCTGGCTGAAGAAGGCAATTGGCTACTCATCATTATTCTTGTTACTGCTTTGTACCAAAATGGCGAAATAGTGTCATTACCTACAAATGCATAGAGAATGAAATCCTTGGAGAAGTCCGGGTTGATGAGAGTTGGTGCTTGAGAAATGGCTTCTTTGATTGCTTCAAAACTCTCCTTGCCTTCTGTTGTCACTTGAAAGCCATGCTCTTCCTTAACATTTTGGTGATGGGCTTGATGAGGGTTGCAAATTTGGGACAAACCTCCGAACAAAGTTTATCCTCCCAAGAAACTCGAAGGGCTTTCTGTGGCTTGGCATGGTAGTGCTCTTATGGCTTCAACTCTCTCTGGATCAATTGCTAATCCTTCTTTGGAGACAATATGGCCAAGGAGCTTTCCTTTATGTGCAAGAAAGATACACTTTCTAGGATTTAAAGACACTCCAAATCTCTTGCACCTCGTGAAAACTTGTCTCAAATAAGAGAGGTGGTCTACTATATTTTTTGAAAAAATAGTGATATCATCAAGGTAAATCAGCACCACATTGCTAATCAAACCTTTGAACACCATGTCCATTTCCCTTTGGAAGGTAGAACCAGTGTTGGATAGCCAAAATGGCATTTTCCTGTATGCATAAGTTTCCCATTTGGTTGTGAAGGCTGTCTTGAACTGGTCTTCCTCCTTCACCATAATATGATTGTAGCCTAAGTAGCCATCAAGTAGTGAAAACCTCTCGAGCCAGCCACAACTTGCAAGATTTGCTCCATGGAAGGGAGTGGGTAATGGTCATTGAGAGATGCTCTATTTAAGTCTCTAAAATCAACACACAATCTGATCTCTCCACTCTTCTTTACTGATTTGGAACCAAGTTGGCAACCCAACTAGAATGCTTGATTGGGAATATGATTCTTGACTCAATCACCTTGTCCAATTCTTTCCTCATGAGAGGCTTCATGTGTGGATTGACTGGTCTTTGTTTCTACAGCGACAAGGCTTAGTATTTGGATCCAATTCAATGGTATCTTTGAGCTAAGTTGGGATTGAAACCTTTCAAATCTTCATAGCTCCATGCAAACACATCGGGGAACTCTTGACACACCTGTGCATTTAACTCATACCTTTCTTGATTAGTTGTCATCTTTCCAATTTGCAATGGTTTGTTCTCTTCTACCAAGATGGATACTTGAATCCTCTCTCTTGACTGAATGTTTCCTTTCTCCTTTCTAAACTAATCATTGGGATTAAAAATGGACTCCAAAGTGATAAATCCCTTGGGTAGCTTGTTAGTTCTCATTGTACCACTTGGTCACCATCTTGCTATTCCAATTTTTCTTGATTCTTAGTGAGAACTCAGCTTCTTCTTCAAAAAATAGATGATTTGCTAGTCATTCTCAAACACTTGCCAAGCCGACATTGTTATCAGCCTTTGAAGGCCTCACAATCACATGGATGTTTGGTTGTACCTTGTCTTATTGAATGCTTTCCACAATGTCAAAGGCTACCCTTCTTCGCTGCAAGCTGTCGTGACTTGGTTCTCTTTCTAGGAATGGATTTGATGCCAAAACCCTCAAAATCTTCAATGAGGTCCCACACCCTGTTCTTGTAGCACTTAAGTAGATCATTCTTGG
Source organism: Taxus wallichiana var. yunnanensis (assembly GCA_018340775.1). Lineage (NCBI taxonomy): Eukaryota > Viridiplantae > Streptophyta > Pinopsida > Cupressales > Taxaceae > Taxus > Taxus wallichiana. The sequence goes on from CM031234.1 coordinate 1,032,963,195, forward strand.
TAACATGTTGTCCCTTGACCTGATTTACAATCAATTCACTGTCACCAAAGACTTGTAAGTTCTTTATTCCTCTCTTTATTGCCCAATGCATCCCTTGCACCAAGGCTTCATATTCAGCAGTGTTATTGGAGCATGTAAACTGAAATCTAAAAGCTAAATAGTACCTTACTCCTTGAGGTGAAACAAGCATGGCTCCACCTCCTGTACCTTGTCTACTTCTTGATCCATCAAAAAATAGCTACCATACCTCATTGTCATCCTAGTGGTTTGGCTTGGTGATGTTAGGAATAGGTGTTATCAAAATGTGCCCCCTGCTCATTTTGTGGCTAACTCCCTTTCATTCTTTCCTTCTATTGTGCCTCGGTCATAATTTTTACTTTTAGGCACTCAAAACCTTTTGGAAATGACACCATTGGATAAAGCTCTTTCTCGACTTTCTAGAAAGGTAAAGATTTCCTCCTAACTCCACGTATTTTTCAAGTTATGGCTCGGTGGAATTTTTGTGGGAAATTTTCCCTTGCAAGGTCCACAACCAATCGAGAACTTGCCACGTGTCTAGGTCAAAATATCAAAGCGATCCGATTTTGGCCTATTTTTGACCTAAAACTTCAAATCACCATAACTTTCGATCTAGAGCTTAGATTTTTGCATTTCTTTATATCATTAGAAAGCTGTTAAAATTCTCTACATGATTCCATGGTCAATTTCTAATTTTGGTTCATTTTGGAGAGAAAAATTTAAAAACGGTTCTGTGCGTGTCCATGGCGAAATGACATTTCAACAACCAAATTTAATGCAGAATGGGTCGCATTCTTCTCCAATATGGTAAAAAATGATAGGGTATGGGTTTGTAAGGTCCTCCATGCTGTTTTAATGCATTTTCATCAATGAGGAATGGGCCCCCACGTTTTTACATTTTCTCTCTCTCCAGGGCTCGACCCATGCCTTTGTAAAAGCGATTTGGCTCATTTCTTCATGGTTGAACACTTTTTGGCATTGCAAACTTCTTCTTTCACCTCCAGCAAGTGATAGTTGTAAGAATCAGACCTTTTCAAGTATTGTAGTAGGTTTATACCTCTTTGAGGGTGGAATGCAAGAGATTTTTACATGGAATTGACAGTCTGAAACTCTGTGAATGCTTTCGAGTCCTCTGTTTGTATTGTTTTTTACTTCATTTAAGACCTCTAATTACATCTATCAGCTTGTGTATGTTTTCCCTTGTTGCATTTCATGAATTTGTGTCTATTTGCATGGCAAAAATGTTTCACCACTCCTTTTGGTGCATCACCATCTTTAGTTTAGTTTCATTTTTACATTTTTATCCTGTCTCCTTGCATTTAGAGTAGGATTAGGATCGAACCTCTATAGTTGTGCAAAATATAGATTTGGTCAGAGGAGTTTGAGGAACCAGCCTCTAATCTAGAGATTCCTCTCTCATTTTACAAGTCCCACACTTGGAGAGAGGTTTCAATGTTGTGCAATCACACTGGATGCCTAAAACATCAACTTAGAAACCTGATTTGCATCCAGGGGTGCTGCTGATTTGCAACAACAATTTTGGCATGCCCGGTGGGACCTTAGAGGTCTTCCACTTCATCTTTGCCAGGTTGGTGTGTTCTTGTGAAGATTTCAGCCTTTGGAGGCACTTGCAAACACATCTGGCGACTCCATCTGATTAGCAACCCATTTCTGAAGTTGCAGACCTGTTTTTCATCCATTTCCATCCATTATTCTTTCCATCTCTTTCATTATTTTCCATTCCATGAAGTTGTGCAATCATGACTTCGTTTCCATCATGGAACTCACATTTACAACAGCAATAATGTTTCCCACCTCCAACATGTTTTTTAAATCCTCCAAATCAGCATTTTGAACAAATTCAAAATCAGCATACATACCCATATGAGCAGCAATGCCAAAATCAGTTTGGCTATGGAGCTTTCAAGAGTAAGGGTGTGGATATAATGAAGACAATCAAATGCAAGATGCTGGTCTATTGGAGAAAATCTAAAAGATGGAGGTAAACATGGTGAAATCCAGGGCTCAAGCACAAATGAAAGCATTTGGAATCGGTTGTGGAGCACCACCTGTCCATGGGTGGGACCTTTCCTAAGGCATTACAGCCTCAAGAGAAGCTTGACTTCATGATTGCAATGTTGCCATTGCTTGAAAAGTGGATTGAAGGAATAGAGGTGTATGAGAGGAGTATTCAGCAACCTTGTCAATGAGTAAGCACACCATCTCATGCCTTTTCTTTTCCTCTTTCCCAATCTGTTTTATCTCAGAAGTGTCAAGTTTTAAACTCTCCATCTGCTGTCCCAAGTGTTGAATCTATTTCTCCACCCCATAGTCTTCCACCTCATCTCAATTCTTCTATCCTTTTCCCTTCAAAATAGTCATCCCCTCCCAAGAGCTAAATGAAACACCCTCTCCTCTAAAGAAACAAGAGGTTTTACCTCCACCACCACAAAAAATTGCAAAAATCAGTCATGAAGGACATCAAAAAGAGAAGCCAAACAAGGATGAAGAAATTCAAATTTTGAAGAGTTGGGCTCTTAAATTTGGGATGAAGAAGATCCCTTTGTTGATGAAACCTTTAGAAGAGGTTGGAGTTACGAAAAAATGGTGGTCGGGACTGATTTTGTTGCAGAAGAAGAAGAGCAAAAGGAGTTGCGGATTAGCAATCAATTTGTTCGAATATATTGTCCATGTTGGCACCCTATTTGAAGGAAATGTTGATCCAATCCAAATTGCAAAAATTAGTCATGAGGGACAACAAGAGGAAGGAGAAGCTGCTCCAAATCCAAAAGAAGAGGAGCACATTCCAGCCATGGGGGAGAAAAGTGCAGATCCAAAGGCTTTGAGCATAAAGCAGGTTATAGAAGAACCTTCAATTCTTCTCTCTACTTCATCTCTCTCAAGTTCTAGTACTGAAGAAGAGTTTGATCCCTCAAACTCAATGCCAGAGGATGAAAGAAACCATGGTGATCAAGTTGCAGATCAAGAGAATGCCATGGGAGAGGTTGAAAATTTACAGCAGGACAACAATAAGGTAGTTTACCTATATGATTTGGAGGACTGTTTTGATGAAGAAGAACCGGTTGAGTTTCCACCATTCTCTCTTTCATCATCCATCTTCCAAACACAAGAGCCTGTTGTCATGGAGGAGAGTATTCATTTGCAGCAGCCTACATCTTATAGAAGCTCTTTGGAACCAAGATTGGAAGATTTTAATCTTTCATGTCCTTCATTGGAGGAAGAGAAAGGGCAGAAGGGTTCTACCATTGCTTCCACACCATCCATTCAAGGTCTCTGAGAACTCCATTCTTGGAGTTGAAAATCAGAATTATGGGCATACTCAATGGATCAAACCTTTCCCAATCAAGTATTTGGCTTCATTGGAGCCAAAGGAGAAGCCATAACCACCAGTCATGCTTGCTTCTAAGCATGAGGATGAGCTCGAAAGTTCCAAGGATCAGCTGTCATACCTCTCCATCCAAATGTAGAGAAAATAAAAGAGGTATTGGATTTGTTTTTAGTTGACACCTTGCTAATTTGGGTAGAAGACCAGCTTCTTGTTGATTTTCCACTCATCCAATCAGCCATACTCAGCTCCAATCATTTGCATGGCTGCCAATTTTGAAGAAAGGAATCTATTTTGCCAACCAGTTGCGGGGTTCATTTAGCTCACCTTTGCTTCAGTTAGAGTAGAGTAGGTAGGTTTGCTTTCAGTAGAAGAAGTGCTTGTGCACACTCTACATGTTCCATTTGGAGCATGTATGATTTTCAGTTTGTACATAGTTTTGGTGCTGCTAGTTTCGCTCTTGCACAGTTTGTTTTGATGGCATTTTGGTGGGAACAACTCCATGTCCAGTGGGATTCAAGCGGTTCAGAGGGAAGTTTTCAAAGTTCAGATCAGTTTTCAGGCTACTACTCATGACTCCATGCCCAATGGATTGCTTCAGGCTACTGATCATTCATCCAGTAGGTAGATGACCCCTCTGAGTCACCAAAATTGTTATCCAAATGTGCCCCCTGCTCATTTTGTGGCTAACTCCCTTTCATTCTTTCCTTCTATTGTGCCTCAGTCATAAATTTTTACTTTTTAGGCACTCAAAACCTTCTAGAAATGACACCATTGGATAGAGCTCTTTCTCAGCTTTCTAGAAAGGTAAAGATTTCCTCCTAACTCCACGTATTTTTCAAGTTATGGCTCGGTGGAGTTTTTGAGGGAAATTTTCCCTTGCAAGGTCCACAGCCAATCAGAACTTGCCACGTGTCCAGGTCAAAATATCAAAGCGATCCGATTTTGGCCTATTTTTGACCTAAAACTTCAAATCACCATAACTTTCGATCCAGAGCTCATATTTTTGCGTTCTTTATATCATTGGAAAGATGTTAAAATTATCTACATGATTCCATGGTCAATTTCTAATTTTGGTTCAGTTTGGAGAGAGAAAATTTAAAAATGGTTCTGACGTGTCATGGCCAAAATGACATTTCAATAACCAAATTTAATACAGAATGGGTCGCATTCTTGTCCAATATGGTCAAAAATGACAGGGTATGGGTTTGTAAGGTCCTCCATGCTGTTTTAATGCATTTTCCATCAATGAGGAATGGGCTCCCACGTTTTTTACATTTTCTCTCTCTTGGGCTCGACCCATGCACTGTAAAAGCCAGATTTGGCTCATTTCTTCATGGTTGAACACTTTTTGGCATTGCAAACTTCTTATTTCACCTCCATCAAGTTATAGTTGTAAGAATTAGACCTTTTTCAAGTATTGTAGCAGGTTTATACCTCTTTGAGGGTGGAATACAAGAGATTTTTACATGGAATTGATAGTGCAAACTCTATGAATGCTTTCAGTCCTCTGTTTGTATTGTTTTACTTCATTTTAAGACCTCTAATTACATCTATCAGCTTGTGTATGTTTTCCCTTGTTGCATTTCATGAATTTTGTCTATTTACATGGCAAAAATGTTTCACCACTCCTTTTGGTGCATCACCATCTTTAGTTTAGTTTCATTTTTGCATTTTTATCCTGTCTCCTTGCAATTTAGAGTAGGATTAGGATCTCGAACCTCTATAGTTGTGCAAAATATAGATCTGATCGGAGGAGTTTGAGGAACCAGCCTCTAATCTGGATATTCCTCTCTCATTTTACAAGTCCCACACTTGGAGAGAGGTTTCATGTTGTGCAATCACCTTTGGATGCCCGAAACATCAACTTAGAAACACGATTTGCATCCGGGAGTCTTTGATGATTTGCAACAACAATAGGCTGATTTTCTTCATGTATACAATAGACCCCTAGCTCGATTCTTCTACTTCTTGATAAGGATCCAAAGCATGTACCTTGTTTTCCCATTCATCAAGAGTTAAATGCTGGGGTGCTCCAACCTTGGTGTCGGCTTCATCGGTGCTTGGGTGGTCTTCTTGATCAAATCTTGAACAATTGGTGTTGATCGACTTGGAGTGTAAGGCTCAATGTGGAAGTTTGCAATAGGTTCAGACCTGATTTTAGCCTTAGTTCCATACCTCGTTACGAACAACATGTGTGACCAATCAATAGACAAATATCCCCCAATCTTGGCTTTGAAGTCCCTTGACAAGCATAGGGCAAAGAGTGGTGGAAGGTCTATGACTGATACATCTTGTGAAATAACAACATTTGGACATGCATGCAAGGTAAGACTCAAGTTTCTAATCACCCCAACTGTTGTTACTACTGTCCCATCCAGCTGCACTACCCCTTTGGATATGGTTTCATACTTGAGCCCTAGCTGATCAGCCTATTTGTTTAGGCATCACTAAGCTACTTGCCTGGAATCTATCATGCAATTATGCACTAACCGATTTCCAATGATTAATGAAACATAGAAAGGAGGGGCTTCAACATTTTACTTTGCTATCCTCCATGATTTCCTCAGTTTGGGAGCATTTGTGAGCACTTTCTCTTGCATCCGAACTTGCTGATTCGAAGTTGGCTAGTACTTCATGGCAGCTTGTAACAAGTCTCTTTGGCACAGGATAGATAGGGATTACCACATTGATATATTAACATTTTTCTTCTTCATCGATCAATGATCTTGAATGGTGATGAAGGATCTCTTTGTTGTCCCTTTGCTCATACATTCACTCCTTGCATGTGGGCAGCAATAAGCGGTATTTGAGTTGGTCTAGGAGCTGTTCTTGGCTGCCTTTGTGCATTTGAAATTGGATTTTGCTTGCCAACCATTTGTGGAGCCATGGAAGGTTGTGGATTGGTTGGAGCTAATGGTTGTTCTTCACCCAAATTCCTTCTTTTTGACCTTGTGTTGGCTGCAACACCTTGGGAAATTACCTGATTCATGCCACAAAAATCCTCTGCTTGCCAATTTACCAGCGTGGTGTCATTTGGGGCTGATTAGTGTTGGGCTTTTCTTGTTGTTGGTTGTTTCCTTGACTGCCCTCACCCTCCACACCACAGCAGTTGTTACCATTAATGCTTGATTCAAAGCACCATTGAAGCACATGGATTGGTTATGAGGTTCATTACATGGAAAACACCAGGTCATACTCCCGAGAAATGTTGTTTTGTGTTGGCACCAATGCCTTAGAGGTAGATATGGCATTTGGATTGTAGGGCTGAAATGGTCTATTGGCGGAGGAGGCCTTGTTTGATTCATATTTGCAAGCTGGATTAGGTGGTCTTTGTGGTTAGTATGGCTATCTGTTAGGATGAGCTTGGGGCTGGTAAGAAGGTCTAAAACCTTGGGCTTGTTGCCTCTTGAGAGTAACCAGCTCATTACCTAGGTTTTCCAGTTGCTTCATGACTTCTTGAAGCTCATTTGGGGCACTTGGAGATGAAGTAGAAGCTTCATTTGAACTCGATTTCTAGGAGTGGGAGAAGGAGCCAAATTAGTTGCTTGATTGGTATTTAGACTCTCTAAACTTGGAAACAATGGCATGGGAGGTCTAGGGGCTGGTTTGCCGGCTTGGATCAAACAATTTTCAGCCCTAATGGCAATGTTATAAGCCATAGGGATAGTTATGCCTCCCTTGGATTGAATCAACATAAAAATATCATAATTTAGAGCTTTGAGATAGTAGAGAAAAGATCCTTCTGGCATTGGTCCGATTGCCACTAGAATTCTCTCCCAAGTCTTTTGAAATCTAAAGTTGAAATCACAATGCTCATTGGGAGCTCTCTTGATGGTTGTCAGCTGCTCCAAAAGAGACAAGTTGTCTCCCTTCTCTCCAAATTGCTCATGAAGTGCTATACACAGTTGATTCCAATTTGTGATAGAACCAGCTCCAAGGCTTCTAAACCATTGTAATGCTTTCCCCTTGAATGAAGATGCCAACAATTTGACAGCCACTTGCATCTCATTGATTTCATGAATTACACAAAGATTGGCAATGTCTTTAACATGATCACCTGGAGTAGTCTGATTTTCTCTAGTGAAGTAGGGAATGTTCTTCAAGGCTGCAATTGGAATTGGATGTTGTGCATTGAGGGCAAGTGGGCTGCTACTTGTGAAGTTGACATAGGGGTTGTTTTGTGCCATTCTAATTGGTCTTAGAACCCTTGTTGATTGAATGAAAGGCCTACCAGGTGGAGGAGTTGAGAGAGTTCTGTTTGGTGGAGATGGAGACCTTTGGATTCTCCTCCCACTTTGCCTTACTCTTGGAGATAACTATAGATATTCAAACAACACCTCTTCTTCTCCAGCTCTTGACCTTGTAGTGATTCTTCTCATGAGTTTTCAGGCCTGCACTGCTGAAACCAGTTGATTCTTCCCTTGGAGTCGCCAGATATGTAAATTATAGCTCTTTTCAAGCAAGAAAATTGTAGCAGATGCACATCAACTTTGTTGTAATAAAAATGAGACCTCTAAGGTCCCCGTAACATCCCCATTTTAAGATACTAGAACAAGGGAAAATTATTATTTTTATATACAACGTTATCTGTTATGAATTATATAATTCAAACACACGTTCAAGTTTTAATAATTGTTCTCTGCCCAAACAACACAGTTTGGAACACACAATTTCCTTTTAAAACTAATGTTCCCTATTCGCATATTTACAATATGGAACACACATTCAATGCCGTTCAATCTTATAACAGATTTTATATGCTACTCTCAGTAAATAACTTGAAGAACTGCCGATCTTCCATTTTCATGGCTCAAAGTTTCAACGATCCTTCATTTCATGACTCGGAAACAACCGATCCTTCATGTTCGTTCATGCATAGTATATTATATATACCAGTTCTCTTAACCGTTTCTGGTTATCGAAGTGATCCATTTAAGAAGCCTATATGAATATTTGTTACTGATATTCATCTGACATCCTGCATCTTAAATTAAGTGATTAGGACAACGCAACCAGCACTTGCGATACTTTGGCCAAAGATTTTCACATGCTTTGCATGATCATATTCCTAGATGTGATACACATCAATGGAATACGTCCTTCACTTCACTTCACCTGTTCTCTAGAATGGTCTTTCCTGGTTCCTACCAGTCCTCTCAGTTTAAGGTCAAATTTAAACTTCTGATTTCCAACTAGCAATATGAACAAATATAGGAAGGCACTCCAGGTAACTAAAGATACGCAGACATACGGTGTCATTTCCCCATGAATCCGTGTGTCTAGTTATCTTTAGTCCCCGGAGTCACTCCATATATGTGATCATACTCCTATCCCCAGCCAAGAACTTCACATTCAGCCTATGTATTCTTGATGTTTTAATTCGGGAGGGCATTGCAATATGTCAGCTATAACATTGTGTCGTCATGAAGACCCCGTCTTCATGAAGACACGTTGTTGTAGCTGGCGTATGTCAATATCCTATGGAATCCTCCCATCGAGAGTGCACATCCTACTCAAGTGATTTGGATATGATCTTAATATTTAAGATCAACTTTCAGCAACCATGTTGATCCTTTATCCTCGTTCCCGTTACAGTTGTACGTAGCTAAGAGAGACTAAATCTATCCTTTAGCTTGCTATGCATCTTCTCCTTCGTACCGAAGGGCTGCATTTCTCTACTTGGTTTTCTTCTTAATCTTCAGATTAAGCAGCCCGTTACCGACGGACGTGTTAAGTTTAACCTATTAAACTTAATCAGGATTTTTACAACTGTAACTAAATTTAGAATTCCACTTACTTAGACGTCATTTAAACGAGGTCTAATTCCCAATAAATGTATTCATTTATTCTCCTTAACATTACATAGTTAAGGTCCATTAGTTATGGATATACTTATCCCATATCCTTTCTTTCTGAATTTAACATACGAGGTCATTAATGGAGTTCAAAAATGAAGTTCGATTACTCCTAAGTTAATTGATATTCCTTAGCTTCCGAGCTAATCCTAAAACCTATCGATTATGGGATCATTTTCTTCCTAATCCTTTTTAATGTCAATTAAGAATTCATCTTTACCCAAGTATGAACTAATTGCACATTCCAACTTAAAAGTTGCATTTAGGTAAGAATATATATCAGTTCCTTTTTAACGTCCATCCAAGGACAATTAAATAAATCCAAATCAAGAAATAACATTATATTTCTAATTTAATCAACAATATCGACCGATATAGTCATTAAAATACCGCACTTGTATTTGTATTCATCATCCATTTCATAATCCATACATTTTCCAATCCAACTGATTAGACTTTGTTTATATTAAACATCATTACAACTCATAGTTAGAAGAATGTACTTTCTTATTTTCACAATTCCTCGTAGAGGAATATTAACTAACAAATACAATTCATCTCCAGACAATCAAAAGAAGCATCGAAAACAACCATGTCTTCATTCTAATCAAATTCCATCTACAAAATTACTTGTGTGGGTCAGGTTCATTGAACTGAGCATATTAAGCACTTATCATTAAAATGAGGTGCTTCAATTAACTGTCTCAATAAAAGAACCCTGCTTTTATGAAACGACAGTAAGAACATCAATCAAAAATCAAGCATCAAAGAATGGACAACATAACAACTGAACCATCAAATACCATCCCAATCAGCCAAAGAACTGCTGTCCTATTTTCCACATAACCGTTACGAGTTCCAAATTACAATATTTGTAAAGTTTAGGAATACAAGTAGCATACTGCTGATATAACATAACTGTTATCCTTTCCACCCTTTCATTAATAATAAATGCAAAAGGGTAAAACTAACTGAAACGTAAACCAATTACTTTCCTTTCAGTTCATGCATCACATTAGATTCCAAGCAATCAAGCACAGACGAGAAAGCAAACAGCAATGCATATAGTTGCTCATATCTAAGCACTACAAGATTCGTTATTAACGATTACAAATTTCCAGCTGAATGAAAGAAGAAAAGATCATTTTTCCAAGTTATCCAACCACATTCCTATCTCTTTCCTCATGAATGTTCTAAAAATTAAATCTAACCAAGACACAAATCAAGATAACAGTTCAGAGTGAAACTTACAAAATCCATTCAAAATTCACTTTCCAGCAGCAAGAGTAATTTCATTCATAATCAGCTTTAAACGAAAACAAGGAAGAATTTATCGTCCTTATCAATACTTCATTTAAATCAGGCTCCTATGAATACCCAAAAACAGGATAGTATAACATCGTATTTATCATAGATCAAATAGTATAAGGATGCATACTATATATTTACTGAACTAAAAGACCCCATACTTCTTTCTTTGTATTTTTAACCAAATAAATAGTTATACAATCATGCAATCAATTAATCACGTGACCTTCTATATCCAAGATCGCGTACGGTCAAAATAAGATTTACACATTCTTTGTTACCTCTGACAAAGACTTAATCATAATGCATAATAAATCTTCCAATGCTATTCCAAAACTTAACAAAAAAAAGAAAAATTTCATTCCTTTAATCTTTTGCTAAGAAAACAACCATTTTCTTGGACTCAACAAAATTGTTCGGGCCAATTTCATTTCTTCTAAATGGCGGTGCGAGTCGAGAAGACCACACGAAACAATTAAATATTTCATTTTGTCGAAAGCACAACACTCGAGAAAATAATTTAAATGCCACTTTGTCCTCTCTGTTGAACTTATAAAGTTCAATAAACCACCCGACTACTAATTTTATCAATTCAAACAGCGAAAAAGAAGAATTCCTTACCATTAAATGTTTCTACCCGAATCCATTTTTCTATTCACAATGATGTCTGAGAACCCAAAATGCGATTTTCATGTAATAATACCCTTATTAATAAAAATCCATAGGATATCGGATGCACAACAAGATACAGTCAAGACAGATCCAAACCGCCTACTTATTTCCAAAATTTTCCATATTATACATAAATAAAAAGCCGAGTTCTTGTTCCACAACTACGGCTGAACTAAAAGATTGAAACGTATCAATTAAAACACAATAAATCATCCAACCCCCGTGAAGAATCAACATAATTCATTTAATGCACTGAAATACAAGCCAAGCTCATTTTCACGACTCTATTTATGAATTTGTAAGATCAATTCGTTTCCATAAAACATAACCAAATCAACCTTTCATTCCATCGAAGAAAGAATGTATTCATTTATAAGTTCGAGAAGAAAAACAATTTATTTTCTAGCTCCCACGAATACCTAAATTGTATTCGTCCATTTATATAAAAGAAAAAGCACAGCAATAATTACATTACCATCATTTCCCTCTAACTGAGCTCATAATGCTCAGATAAAACTCTAATGCCAATTCCTTTAAAATCCAAAAATGCTATTTCCTTTTAATCCCGAAACAACAGAAGGAAAGGAAAAGTCTTATTTCCTTTAAGAAAAATTTCAGTATAGAAACGACATCAAGCAACTCGTACATCATGTGAAATTTTATCACAAAAGTTCATATAACAAAAGAACAATCACACAACAATGAAAACAACCCACACTACCTGCACCGTTCTTATATAGCATTTAATCAGAGAAAACTCATTCGAATTCCCAAATACTGTCAACAACCAACACAACAAGTTCTTATTCCAACTCAATTCATGCAAAGACAGATCAAATCACAATAACAAGAAAATGATTTCACCCCTACCATTCCAAACAATGACAACAAGAATCAACTAGCCCAAATCGTCTCAATCATGACAACAATCAGATAAATCAAAAACCCAAGAGCAGGGTTGTTTTAATGAGACGCTTAAACAAAGCAAGTATTTTTAAAGAGAAGGGCTCAACATGCCTGTAAATTCTTCCTCAAAACTCGAAGAAAACCACGTCTACCGAAGGTATTTCCTTCCACGGCGACAACACGAGCTTCCCAGAATCACCTTTCCTCTTACAGGCTCAGCAACAACCTCCATTTTTCCAAAGAAACAGTAATAAAACCCAATGAAACTGGTTCGACTGAACCAAACAAAAAAACCAAATGCAGAGCAACTTCACAAAATCCGAATCGACACAATAAACAATCAAATTTCCCTCATACACTTTCCAAGGCGAGCTGGTCGTGAGGACCGAAAAAAAATTTAATGCATTAAAGGCTCAGCCTTTTCCTATTTTCCCACGCCACCACCGACTTGGGTTGGCGAACTCCCAAGTTCAAATTTTGCATGCAAAACCAAATTTAGCCTCATAACCAACTAACTACCTCCATCTTTCTCCCTGTCCCCGCCAAACTGGCGCTGTCCACATAAGGACTCCTCATTAATGCCATTAAACACCCTTCATCCTTATCCTCTTCCCCCAAGGGTCTGCGCATCCCCTTTAGGTTAGGATTAGTTTAGGATTCATATTAGTGTTTGACCTAGGTCATAGCCTAGTCTTTAGGTTAATAGGACTTAGGTCTATGTTAGTCATTTTAGAATTTAAAAATCCACTTAGGATAGTAGTTTAGGATGTAAGGTAGAACTTAGGATTAGCTTAGGATTTAATTCCTTCTAACCACTAACACTAATCAACCTCCAATCCAGTCTTCCAACTGACATTCATGTCAATGCTGTGCAGGACGTTTCGTCCTTTGCTTCACATGCCAGAGCCACCCGTGTCCAGACATTTCCTACCTCACGAGGTCTTAAGTACGACAGTGCATGGTTCGAGAATCGAACCTTTGTCGTTGGCATCTACGTGCCAGTTGCTCATACCTAGAAATCAGGTGTTGCACATTTATATCAACCTGCAATTCAGATCAAGAGTAAATCGACAAAGCGATTACAAAAAGGCCACAACATATAGAATTCAGCAAGGATATGACAATTTGTCGTCACATCATGAACATACAAGCAACAATAACTATTTGTCCCATGCAAATAAATTACAACATGCAAGAATCTAGATTTTGCAACACATTCCCTTAAGATCAAAATATATCTTAACATGTTTGCCTTCATTTCAGCAGATACAACAGTATGAAAAATAATCACCAAGATAGCTTACAAAATCGGGGGTGTTACGGTCCCACCAGGCGGAGCCAAAATTGTTGTTGCAAATCAGCGGCACCTGGATGCAAATCAAGGTTACGAATTGATGTTTTAGGCATCTAGTGTGATTGCACAACATGGAAACCTCTCTCCAGTGTGGAACTTGTGAAAATAAGAGAGGAATCTCTAGATTAGAGGTTGGTTCCTCAAAATCCTCTTATTTAGATCTATATTTTACACAACTACGAGAGGTTCGGATCCTAATTTTATCCTGGATTGCAAGGAGACAGGGGATAAGAAATGCAAAAATTGAAACTAAACTAATGATGGTGATGCACCCAAAGGAGTGGTGAACATTTTTCTCATGCAAATAGACACAAATTAGAAATTTCAGCATAAAACATCATGCATAGGTTGATAAGTGTAATCAAAGGTTTGAAATGAAACAAACAACACATACGAAGGATGAAAGCATTCACAGGCACTGCATTGTGATTTTCAACATCAAAATCCTTGCATTCCAACACGAAAAGAGGCAAAAAGGCTGTTACTGATCCCTAGAAGGTGCAGTACTTCTAAAATCACTTGCTAAAGATGAAAATAGAAGCTTTACTGTGTAAAAAAGTGTTCCCCTTTGAAAAATGAGCCAAATACGGCTTTTACAATGTATAGGTCAAACCCAGAGAGAGAAAAAAATGTGGAGCCATTCCTCATTGACCAAAATGCATTAAAAATAGTATGGGTGACCCGATAGACCCATCCCTTGACATTTTTGACCATCTTTGGAGAAGAATACGACCCATTTTGCATTAAAATTGGTTGTTGAAAGCGTCGATTCACATCCATGGGCGCATACCAAAAGCATGTTTTTATTTTCTCCTCTAAAGCTCAGAACCAAAATTCAAAATTAACCATGGAATCTTGTAGAGAATTTCACCATCTTTCCATTAATATAAAGAATGTGAAAATCCAAGCTCTAGATCGAAGTTATGATCATTTGAAGATTTAGGAAAAAACGGCCCAAAAACGGATCGATGGGAAAAATTTCAAATTTTACCTTTTTTTGTCTTTGGAAAAATTTTCAAAAATTCCTCAAGCGCTTATTTGGTCGGATGCCACGTGGCAAGCTCTGATTCACTCTGGAATTCTCTCTCCTTCTCTTTTAAGGGTTTTCCTTTGAAAATCGACCTTTTTATACTCGTTTGGAAAAATTTCAAATTTACCTCAATCCCCGAACTCCTCTCGCCACGTGGCGGCTTCTATTAATTTGCGGGCCTCAAATGGGAAAATTTTCCACAAAAACTTCATGAGCCATAACTTGAAAAATATAAGGAGTTAGGAGGCAAACTTTACCTTTCTTGAAAGCCGAGAGAGAGATCTATACGATGGTGCCATTTCTAGAAAGCCTTAAGTGCTGAAAATAAAAAAATGTAGACCGAGGCACAAGAGAGGCAAGAACACAAGGAGTTAGCCACAAAAATGACTGGGGCACCATTTTGGATAACAATTCTTCAATGTTGTAACTTCAGGATTGGATTTTGTGCATTGAGAGCAAGTGGGCTGCTGGCAGGTGAAATTGACATAGGGGTTGTTTTGTGCCATTCGATTGGCCTTAGAACCCTTGTTGATTGAATGAAAGGCCTACCAGTGGAGGAGTTGAGAGAATTCTATTTTGTGGAGATGGAGACCTTTGGATTCTCCTCCCACTTTGCCTTATTCTTGGAGATAAATGTAGATATTAAAAACAACACCTCTTCCTCTCTAGCTCTTGACCTTGTGTTGATTCTTCTCATGAGTTTTCGTTACCAGCTGCTAAAAACCGGTTGATTCTTCTTCCTTAGAGTCGCGGGATGTGCAATTTATAGCTCTTTTAAAGCAAGAAACTTGCAACAAATGCATATCAATTTTGTTAAATGAAGATGAAGACCTCTAAGGTCCCATGCTGGGTGTGCCAAAACTATTGTTGCAAATTAGCAGTGACACTTTCCTAGATGTTGATCATATTTCTAGTTTGATCATACTAGCATCCAATGTGATTACACAACATTGAATCCTTTCCCCAAGTGTGGGACATGTAAAATGAGAAAGGAATCTCCATTTTAGAGGCTAGTTCCTCGGTTCCTCTAGTCAAATTTATCACTTACAAGTTGCAGAGGTCTATATTCTTAACCCTACCCTAAATTCTAAAGGAGACAGAGATAGAGAATGCAAAAAGCTAAAAATAATGATAATAAGTGATGCACCAAAGGAGTGGTGAGCATTTTTACTTTTGCGATTGACACAGATCCATAAAAATGCAACAAAGAACCTCATGCACAAACCGATAATTGTAATGAAGGATCATAAATTAACCAAACAACACGGGGAAGAGGATGAAAACTAATCACAGAGGCTATATTCTTATTTTAATCATCAAAATCACTTGCATTACAACACCGAGAGGAAAAATAAAATTCTGACTCTTAGAAAAGGTCGATAGTCCACCAAAATCACTTCTAAGGTGAGAAAGGGGACCTGAAATACGAAAAATGTTCAACCCTTTGAAAATGAGCCAAATCTAGCTTTTACATTGCAAGGGACGAGCCCAGGAGAGAGAAACACGGGAAAACATGGAAGAGATTCAACCATTGACCAAAACGAATTCAAAATAGCATGGGCATCCTTACAGACCCATCCCCTGACATTTTTAGCCATGCTGGGAGAGAATGCGAGCCATTCTTCATTAAAAACGGTGGTTGAAACGTCATTTCTGTCCATAACCACGTGCTAGAGGTGTTTTTCTATTTTCTCTCTCCAAACTCCATTAAAATTCAAAAATTACCATGGAATCTTGTAGATAATTTCACTAGCTTTCCATTGATATAAAGAACGTGAAAAGCGAGCTCTAGATCGAAAGATATGGCCATTTGAAGTTTTAGGGCAAAACAGTGCCAAATCAGGTTGGCGGGCAAAAATTCAAATTTTTGCACCTTTTTGGTCATTTGGAAAATTTTCCAAAATTTCCTTGCACTCCGCCACTCTAGGTGCCATGTGGCGGCATCTCATTGGCCGCGGGCCTTTCAGGGGAAATTTTTTCCAAAAAACTCCACCAAGCCATAACTTCAAAAATACATGGAGTTAGGAGGAAAATTTTACCTTTACGGAAAGGCGAGAAAGAGCTCTATCTAATGGTGTCATTTCTAGAAGGTTTTGAGTGCACGAAAAGCAAAATATTATGATTGAGGCACAAGAGAGGAAAAAATGAGGCGAGTTAGCCACAAAAAATGAGCGAGGGCACATTTTGGATAAAAGGTTGTACATGTGCATGTGTGTGTGCATGTGTGCATGTGCATGTGTGTTTGTGTATGCATGTGCATGTACGTGTTCATGTGCATGTGTGTGTGCGTGTTTGTGTGCGTGTGCATGTGCGTGTGCGTGTGCAGTGTGTGTCGATGGCGTGTGCATGTGCGTGTACGAGTGCGTGTCCCACATGCGGCGTGTGCGGTGTGCACGTGCGTATGCATGTGTGCATGTGCGGGGCGTGTTTAAGTGTGTGTGCGTGTGCGTGTACATGTGCATCGATGTGTGCATGTGCGTGTACGTGTGCGTGCGCGTGTGTGTGTGTGCGTGTCCATGTGTGTGTGAAGGTGTGTGTGCGTGTGTGTGTGTGCATGTGCGTGTGCGTGTGCGAGTGCACGTGCGTGTGCGTGTGCATGTGTGTTTAAAAATGCGTGTGCGTGTGTGTCCATGTGTGTACGTGTACATGTGTGTGTGTAGGTGTGTGTGTGTGGGAGTGTGCAAGTGCACATACGTGGGCATGGGCGCGTGCATGGCGTGTGCGGGTGCGTGTGCGTGTGCGTGTGCGTGTGCGTGTGTGTGTATGTATGTGTTTACGTGTGAGTGAGTGTAAGCATGTGCATGTGCGCGTGCACAGGCGTCTCCACACGTGTGTGTACGTATGCGGGTGTAGGTGCGTGTGTGTGTGTGTGTGCGTGTGCAAGTGCGCGTGGTTGTGCGTGTGTGTTTGCGTGCGTGTGCATATGCGCGTGCGTGTGCATGTTCAACAGTGCGCGTCTGTGTGTGTATGTGTGCACGTGCATGTGTGTGTGCGCGTGTGCATGCGTGTGTGAGTGCTTATGCGCGTGCGCGCTTGTGTGTGCGTGTGCGTGTGCGTGTGGATGTACGTGTGTGTGTGCGTGTGCGTATGCGTATGTGTGCATGTGCGTATGCGTGTGTGTGTGTGTGCGTGTACTTGTGTAGGTGTAGGTGCATGTGCATGTGTGTTCGTGTGTAAGTGCGCATGGTTATGCGTGTGCGTGTGCATGTGCGTGTGTGTGTGCATGTGCATGTGGATGTGCGTGTGTGTGTGCGTATGCATGTGCATGTGCATGACCATGTACTTTTGTAGGTGTAGGTGTGTGCAGTGCGCGTGGTTGTGCGTGTGCATGTGCGTGTGCGTGTGCGTGTGTGTGTGTGTGTGTGTGTGTGTGTGTGTGTATGTGCATGTGCATATGCGTTTGTGTGTACGTGTGTGTGTGTGCATGTTC
>CM031234.1:1032981216-1032983716 GCA_018340775.1 Taxus wallichiana var. yunnanensis
TCATTTCAAACCCTTGTTTACAGATTATCAACCTATGCATGATGTTTTATGTTGTAATTTTTGATTTCTCAATTTGCATGAGCAAGAAGTGCTCACCACTCCTTTGGTGTATCACCCTTATCAGTTTAGTTTTAATTTTACATTTCTTATCCCTGTCTCCTTGCAAATTAAGATAAAATTAGGATCTGAACCTCTGCAGTTGTGCAAATAATAGATCTGATAAGAGGAGTTTGAGGAACCAACCTCTAATCTGGAGATTCCTCTCTCATTTTACAAGTCCCACACTTGGAGAGAGGTTTCAATGTTGTGCAATCACACTGGATGCCTGAAACATGAACTTAGAAACCGATTTGCATCCGAGGTGCCTTTGTTGATTTGCAACAACAAGAACATTAGTTTTAAAGGGAAATTGTGTGATCAAACTGCATTATTTGACAGAGAGAATAATTATTAAAATTGAATGTGTGTTTGAATTATATAATTCATAACGAGGAACGTTGTTTTAAAAAAAAAAAAATTCCTATTTCGGTATCTTAAAATGGGGATGTTACAATTATGCATCTTGTTGTTCTAACATAAATGCTATCAATTCCATTCCCTTACATTAGTTATAATTTCAAAAGATAAAATTGACTGAAAATATAAACCGAATTACTTTCCTTTCCATTCATGCTACCCATTTGATTTCAAGCAATCAAACACTGATGAGAAAAGTAAACAACAATAAAATGTAGATGCTTAAACCAAAGCAATACAAAATTTGTTCCATAACGATTACAGATTTCCAACTGTATGAGAGAAGAAATGAACATTAATTCAAATTATCCATCCACACTCCCTTTCCTTTCCTCACAACTGTACTAAGAATTTAATCCAATGTGATATCAATCAATGATAACGTGATCGAAAGAGAAGTAAATAAAATCAATAATCGAATAATAGAAAGAAGAATCATATTACTTCTTCTCACTGTCTAACCAAATATCCACTATTTAGAACAGACATAATCCAATAGTATGATTCATTCTGATTAGTATACTTCAGTATCCCAAAAACCTCTAAGCACAGTCATTTCCTTTTAAATATTTCACTCTATAGACATTCACATCTAGGTATAAACAAGCAAGAATTTACAAATTAGTTTTATCAACAACGTTTCATAAAAAAAGCATTTTAGCTAGTCCTGGACAACAAGAATGTACAGCTAGCTACGAAATCATGAGTTTCACCATATTGGTAAAAAGATTCATTTTCAAACATTCAAGGTAAGAATCCCACTTCAGTTCGGTCTTGATGAAACAACAAGAAGTCTAGAATGTAGTTTGAATATACACACACACACACACACACACACACACACACACACACACACACACACACACACACACACACACACATATACACATATAATTTCATCATCGAGTCTAAAAGAGACTGAAATAGTAAACTCTATTCCATCCGGCAGATACCCAGATACTCAGTTCTAGAATTAGGTAAATAGTTCCTAAAACAAATTCTTTCACTGATTTCAAACCAAATACGGAGGCATTTAATCGTTTTAAATTGCGTAAGAGTAAAACGATGAAACAAGCCCACTGTCCCAAAGAATTTGTATTCTATGCACTATAATACAACCAGAGAAAATAACTCACGCACAGTTCCATCAAGCATTCTCACATTTAAAAAAAAAAAACCATTCACGCACAGAACTCAAAAAACAATCTACATATCACTATCACTTCCATCAAACTGAACCCATAATGCACAATGAAACCCAATTACCATTACTTTCAGAATTTAAAATAGCAGAAAGAGAAAACTCGTTTCCTTAATAATTTCAGTAAAGAAACACTCATTTTCTTCAAAATACACAAGAATACCCAAGTCAAGTTCATTTTATAATGACAGCTCAAACCAGAGGTCATATCGAATCCTTTTATCCTTCCATTTTTACAAGAATGCACAGAACTCAGAAAACAATACTCACATCATTGGTACATTCACCAACTTAAATCCATAATGGGTAATAGAAAGCGATTGTTGTTGCAAATCAGCGGAGAACCCCGGATGCAAATCAAGGTTCTAAGTTGATGTTTAGGGCATCCAATGTGATTGCACAACATTGAAACCTCTCTCCAAGTGTGGGAATTGTAAGATGAGAGAGGAATCTCTAGATTAAAGGCTGGTTCCTCAAACTCCTCTGATTAGATCTATTATTTTCACAACTGCAGAGGTTCAGATCCTAATTTTATCCTAATTTACAAGGAGACAGGGATAAGAAATGTAAAAATTAAAACTAAACTGATAAGGGTGATACACCAAAGGAGTGGTGAGCACTTCTTGCTCATGCAAATTGACAAAAATCAGAAATTGCAACATAAAACATCATGCACAGGTTGATAAGCTATAAACAAGGGTTTGAAATGAAGCAAACAACACATACAAAGGACTGAAAGCATTCACAGAGCTTGCATTGTGATTTTCAACATCAAAATCCTTG
>CM031234.1:1032991216-1033006216 GCA_018340775.1 Taxus wallichiana var. yunnanensis
TGTGTGTGCATGTGTGTGTGCGTCGCAGGTGCGTGTGTGGGTGTGCATGCGTGTGAGTGTGAGTGTGCGTGTGCATGTGTGTGTGCATCTGTAGGTGCGTGTGCGTGTGCGGGTTCATGTGTGCGTGTGCATGTGCATGTTTGTGTGTAGGTGCGTGTGTGTGTGCGTGTGCGTGTGCGTGTGCATGTGCGTGTGCTTATGCGTTGGTTTTTATGCGTATGTGTGTGCATGTGCGTGTGCATGTGCATGTGCGTGTGCATGTGCATGTGTGTGTGCATGTGTGTGTGCGTGCATGTACGTGTGTGTGTCTGCGTGTGCGTGTGCGTGTGCTTCTGTATGTGCGTGTGCTCGGACGCACACGCACATCTTGCAAAGACTGCACGCACTGCACAAGCACACACACATGCACATGCTCACATGCACAGTGCACATGCACACGTACACACACTGCAGATCGCACACATCCACGCGCACACAAACACACACACACATGCACACACGCACTCGCACACACACACACCATGAATACACACACACCCACACGCACACACACAAACGCACACGCACAGAACACGCACAAGCACCACAAAGTAAACACATGCATACTCGTGGCACACACGCATACTCGAGGAACACACGCACATGCACACATACACGCACACGCACATGCACATGCACATGTAAGCACACACACACACACATGCACGCACACACGCACAAGCACATGCACACGCACATGCAAGCATAAGCACATGCGAGAAAATGCACAAGCACACCCACACGATAATGCACACATGCACATGCACACGCATATGTAAGCACACGCACAAGTGCACACACACACACACTGCCTTTGCACACGCACATGCACACACATGCACATGTAAGCACACGCACAAGCATTCAAACACACACGCACATGGACACGTCAAAGCACACGCACATGCACACGGACATGCACATGCACATGCACACGCAAGCAAACGCACAAGCACACCCACCTGCGATAACGCACACGAGAAGACGCACATGCACACACAGGATGCAAGCACATGCACATGCAAGCACCCACACAAGCACACACACACACACGCACACGCACATGCACACGTGAGACGCACACACACATACACACGCACACGCACACGCAAGCACAAGCACACGCAAGCAAATGCACAAGCACACCCACACGATAACGCACATGCGCACACGCACACACACACGCACACACTCACGCACTCACGCAACACATGCACAAACACACGCACACGCACATACACACACACACGCAAGAACATGCACATGCACGCGAATATGCACAAGCACACGCACATGCACATGCACATGCAAGCACATGCACACGCAACCAAATGCACAAGCACACGCACATGTACACGCACACGATTTGCAAGAATGTAATTGTGTTGTGAGTGTTCTTGTGTAGGTAAACATTGAAGGCGTAGTCCGTAGCTTTAGTAGAGTTCTATTCCCATGGAGGAACTAGAAGCGCGCAAGTGGTGCCGGACGGTGACAGCTCCACCGAGCTGGACCCGTGACACATACGCTCACGCACACACACAAACATAGGCACTCGCACACGCACACGCACACGCATATGCACACGCACACGCACACGCACACGCACACATATACGCACATGCACACACACACATGCACATGCACACGCACATGGATACCCACATGCACACGAACACGTACACGTGCGCATGCAAACGCACATGCAAACGTGCACGCTCACGCACACGCACACGCACATGCATGCACACGCACATGCACATGCAATCACAGGCACAAGCACATACACACAAGTACACGCACACACACACACACACGCACACGCACACGCACATGCACACGCACACGCACATGTACATGCACACACACACACACATGGACACACAAATGCACACACACACGCACATGCAAATGCAGTCGCACATGTAAGCACACATGCACACGCACATGCACACGCATACGCCCACGCACACGCACATGCCCACGTGCATGCACATGCACACGTGCATGCAAAAGCACATGCCCTGCACGCACGCACACGTACACATGCATGCACACGCACACTTGGACACACACGCACATGTGCAAGCACACGCACCTCGCACAAGCACATGCACATGCACAAACACATGTGGCGCTCTCGCACACGTACATGCACACACACACGCACACGCACATGCACACGCTCACACGCACGGAGCATAGGTGCAAAGCACGGGCACATGCACTTGCACTGAAACACATGTAGGTGCTCTCGCACACATACACACACTCATAATTGCACGGATGCACGCACACGCAACACACACACATGCACATGCACATGCACTCGCACACACACACACACACGAACACACACGCACGCACAAACATACACAGACAGGCTCACGCACAAGCACACGTCTGACAAACACATGCACACGCACACGCACACGCAAGCACAAGCACGTGCAAGCAAACACATGCATACTCGGGCACATACGCATACTCGGGCACAAATGCACACGCACATGTACACACACACACACGCACACGCACACGCACATGTGCATGCAAGCACACGCACAAGCACACACAGGCCACGCACACACACGCGCAAGAACATGCACACGCACACGTAACCAAATGCATACGCACACGTAACCAAATGCACAAGCTTGGTATGACGAACCTCGGTCTGACCCGAACCCTTCGGACACAGAAATGCTTTAAAACAGTCCTATGCACCTTATTCTTTGCATTTTTTCTATTTTTTCTAACTCGTTGGGATTTCTTCTTGGATGGAAGAGTTAGAAAAAGTCCGAGGGGACCCAAAAAACATCATTTTTGCCTTGAATCAATGTACTTGCTCGGGACTGAAGAAATTGATGTATGTTATCCAAATTACCTTGAGGGGTGAATTTTGGATAACAATTTGCACGCACACGGACACGCAAGCACAAGCACGTGCAAGCAAGCACACATGCATACTCGGGCATATACGCATACTCAAGCACACATGCACACACACATGCACACATACACATACACGCACATGCACATGCGCATCAAGCACACGCACAAGCGCACACACACACACACACACGGCCATGCACACACACACAAAAAGAACATGCACATGCACATGCACACGCACATGATTTACAAGAATGCCATTGTGTTGTGAGTGTTCTTGTGCAGGAGTAAACACTTGAAGGCGTAGTACGTGGCTTTAGTAGAGTTCTATTGTTGCAAATCAGCAGCACCCCTTGGATGTTGATCAGATTTCTAGTTTGATCATACTAGCATCCAGTGTGATTACACAACATTGAATCCTTTCCCCAAGTGTGGGACTTACAAAATAAGAAAGGAATCTCCAGTTTAGAGGCTGGTTCCTCGGTTCCTCCAGTCGATTTATCACTTACAAGTTGCGAGAGTCTATATTCCTAACCCTACCATAAATTCCAAAGGAGATAGAGATAGAGAATGCAAAAAAGCTAAAACTAATGCTAATAGGTGATGCACCAAAGGAGTGGTGAGCATATTTTACTTCTCAGATTGACACAGTCCATAAAAATGCAACAAAGAAGCTGTTAGCACAAATTCACAACACCCCTGGATGTTGATCAGATTTCTAGGTTGATCATACTAGCATCCAGTGTGATTGCACAACATTGAATCCTTTCTCCAAGTGTGGGACTTGCAAAAATGAGAAAGGAATCTCCAGAGAAGGTTGGTTCCTCTTCCTAAACTACCTGCCACAAGCTGTTCCAGTGCAGGCAAGCTAATCTAATCCTAATCTAACCTCCAAGGAGACAGGGAGAGAGAGAAAAGAGAAAAAACAAAAGCCTACACTAAAACGGTGATACACCAGAGAAGGAAAATGCTGAACATCTATCAAAACTGCTATGAACACAGCTCCAACCTTGCAATGAACATTTAAATGTGCACAAATACCTGCAATGAAGAGAGGCAAGAAGAAAACAAGCAAAAATGAGCAAGGATGGACAGATGCATCACAAAACGCATTTTTGTTGCTCCAGAAGTTTAGCACAGAACATCATTTTAATGGTAAAAGGAAAAAAATGCCATTACAGAGCAGGGGAGGAGGTTCAAACTCCATTTTCAACCCTGGGGAAGAAAAGAAAGGAGAGCAGAGTAGAAAAGATGAACAACCCTTTGAAAAATGAGCCAAATCTGGCTTTTACAATGCATGGGTCGAGCCCAGGAGAGAGAAAACATGTAAAAACATGGGAGCCATTCCTCATTAAATGAAGATGCATTAAAATAGCATGGGCATCCTTACAGACCCATGCCCTGACATTTTTGGCCATGCTGGAGAAGAATGCGACCCATTTTACATTAAAACTGGTTGTTGAAACATCATTTCTAGCCATTACCACGTGCCAGAGGCGTTTTCAATTTTCTCTCTCCAAAATCCATCAAAATGCAAAAATTACCCTGAAATCTTGTAGAGAATTTCACCAGATTTCCATTGATATAAAGAATGCGAAAATCCGAGCTCTGGATCAAAAGTTATGGCCATTTGAAGATTTAGGGCAAAAACAGGCCCAAAACGGATCGACGGGAAAAAAATTTGAATTTTACCTCTTTTTTGCATTTGGAAATTTTTTTGAATTTTTTTCGTGCTTCACCACTTGGATGACACGTGGCGAGCTTTGATTTGTCTGCAAGCTCATCCTTTGAAAATTTCTTTGGGCCCTTCCTTAAAATTTTTGCCACTTGGACATGTGGCACTAGTTTATTGGCTCGGGCACGAGGGCACACTTTGTCCTTGAAAATTTGGCATTTTTCACTTTGGAAAAATTTCCCACTTCCCCCACACTCCACCACTTGGATGACATGTGTCAAGATTCCATTCGATGGTGGAGGCAAATGGCCAAAAAAGCGTAGTCTTTAAAAACTTTGACCGAAACTTGGAAAATTTTCTAAGTCCTTCTCTATCAAGGCCTTTTCGCCTTTTCACGTCCCACGCATCCCTCATGTACCTTTGTCCCGGCTGTCCCAGACAAAAATATCCTACTTGGCTGATTCGGGCTTCCTTGTTCTGTTTGCGGATTTTTCACCTTTTCGCCTCCCTCGCGTACTTTTGGCCCGGATGTCCTAGACTGCCTGGGACAAATATCTCCGAACCGCCCGAAATGGACTGTCTGTCGGCAAATCGGCCGATTCGCGTCCCGCGCGTACTTTTGTCCCAGTGTCCTGGATGAATATCTCCAAACTACCTGAAATGGATTGTCTTTCGACAAACCGGTTGATTCGCGTCCCACGCGTACCTCGCGTACTTTTGTCTCGGCTATCCCAAACCGCGTGAAACAGAGACTTAGGCGATTTTTCCTTTGCTTTCGGCCGATTCGGCTTTTCACGTCTGACGTCCCAAGCTATCCCAATCTGTCTGTGGAACAAGACTTAGCTGATTTTCTTGCTTTTTCGCCCCAAGCTTGGTACGACGAACCTCGATCGACCAACCCTTCATACCCGAAAATGCTTTAAAACAATTCTGCAACCTTATTCTTTGCATTTTTTCCATTTTTTCTAACTCATTGGGATTTCTTCTTGGATGGGAGAGTTAGAAAAAGGCCAAGGGGACCCCAAAAACATGATTTTGCCTTGAATCAATGTACTTCCTCAGGAATGAAGAAATTGATGTATGTTATCCAAATTACCTTGAGGGTGAATTTTGGATAACAATTTGGTGACTCAGCTGGGGTTACCTGCTGCTAGGTAGAAGATCAGTGGCCTTTTAGCAATCCATTGGGCATGGAGTCATAAGCAATAACCTGAAACCAACCTGATATCTTGAAAACTTCCCTCTGAGCCACTTGAAACCCATTGAACTTAGAGTTGTTCTCACCAAAATGCCACTTAAAATGAACTGTGCAAGAGCAAAACCAGCAGCACCAAAACTATGTACAAAACTGAAAATCATACATGCTCCAAATGGAACATGCAGAGTGTGCACAAGCACTTCTTTTACTGAAAGCAAACCTACCTACTCTATTCTAACTAGAAGCAAAGGTGAGCTAAACAAACCCTGCAACTGGTTGTGCAAAATAGCTTCCTTTCTTCAAAATTGGCAACCATGCAACTGATTTGGCATTGAACATGGCTGATTGGATGAATGAAAAATCAACAAGAAGTTGGTCTTCCACCCAAATCATCAAGGTGTCAGTTGAAGGCAAATTCAATACCTCTTTTAGTTGCTCTGCATTTGAATTGAAGAGGTATGACAGCTGATCCTTGGTTCTTTGCATATCATCCTCATGCTTAGAGGCAAGCATGACTGGTTGTGACTTCTCCTTTGACTCCAATGAAGTCAAATACCTGATTGGGCAAGGTATGGTCCGTTTGATAGGCCCATAGCTCTGATTTTCAACTCCAAAAATGGAGTCTTCTTGTAGACCTTCTTGAATGGACGGTGTGGAAGCAATGGTAGAACCCTTCTGCCCTTTCTCTTCCTCCAATGAAGAACATGGAAGATTTAAATCTTCCAATCTTGATTCCAAAGAGCTGGTATAAGATGTAGGCTGCTGCAAATGAATGCTCTCCTCCATGACAGCAAGCTCTTGTGTTTGGAACGTGGATGATGAAAGAGAGAATGGTGGAAACTCAACTGGTTCTTCTTCATCAAAACAGTCCTCCAAATCAGACAGGTAAACTGCCTCATTGCTGTCCTACTGCAAATGTTCAACCTCTCCCATGGTGTTCTCTTGATCTGCAACTTGATCACCATGGTTTCCTTCATCCTCCAACATTGAGTTTAAGAGATCAAACTCTTTTTCAGTACTAGAACTTGAGAGAGATGAAGTAGAAAGAAGAACTGAAGGTTCTTCTATAACCTGCTTTGTGCTCAAAGCCTTTGGATCTGCACTTTTCTCCCCCACAGCTGGAATGTGCTCCTCTTCTTTTGGATTTGGAGCAGCTTCTCCTTCCTCCAATGTTTGAAGACAATCTTGCTCTTGATAGAACTCTTCCTCTAGCACAAAGTTCGTTAAGTCAAACTCTTCGATCTACTAGTCTAGAGGACAAGTTGGGACTGCGAGATATTCTTCTCGATCTTTCTTCCTCTATGACTGATTGTGTAACTTGAATTGAATCAGCATTCCCTTCAAATAGAGTGCCAACATGGACACTACTTTCTAAGCAAACTGACTGCTGATCTACTTCTTCTTTTTGCTCTTCTCCTGCTGCCACAAAATTAGTCTTAACCACCACCTATTCTCCAACTCCAACCTCTTCTAAAGGCTTAACCATCAAGGGGATCTTTGTCATCCCAATTTTAAGAGCCCAACTCTTCAGACTTTGAATTTCTTCATCCTTGTTTGGCTTTTCTTTTTGTTGTTGTTTTCCTTGACTGGAATTCTAATTTTTATCCTCCCAACATGGATTTGGGAATGCAAGAGGAGAAGTGGATTGTAACTCAATTGATTTGGAAATTTTTTGTGGTGGTGGAGGAGGTAGAAACTCTTGTTTCTTTGGAGGAGGGGGTATTTCTGTTAGCTCTTGTGGAGGGGATGACTGTTTGGAAGGAAAGGGGAAAGAAGAATTGAGGTGTGGTGGGAGACTAGGGAATGGAGAAATGGAATCAACACTTGGGACAGCAGATGGAGAGTTTAAAACTTGACACTGCTGAGATAAAACAGATTGGGAAAGAGGAAAAAGAAAGGCATGAGATGGCGTGCTTACCCGTTGACAAGGTTGTTGAATACTCCTCTCATACACCTCTATTCCTTCAATCCACTTTGCAAGCAATGGCAGCGTTGCAATCATGAAGTCAAGCTTCTCTTGAGGGCTGTAATGCCTTGGAAAAGGTCCCACCCATGGATAGGGTGCTCCACAACCGATTCCAAATGCTTTCATTTGTGCTTGAGCCTTGGACTGCACCATGTTTACCTCCATCTTTTGGATTTTCTCCAATAGACCAACATCTTGCATTTGATTGTTTTCATTGCATGCGTACCCTTGCTCTTGATGTGCTTCACGACCAAACTGACTTTGGTACTGCTCATATGGGTAGACATGCTGATTTTGAATTTGACCAAAATGCTGATTTGGAGGATTTGTAAAACATGTTGGAGGTGTGATATCTTCACCGTTGTTGAAAATGTGAATTCCATGATGGAAATGAAGTCATAATTGCACAACTTCATGGAATGGAAAAGAATGAAAGGGATGGAAAGAAGGATGGATGGGAATGGATGAAAAACAGTGTAACTTTAGAAATGGGTTCTTTAATCGAGATGGAGTCGCGAGATGTGTTTGCAAGTGCCTCCAAAGGTTGAAATCTTCACGGGAACACACAAACTTGCAAAGATGAAGTGGAAGACCTCTAAGGTCCCACTTTGGGTGTGCAAAAAATATTAGCGCAAATTCACAGCACCCCTAGATGTTGATCATATTTCTAGGTTGATCATACTAGCATCTAGTGTGATTGCACAACATTGAATCCTTTCTCCAAGTGTGGGACTTGCAAAAATGAGAAAGGAATCTCCAGAGAAGGCTGGTTCCTCTTCCTAAACTACCTACCACAAGTTGCTCATGGGGCGTCCTTACGGACCCATGCCGGACATTTTTGGCCATCTTTGGAGAAGAATGCGACCCATTTTGCATTAAAACTAGTTGTTGAAACGTCATTTCTGGCCATTACCACGTGCCAGAGGTGTTTTTGATTTTATCTCTCCAAAATCCATCAAAATACAAAAATGACCCTGAAATCTTGTAGATAATTTCACCAGCTTTCCATTGATATAAAGAACGTGAAAATCCGAGCTCTGGATCGAAAGTTATGGCCATTTGAAGATTTAGGGCAAAAACAGGCCCAAGAATAGATCGGCGGGAAAAAAATTTGAATTTTACCTCTTTTTGCATTTGGAATTTTTTTGAATTTTTCCGCACTCCACCACTTGGATGACACGTGGCAAGCTTTGATTCATCTACGGGCTCATCCTTTGAAAATTTCTTTCGGGCCCTTCCTTAAAATTTTTTGCCACTTGGACATGTGGCACTATTTTATTGGCTCGGGCCTGAGGGGCGCACTTTGTCCTTCGAAAATTTGGCATTTTTCACTTTGGGAAAATTTCCCATTTCCCCGCTCCGCCACTTGGATGACACATGTCAAGATTCCATTCGATGGCGGGGCAGTGGGCCAAAACTATTGTCTTTGAAAACTTTGACCGAAACTTGGAAAATTTTCTAAGTCCTTCTCTATTGCGGCCTTTTTGCCTTTTCACGTCCCTCGCGTACCTTTGTCCCTACTGTCCGGATGAAAATCTCTTGCTTGACCGATTCGGGATTCCTTGTTCCTATTTGCGGATTTTTGTCTTTTAAGCGTCCCACGCGTCCCTCACGTACTTTTTTGGCCCGAATGTCTCGATTTGCACAGGACAAATATCTCTAAACCGCCCGAAATGGGTATGCAGCCGGCAAATCGGCCGATTTACGTCCGTAGCGTACTTTTGTCCCAATGTGTCCGGACGAATATCTCTCGAAGCGCCGAAATGGATTGTCTTTCGAGAATCGCCAATTCGCGTCCCACGCGTGCCTCACGTACTTTTGTCCCAACTGTCCCAAACCGCGTGAAACAAAGACTTAGGCGATTTTTCCTTTGATTTCAGCCGATTCGGCTTTTCGCGTCCCGCGTCCCAATCCCCAACTATCCCGTGGAACAAGACTTAGCCGATTTTCTTGCTTTTTCAGCCCCAAGCTTGATGCACGCACGAACCTCGTGCGACCCAAACCCTTGGACCGAAATGCTTTAAAACAGTCCTGCAACCTTATTTTTTGCATTTTTTCCATTTTTTCTAACTCGTTGGGATTTCTTCTTGGATGGGAGAGTTAGAAAAAGGCCGAGGGGACCCCAAAAACATGATTTTTGCCTTGAATCAATGTACTTGCTCGGATGAAGAAATTGATGTATGTTATCCGAATTACCTTGAGGGGTGAATTTTGGATAACAATTTGCACACACGCACACACAAGCACAAGCACGCTGTGCAAGAAAACACATGCATACTTAGGCACACATGCACACACACACGCACACATACACATACACACACGTGCACATGCACATGTACATGCACATGCACATGCAAGCACACACACAAGCACACACACACACACACGGCCACGCACACACACACGCAAGAACATGCACACGCACACGCACACGGACACGTAACAAAATGCACAAGCACACGCACACGTACACACACATGATTTACAAGAATGCCATTGTGTTGTGAGTGTTCTTGTGCGGAAAAACACTAAAGGCGTAGTCCGTAGCTTTAGTAGAGTTCTATTGTTGCAAATCAGCAGCACCCCCTGGATGTTGATCAGATTTCTAGTTTGATCATACTAGCATCCAAAGGTGTGATTGCACAACATTGAGTCATTTCCCCAGTGTGGGACTTGCAAATGAGAAAGGAATCTCCAGGTTTAGAGGCTGATTCCTCAATTCCTCTGGTCAGATTTATCACTTACAAGTTGCAGAGGTCTATATTCCTAACCCTACCCTAAATTCCAAAGGAGATAGAGATAGAGAATGCAAAAAAGCTAAAACTAATGCTAATAGGTGATACACCAAAGGAGTGGTGAGAATTTTGTACTTCTACAGATTGATTGACACATCCATTAAAATGTAACAAAGAACCTCATGTACAAACCGATAATTGTAATGAAGGATCATAAATTAACCAAACAACACAAGCAGAGGATGAAAACTATGCACACACACAAACGCACACAGATATGCACACGCATAAGCACACGCACAAGCACACGCACACGCACATGCACACGTACACATAGATGCACACGCACATGCACACACACATGCGCATGCAAGCACATGAACAAGCACGCACACACACACACGCACACGTAAGAACATGCACACACACACACGCACACGCAAGCACATGCACACGTAACCAAATGCACAAGCACACACACATGCACACACACATGATTTACAAGAATGCCATTGTGTTGTGAGTGTTCTTGTGTAGAAGTAAACACTGTTGAAGGCGTAGTCCGTAGCTTTAGTAGAGTTCTATTGTTGCAAATCAGCAGCACCCCCTGGATGTTGATCAGATTTCTAGTTTGATCATACTAGCATCCAATGTGATTGCACAACATTGAATCCTTTCCCCAAGTGTGGGACTTGCAAAATGAGAAAGGAATCTCCAGTTTAGAGGTTGGTTCCTCAGTTCCTCTAGTCAGATTTATCACTTACAAGTTGCAGAGGTCTATATTCCTAACCCTACCCTAAATTCCAAAGGAGACAGAGATAGAGAATGCAAAAAAGCTAAAACTAATGCTAATAGGTGATGCACCAAAGGAGTGGTGAGCATTTTTTACTTCTACAGATTGACACAGTCCATAAAAATGCAACAAAGAACCTCATGCACAAACTGATAATTGTAATGAAGGATCATAAATTAACCAAACAACACAGGCAGAGGATGAAAACTAATCACAGAGGTTGTATTGTTATTTTAATCATCAAAATCACTTGCATTACAACACCTGAGAGGCAAAATAAAGTTGCAGCTCTTAGAAAAGGTCTGATATTCCACCAAAATCACTTCCAAGGTGAGAAAGGGGACCTTGCAATACACAAAACATGTTCAACCCTTTGAAAATGAGCCAAATCCGCTTTTACGGTCAAGAGGACGAGCCCGGAGAGAGAAACATGGGAAAACATGGAGCGGATTCAACCATTAACCAAAACACATTCAAAACACCATGGGCATCCTTACGGACCCATCCCTTGATATTTTTAGCCATCTTTGGGAGAGAATGCGAGCCATTCTTCATTAAAAACGGTGGTTGAAACGTCATTTCTGTCCATGACCACGTGCCAGAGGCATTTTTCAATTTTATCTCTCTAAACTCCATAAAAATGCAAAATGACCCTAGAATCTTGTAGAGAATTTCACCATCTTTCCATTGATATAAAGAACGCAAAAAACCGAGCTCTGGATCGAAAGATATGGCCATTTGAAGTTTTAGGGCAAAACAGGGCCAAATCGGGTTGGCGGGCAAAAATTTGAATTTTTGCACCTTTTTGGTCATTTGGAAAATTTTCCAAAATTTCCCCGCGCTCCGCCACTCTAGGTGCCACGTGGCGGCATCTCATTGGCCGTGGGCCTTTCAGGGGAAATTTTTTCCAAAAAACTCCGCCGAGCCATAACTTCAAAAATACATGGAGTTAGGAGGAAAACTTTACCTTTCTGGAAAGCTGAGAAAGAACTCTATCCAATGGTGTCATTTCGAACGTTTTGAGTGCACGAAAAGCAAAATGTTACGGCTGAGGCATAAGAGAGGAAAAAATGAGAGGAGTTAGCCACAAAAATGACCAGGGGCACATTTTGATAAACAAGTTCTATTCCCACGGAGGAACTGAGGCGAGCAAGTGCTTTGCCACACGATTCTGAGCTCCACCGAGCCGGACTTGTGACACACATGCTCACGCAAATGCACAAAACATAGGCACTCGCACACACACACGCACACGCACACACACACACACGCGCACGCGCACACCCGCAAGCACACGCACATGCACACATACACAGATACACACACGCACATGAACACGCACACGTGCACGCAAACGTACATGCGAAACACACACACTCATGCACACGCACACGCACACACACATGCACACACACACACACGCGCACGTAAACACACACACACACACGCACACACACACGCAATCACGCACAAGCACATACACAAAAGTACATGGACACGCACACGCACATGCACACACACGCACGCACGCACACACACACACACATGCACACGCAAATGCACACACACACGCACATGCACACGCACATGCCCACGCACACACACACGCACACGTGCATGCACATGCCCATGCCCACGCGCATGCACATGTATATGTGCATGCACATGCACACGCACACACCCACGC
This sequence comes from Taxus wallichiana var. yunnanensis, assembly GCA_018340775.1. Classification (NCBI taxonomy): domain Eukaryota; kingdom Viridiplantae; phylum Streptophyta; class Pinopsida; order Cupressales; family Taxaceae; genus Taxus; species Taxus wallichiana. Next base: position 1,033,004,205 of record CM031234.1, read on the forward strand.
CCACACGCATGCACATGTATACGCGCATGCACAAGCAAGGCCCATGCGCACGCACGCACACGTACACGTGCACGCACACGCACACTTGGGCGCACACACGCATGCGCAAGCACTGCACACACTCGCACATGCAAATGAACACGCACATGCACACCCTCACATGCACGGCGCAGGTGCACGTACGAGCACATGCACACGCACACACACATGTACGCGCTCTCGCACACGTACACACACTCACAATCACACACATGCACGCGCACGCAAACACACACACATGCACACGCACTCGCACGCACACTCGCATAAACACACACATGAACACACACACACCCACACACAAAATGCACACGCACAAGCACGAGCACAAAAATGCACACACACACGCACATGCACACACAAGCACAAGCACATGCAAGCAAACACATGCATACTCAGCACACACGCATACTACTCGGGCACACATGCACATGCACACGCACACATATACGCACATGCACATGCACACGCACACATACACGTACATGCACATGCACACGCACACACACATGCACATGCACATGCAAGCACACGTCTAAGCACACACACACATGCACACGCACACGCACACGCACACACAAGCACAAGCACACACAGAAAACCACAAGCACACCCACACGATAACACACATGCACACACACACGCACATGCACATGCAAGCACATGCACAAGCACACACACACGGACACGCACACGCACACGCAAGACAGTACACACCTTGCAAGAAAACGCACAAGCACACCCACATGATAATGCACACGCACACACGCACATGCACACACACACGCACACACTCATGCAACAAGCAACACACGCACACGCACACACACACACACACACACACATGCGCAAGAACATGCACACGCACACGCACACGCAAGCACAAGTACACACAACCAAACGCACAAGCACACGCACACGCACACGATTTGCAAGAATGCCATTGTGTTGTGAGTGTTCTTGTGCGGAGTAAACATGAAGGCGTAGTCCGTAGCTTTAGTAGAGTTCTATTACCACAAAGCAACTGACTTGGCGAGCAAGCGGTACCACACGGTTACAGCTCCACCGAGAAGCTGGACTGTGACACACACGCTCTCACACATGCACAAACACAGCACTCACACACGCACACGCACACGCACACGCACATGCACACACACACACACACACGCACACGCACACGGATACACACACGCACACGAACACGCAAAAGTACATACAAACGCACATGCTCACGCACATGCACACGCACATACACACGCACATGGACATGCACACGCACACTCACACGCACACACACACACACACTCACACGTAGTCACACGCACAAGCACATACACACAAGTACACGCACACACACGCGCACATGCACACACACACACATGCACACGCACACGCAAATGCACACGCACACGCAAACGCACTCACGGACATGCACACGCACACACAAGCACACATGCACATGCACATGCACACGCGCGTGCGTCCACACGCACGCTCACGCCCACACACATGCACAAGCACATGCCCATGCGCACGCACACATACACGTGCATGCACACGCACACTCGGACACACAAGCACACACACACGCACACGAACACACACAAATGCACACACACACACACACACACGAACACACACACGCACATGCACACGCACACGCTCACATGCTCAGCACGGAGTGCACACACAGGCACATGCACACGCACACACACATGTATGCGCTCTCACACATGTACACACACTCGCAATCGCACACATGCACATGCACACAAACACAGACACACACATGCACATGCACTCGCACGCGCACTCGCGCACACACACACACACATGAACACACGCACACCCACACACACACACACAAACGCACACTCACAAGTAGACACACACGCACACGCACACGGACATGCACACGCACATGCACACACAAGCACAAGCACATGCAAGCAAACACATACATACTCGGC
>CM031234.1:1033011216-1033048716 GCA_018340775.1 Taxus wallichiana var. yunnanensis
AGAGGATTTTGAGGAACTAGCCTCTAATCTGGAGATTCCTCTCTCATTTTACAAGTCCCACACTTGGAGAGAGGTTTCAATGTTGTGCAATCACACTGGATGCCTGAAACATCAACTTAGAAACCTGATTTACATCCAGGGGTGTTGCTGATTTGCAACAATAGTTTTGGCACGCCCTGGTGGGACCTTAGAGGTCTCATTTTCATTGCAGCAAAGTTGATGTGCATCTGCTGCAATTTTCTTGCTTAAAAGAGCTATAAATTACACATCTGGCGACTCCAAGGGGAAGAATCAGCTGGTTTTGGCAGTGCAGACCTGAAAACTCATGAGAAGAATCAACACAAGGTCAAGAGCTGGAGAGGAAGAGGTGTTGTTTGAATATCTCAGTTATCTCCAAGAATAAGGCAAAGTGGGAGGAGAATCCAAAGGTCTCCATCTCCACCAAACATGAACCTCTCTCAACTCCTCCACCTCGTAGTAGGCCTTTCATTCACCAACAAGGGTTCTAAGACCAATTAGAATGGCACAAAACAACCCCTATGTCAATTTCACTGGCAGTAACCCACTTGCTCTCAATGCACAAAATCCAATCCCAATTGCAGCATTGAAGAACATTCCATACTTCACTGGAGAAAATCAGACCTCACCTGGTGATCATGTTAAGGATATTGCTAACATTTGTGCAATCCATGAGATCAATGAGATGCAAGTTACTGTCAAACTACTGGCATCTTCATTCAAAGGGAAAGATTTGCAATGGTTCAAGAGTCTTGCCTCATGTTCTATTCAAAATTGGAATCAGCTATGTATAGCCCTCCATGAGTAGTTTGGGGAAAAGGGAGACAACTTGTCCCTTTTGGAGCAGCTGACAACTATCAAAAGAGCTCCCAATGAGCATGATTGACGATTTCAACTTCAGATTTCAAAGGACTTGGGAGAGAATTCCAAAGGCGGTCAGCCAACATCGAAGGTGCTTTTCTTTACTATCTCAAAGGTCTAAATTCTGATATTTCTATGTTGATTCATTCCATGGGAGGCATAACTATCCCTATGGCTTATAGCATTGACATTAGGGCTGAAAATTGTTTGATCCAAGCTGGCAAACTAGCCCCTAGACCTCCCATGCCATTGTTTCCAAGTTTAGAGAGCCCAAACACTAATCAAGCACCTAATTTGGCTCCTTCTCCCACTCCTAGAAATTAGAGTTCAAATGAAGCTTCTACTTCATCTCCAAGTGCCCCAAATGAGCTTCAAGAAGTCATGAAGCAATTGCAAAATTTAGGTAATGAGCTGGTTACTCTCAAGAGGCAACAAGCCCAAAGTTTTAGACCTTCCTTCCAGCCTCAAGCTCAGCCTAACAGGCAGCCATATCAACCTCATAGACCACCCAATCCAGCTGCAAATCTAAATCAAGCAAGGCCTCCTGCCAACAGACCATTTCAGCCCTATAATCCAAATGCTATATCTACCTCTAAGGCATTGGTGCCAACACAAAACAACGTTGCTCAGGAGTATGATTGGTGTTTTCCATGCAATGAACCTCACAACCAATCTATGTGCTTCAATGGTGCCTTGAATCAAGCATTAATGGTGACAACTACTGTGTGGAGGGTGAGGGCAATCAAGGAAACAACCAACAACAAGAAACATTCCAGCAGCAATCAGCTCCAAATGACACCACACTTGTGAACTGGCAGGCAGAGGATTTTTGTGGCATAAATCAAATAGTCTCTCAAGGTGTTGCAGCCAACACAAGGTCAAAAAGAAGGAATTTGGGTGAAGAACAACCATTAGCTCCAACCAATCCACAACCTTTTATGGCTCCACAAATGGTTGGAAAACAAAATCTAGTTGTAAATGCACAAGGGCAGCCAAGAACAGCTCCTAGACCAACTCAAATACCAGTTGTTGCTGCCCACATGCAAGGGATGAATATGCAAACCAAGGGACAACAAAGAGATCCTTCATCACCATTTAGTATCATTGATCAGATGAAGAAGACAAATGTAAATATATCAATGTGGGAATCCCTATCTATCCCAGGCCAGAGAGATTTGCTACAAGCTGCCATGAAGGACTGGCCAACTTCGAATCAGCAAGTCCAAATGCAAGAGAAAGTGCTCACAAATGCTGCCCAGCCTGAAGGGAATCATGGAGGACAGCAAGGTAAAATGTTGAAGCCCCCTCCTTTTTATGTCTCATTAATCATTGGAAACCAATTGGTGCACAATTACATGATTGATTCTCGGGGCAAGTAGCTCAGTGATGCCCAAGCAAATAGCTGATCAACTAGGACTTCAATATGAAACCATATCCAAAGGAGTAGTGCAGTTGGATGGGACAACAGTAACAACAGTTGGGGTGATTAGAAACTTGAGTCTTACCTTGCATGCATGTCCAAATGTTGTTGTTTTACAAGATGTATCAGTTATAGACCTTCCACCACTCTTTTCCCTATGTTTGTCAAGAGATTTCACAGCCAAGATTGGAGGATATTTGTCTGCTGATTGGTCACACATGCTTTGTTCAGAACGAGGTATGGAACCAAAGCTACAATCAGTGTCGAACCTATTGCAAACTTCCACATTGAGCCCTACACTCCAAGTTAGATCAATGCCAATTGTTCGGCATTTGATCAAGAAGATCACCCAAGCACTGATGAAGCTGACACCAAGGTTGGAAGCATCCTGGATCTAACTCTTGATGAATGAGCAAATAAGGTGCATGCTTTTGATCCTTATCAAGAAGTAAAAGAATCTGAGCTAGGGGTCTATTGCATACATCAAGAAGATCAGCCCATTCCTAGCATCACCAAGCCAAACCACAAGGATGACAATGAGGTATGGAAGTTGTTTTTGATGGATCAAGGAGTAGATAAGGTGTAGGAGGTGGAGCTATGCTTATTTCACCTCAAGGAGTAAAGTAATATTTAGCTTTTAGATTTCATTTTGCATGCTCCAAAAACATTGCTGAATATGAAGCCTTGGTGCAAGGGATGCATTGGGTAATAAAGAGAGGAATAAAGAACTTGCAAGTCTTTGGTGACAATGAATTGATTGTAAATCAGGTCAAGGGACAGACATCTTTGCCAAGAATGATCTACTCAAGTGCTACAAGAACAGGGTATGGGACCTCATTGAAGATTTTTAAGGGTTTTGGCATCAAATCCATTCCTAGGAAAGAAAACTGTTCAACAGTTGAAAGGGCTTCAGCGAGTTAGGGAAGCCTTTGATATTGTGGAAAGCATTCAACAAGACAAGGTACACCAAACATCCATGTGATTGTGAGGCCTTCAAAGTGCCGGATAACAATGTAAGTTGGTAAGTGTTTGAGAATGACTAGCAAATCATCCATTTCTTACAAGAAGAAGCTGAGTTCTCAGCTAAAAATCAGGAAAAATTAGAACAACAGTATGGTGACCAAGTGGTACAGCTGAGAACTAATAAGCTTCCCAAGGGACTTATCACTTTGGAGTCCATTTTCAATCCCAATGATCAGTTTAGGAAAGAGAAAGCAAACATTCAGGTCAAGAGAGAAGATTCAGTATCCATCTTGGTGGAAGAGAACAAACCATTACAAATTGGAAAGATGACAACTGAACAAGAAAGGTATGAGTTCATACAGTTGTGTTAAGAGTTCCCTGATGTGTTTGCTTGGAGCTACGAAGATTTGAAAGGTTTCAATCCCAAGTTAGCTCAGCACACCATTGAGTTGGATCCAAATACTAAGCCCATCAGGTAGAAACAAAGGCCAGTCAATCCACACATGGAACCTCTCATGAGGAAGGAATTGAACAAGTTGATTGAGTCAAGAATCATATTCCCAATCAAGCATTCTAGTTGGGTTTCCAACTTAGTTCCAGTCAGAAAGAAGAGTGGAGAGATCAGATTGTGCATTGATTTCAGAGATTTGAATAGAGCATCTCTCAAGGACCATTACCCACTTCCTTCTATGGAGCAGATTTTACAAGTTGTTGCTGGCTCCGAAAGGTTTTCATTGCTTGATGGCTACTCAGGGTATAATCAGATTATTGTGAAGGAATAAGATCAGTTCAAGACATCCTTCACAACCAAATGGGGAACTTATGCATACAGAAAATGCCATTTGGACTATGTTGTTGTAAATTAGCGTAACTCCCGGATGCAAATCAGGTTTCTAAGTTGATGTTTCAGGCATCCAGTGTGATTGCACAACATTGAAACCTCTCTCCAAGTGTGGGACTTGTAAAATGAGAGAGGAATCTCTAGATTAGAGGCTGGTTCCTCAAACTCCTCTGATCAGATCTATTATTTGCATAATTACAGAGGTTTGAATCCTAATCCTACTCTAAATTCCAAGGAGACAGAGATAGAAAGTACAAAAATTGAAACTAAACTAATAGGTGATACACCAAAGGAGTGGTGAACACTTCTTGTTCATGAAAATTGACACAATTTCATAAAATGCAACATGAAACATCATACAGTGCCGATAAGATGTAATTAGAGGTCTGAAATGAAACAAGACAATACAAACAAAGGACTGAAAATTGATCACAGAGTCTGCACTGTCATTTTCACTGTCAAAATCCTTACATTTGTAACATCAAAGAGGTATAAACCTGTTACAATCATGAAGAAGGTCTGATACTTGCAAAAATCACTTGTTGAATGTGAAAGAAGAAGCTTGCTGTCCTAAAAAAATGTTCAACCTCAAAAAAAAGGCCTTTCTCTAAAAGGCCTTCCAGATTGCAACTTGACCTCACAGAGCTCGGGGTGGTCATCCGATAAGGAGCTCGTGAGATAGGCTCTCGCTCCTAGGAACCGATCAATATGGAAATCAATCTCATGTGGGGGTGGCATCCTCAGGTAGCTCCCGGGAAAACATCTGCATACTTTGTAACACTCTGATTTTGTAAGTTATCTTGGTGAATGTTTTTCATACTGTTATAACTTCTGAAATGAAGGCAAACATGTTAAGATATGTTCTGATCTTAAAGAGACATGTTGCAAACTTGGATTCTTGCATATTATAATTTATTGCATAGGACTGCAGTTATTGTACTTGCGTGTTTGCTGATGTGACGACAAATTGTCGTATACTTGCTAAACTCTCGTTGCTGATTGACAGCACACCTTGAATCAATTTCATTGATCCAAAGTATGCTGAGGTCTTCTTGTGATTTCTGTGTCGATTTACTCTTGAACCGAACCAGAGGTTGATATGAACGTGCAGCGCCTGATTGCAGGTATGAGCAGCTGGCACGTAAATGCCAACGATAGGGTTTGATTCTTGAACCCTGTACTGTCGAACTTGGGACCTCGTGAGGCAAGAAATGCCTGGACACGGGTGGCCTTGGCATGTGATCCAAAGGACGGAACGTCCTGCACAAAGATTAATGTCAGTTGGAAGACTGGATGGAGGTTGTTTGGTGTTAGTGGTTAGTAGGAATTAAAATCCTAAGCTAATCCTAAGTCCTAACATGCATCCTAAACTACTATCCTAAGTGGATTTTTAAATTACAAAAAAAAAAAGGGGAAAATAAACCTAAGTCCTAATAACCTAAGGCTAAACTATGACCTAGGTTGAACACTAATGGGCAACCTAAACTAATCCTAATCTAAAGGGGCGCGTAGACCCTTGGAGGGAGAGGATAAGGATGGAGGGGAGTATTCATTAGCATTTAATGGAAATTCCATACGTGGACAACGCCAGTTTTGGCGGGGCAGGTAAGAAACAGAGGTATCTGTTTAGAGATGGAGCTAAATTTGGTTTTTGCTTGTGGAATTTGAAAATTTGAGTTCGCCAACTCAAGTTGGCAGTGGCGTGGGAAGTTGGGAAAAGGCAGAGCCTTTAATGCATTAATTATCCTTGGTCCTCGCGACCAGCTCGCCTTGGAAAGTGTATGAGGGAATTTTGATTTTCATTTTGGTCAATTCGGGCTTTTGCAAAGTTGCTCTGCATTTGGTTTTTCTGGTCTGGTTCAGTCGAACCAGCTCTTGGGATTTGTCACTGTTCTTGGAGATTTTGAGGCTGTTGCTAAGCCTGAAGAAGAAAGGAGTGTTGGGAAGTTTTTGTTGTCGCTGTGGAAGGAAATAATTCGGCAAACGAAGCTTTCTTCGAGTTCTGGAAAAGAGATCACAGGCATGTTGAGCCCTTCTCTTTAAAAATTCTTGCTTTGTCTAAGTGTCTCATTAAAACAACCCTGCTCTTGGGTTGGGATTATGTGATTGTTGTCGAGTCGATTTGATTTGGATTTCGTTGATTCTTGCTTTCTTTTCTTGGAAACGTTAAGTAGAATCGCTTCTGGTTGCTAGGCTTTGATTTGTCTTTGCACGAATCGAGTTGGAATATGAGTTGTTGTACTGGTTGTTGACGGTTTGGAGGATTTGAAATAGGTGTTTCCTTCTCTGTTCATGTTGTATGAAATCGGAACAGACCGTATGAGTTGTTCTCCTTACTGTGTAACCGTTTTCTTGTTGTTGTGTTTGGAACTGTCTTTGCATGCTTAAAGGAATTGTAATACAGTCGTATTGTGTTGGTTTGTTGACAGTATTGAGGATGTTCCTTACTGAAACTATAAGAAATTATGGTTTTGAATACTCAGCTGAGAGTAAATTAATTTTGAGAGGGTTGTTAACAATACTTCGAACTGGATAATTCTTTTTAAATGACCTTATGGAATGAAATATCCACGGACTGTGCGAGTTGTTTGAAGTCATATTCTTTACTAAAATTTTTAAAGGAAATAGGATTCTTTTTCCTTCTGCTGTTTTGGATTTTGATGAAAATGGCATTTGGGTTTTGTATGAGCATACGAATTGGCTTTGAAGAAAGAAATGATAACACGTTTTACTGTTTCTTCCCTTTTCTTGCTTAAAAGAAATAAAACTTTTCTCTTCCTTCTGCTGTTTCGGAATTAGAAGGAAATAGCATTTCTGTATTTTAAAGGAATTGGCATTAGAGTTTTATCTGAGTATTGTGAACTCGATTAGATGGATATGCTAGTAATACAATTATGCTGTGTTTCTTCTTTTATGTGAATTGACGAATACGAATGAGTATTCGTGGGAGTTGGAAAAGAGATAGTTTTTCCATCGGAAATTATAATGAATTATATTGTTTCTCTTGCTGAGAGAGTAGATGATTGTTGCGTTTCATTGTTGCTGTTCGACCTTTTTGTTCGGGCTGTCCTTGTGGAAACGCATTTTTAGTTGGATTGCTGTGCAAAGAAGAAATTGCTTGGGGTACTCGTTGTTTATGTTATATTAAATTTAAACGGTTCAGTTTATGTGAGTTGCTGTTCATTATGAACGATTGTTCAACTGTCATTACGACTTGGACTGTCCTGGTAAGGTAAACACGAGATGTTGTTTTTTTATTTCCTTGAAGAAGTTGATTGTCTCTTACGGAAATTATAGGGAAACAAATTCTTCTTCTTTTGCTGTTTTGATCCAAATGAAACAGTAATCTGGTTTTGATGAACGTCTTAAGTTCATTCTGACAAAAAAAATTGCAGTGGTATTTAGATGGTTTCTGAGTGCTGTTATTTTTTTGTACTAATGGAAATTTTGAATGTCTTCATGTGGTCTTCTGATCTTTGCACTGTCATTCAAGGAAAAATGAAATCGGCATGAATAATTCTTGTTAAGTTGAAGAAAATGATTGTTTCTTATTTGATTAGTTAAAGAAACGAATTCTTCTCTTTTGGCTGTTTAAATTCTGGAAATAGCATTATGATTTGTCTTGCTGTAGGTAACAACATTGAACAAAATTTTGTTTTGAATGGAATGCGTTCTTAGACTTAAGAAATCATACGAATAATTGAATGTATGACTGTATAACTGCATATGAGCTTGATTTAAATGAAGTATGAATAAGGACGATGAATTCTTCCTTGTTTTCATTTAAAGCTGATTATGAATGAAATTACTCTTACTGCTGAAAGTGAATTCTGAATGGATTTTGTAAGTTTCACTCTGAACTGTTATCTTGATTTGTGTCTCGTTTGGATTCCATTTTTAGGACAGTCATGTGGAAAGAAATAGGGATATGGATGAATGACTTGGAAAAATGATCTTTTCTTCTTTCATTCAGTTGGAAATCTGTAATTCGTTAATAATGAATTTTGTAGTGCTTAGATAGGAGCAACTGTCTGCATTGCTGTTCGCTTTCTTGTCTGTGCTTGATTGCTTGGAATCTAATATGATGCACGAACTGAAAGGAAGGTAATGGGTTTACATTTCAGTTAGTTTCATCCTTTGCATTTATTATTAATGAAAGGCGTGGAAAGGATAACAATATGTTATATCAGCAGTAAGCTATTTGTATTCTTAACTTTACAAATATTGTGAATTAAGACTTGTAACGGTTATGTGGAAACGGGACAGCAGTTCTTTGGCTGATTGTGATGATATTTTGATAGTTCAGTTGTTATGCTGATCTTTCTTTTGTGCCTATTTCGTGATTGATGTCTTACAGTCGTTTCATAAAAGCAGGGTTCTTTTATTGAGACAGTTAGTTGAAGCACCTCATTTTAATGATAAGTGCTTAATATGCTCAGTTCATTGAACTGACCCGTGCAAATCATTTTGCAGATGGAATTTGATTAGAATGAAGACATGGCTGTTTTCTGATGCTTCTTGATTAGTTGAAGATGAATTGTAATTATTGCCTTTATTCCTCTTCGAGGAATTGTGAAAAGAAGAAAGTATATTCTTCTATCTATGAGTTGTATTGATGTTTTATGTAAACCATGCCCATTCAGTTGGATTGGCAAATGTATGGATTATGACATGAAATGATGAATACAATTACAAGTGTGATATTTTAATAATTATATCAGTTTGATATTGTTGACTAAATTGGAAATATAATGTTATTTCTTGATTTGGATTTGTTTAATTGTCCTTGGATGGATGCTAAATGGGAACTGATATCTATTCTTACCTAAATGCAACTTTTAAGTTGAAATATGCAATTAGTTCATACTTGGATAAAGATGAATTTTTAATTGACATTAAAAAGGATTAGGAAGAATATGATTCCATAACCGACAGGTATTCAGGATTAGCTTAGGAGCTAAGGAATATCAATTAACTTCGGAGTAATCGAATTTCACTTTCGAACTCCATTAATGATCTCGTATGCTAAATTCAGAATAAAGGATATAGGACAAGTATATCCATAACTAATGGACCTTAACTATGTAACGTTAAGGAGAACAAATGAATACATTTCTTGGGAATTAGACCTCGTTTAAATGACGTCTAATAAGTTAGAATTCTGAATTTAGTTACAGTTGGGAAAATCTTGGCTAAGTTTAATAGGTTAAACTTATCACGTCCGTCGGTACGGACTGCTTAATCCAATGATTAAGAAGAGAACCAAGTAGGGAAATGCAGCCCTTCGACACGAAGGAGAAGATGCATAGCAAGCTAATGGATGGATTTAGTCCCTCTTAGCTATATACAACTGTAACGGAAACGAGGATCAAGGGATCAGCATGGATGCTGAAAGTTGATTCTTAATTATCAAATCGTATCCAAATCACTTGAGCAGGATGTGTATTCTCGATGGGAGGATTCTGTAGGACATTGGCATACGCCAGCTACAGCAAGGTGTCTCCATGAAGACGGGGTCTTCATGACGACACAATGTTGTAGCTGACATATTGCAATGCCCTCCCGAATTAAAACATCAAGAATACATAGGCTGAATGTGTAACTCTTGGCAGGGGATAGGAGTATGATCAGGTATACGGAGTGACTCCGGAATACTAAAGATAACTAGACACACGGGGTCGTGGGAAACGACACCGTATGTCTGCGTATCTTTAGTTACCAGGAGTGCCTTCCTATATTCGTTCATATTACTAGTTAGAAATTGGAAGTTTAAATCTGACCTTAAACAAAGAGGACTGGTAGGAACCAGGAAAGACCATTCTAGATAACAGGTGAAGTGAAGTGAAGGACGTATTCCGTTGATGTGTATCACATCCAGGAATATGATCATGCAAAGCATGTGAAAATCTTTGGCCAAAGTATCGCAAGTGCTGGTTGTGTTGTCCTTATCACTTAATTTAAGATGCAGGATGTCAGATGAATATCAGTAACAGATATTCAGATAGGCTTCTTAAATGGATCACTTCGATAACCGGAAACGGTTATGAGAATAGGTATATATAATATACTATGCATAAACGAACATGAAGGATCGGTTGTTGCCGAGTCATGAAATGAAGGATCGATGAAACTCCGAGCCATGAAAATGGAAGATCGGCAGTTCCTCGAGTCATTTATAGCAGCATATAGAATCTGTTATAAGATTGAATGGCATTGAATGTGTGTTCCATATTGTAAATATGCGAATAGGGAACATTAGTTTTAAAAAGAAATTGTGTGACCCAAACTGCGTTGTTTGGGCAGAGAACAATTATTAAAACTAGAATGTGTGTTTGAATTTTATAATTCAAAACAGAGAACGTTATCAAAAAAAAAAAAAAATTCCCTTGTTCTGGTATCTTAAAATGGGGATGTTACATCTTGGTATCAGAGCTGAAGGTTGCAGCTCTTGGACCTAATGAGTCCATGATATTAATAAGGTTTACATTTTCTTATTGAACAGAAAATGGTCAGGACAAGAGGGAATGCTGCGAATAACCCGTTACAGGGTGGAGAAGCAGCAACTGCCCAAAAGCTGGATGAAATCCTTGCTGCCCTACTTGATACGAGGGATCGTTTGACTGTTCTGGAACAGCAGTCAATGGGCAATGAAGAGGAGGAGAATGAAGCTGAAATAAATGATCAGCTGCCTCCTATGGACAACATCAACGGAGGGAATCCGGGTGTTGATGATAATAATGTAATTGCTCCTAATCCCCCTGAAAATAAAAGGGCAAGATTAGCAGCTGAACTTACAAATGATATAAAGAGAATAAGTCCTCCAAAGTTTGATGGAACAACTCTTGGAGACGGAGCTGAGAACTGGCTCAGTGAAATGGAGAAATACTTTGCAATAAGAAACTTCTCCGAAGAGACTAAAGCGATATGGGGAGCATATCAGCTTTCTCATGAAGCATCATCATGGTGGGACAACCGTAAGGTTGAGCTGAATATTGTCGAATCAGACATAACTTGGGATCAATTTAAGGGTTATTTTAGGCAACGATGGCTGCCTCAACTCTATTTTGATAGGAAAATGACTGAATTTCAGAACTGGTCGCAAGGAAGGCTGTCGGTGACGGAATACTAGGAAGGGTTTACTAAACTCCTTAAGTATGTGCCGCAGTACCAAGCTGATGAGAAGTTCAGAATATGGAAATTCATAATGGGACTGAATCCCATCATTGGGGGTGAAGTGGATGTCCACGACCCAACCACCATGGATGGAGTTGTCGAAAAGGTAATCAGACAGGAACATAAATTGAGGGCAATATCTGCTCACAGGGAAGAGATAAGGAAGAATATTCCCAATCCTTCTTCGTCTCTTGCACCAAAAAGGGGACCTTGGAAAAGGTTTGGTGTGAAAAATAAAATTGTTGTAGATAACAACAAGAAACCTGTGATGAACAGACCTATAAATAGCGTGTGGAACAGCTTCACAAAAGTTAATGGCATTGGACAGAAGTCCTATGGAAGCCAGAATGATAACTTCAAGGCTGGTAACAAATTTGAGCCTAGAAAAGGGCCAGCTGGAGGATGCTTCAACTGTGGAAAGGACCACTATGCGAATCACTGTCCTCTGAAGAAGGATGATCGCAGACAACGAGATAGGATACACGCTGTAGTGGCTAACAGACAAGCTGAAAAGCAAGTGACGCCCATAGAAGTTACGGGTAAGTTATTCGGTACACCTGTAGTTATACTTTTTGATACTGGAGCTACAGAATGTTTTATTTCTGCTAAACTTGCTATGAAATTAAAAAGAAAGGCTGCAAGAATGGATAAAACATGGACAGTGCATTATGGGAATAATGTTGTCCATACATTCAAATGTGCCTTTTTGGGGCAATTCTTGATCTGCCTAGTTTCTCCACCGAAGTTGACTTGTATGTCACTCCTCTAGGATCATATGACATCATTATTGGAATTAACTGGTTGGTGAACATAAGTGATCGGGGATCATTTTTGAAAAATTTCCCTAAACATCCCTAAATGGTGTCAGTGTAGAAGATCATCTCGAGAGCTTTCCAACGACTGTAAGAATGCGACAAACGGACATCGGGAGCTCTAGATATGTCCGGTCAAAGTTCGGTCAACGAAAGAAAGTCAACTCTAGTCAACTGGTCAATAATGGACCAATCGCACTGCGACACGTGGCGAAAAGGCAAAAGGGAGTTGTTTGTTGGTTTTCGACCACCGGTCTTCGACGAGCGTAAAAAAATAAAGGTGCTCGGGAACAAGAGGCTCAACTTTTATTACGGAGGGGAGCCCGGCCGCCGTGTGGACTAAGGTATTATTGCCGACGTGGTGGGTCCACAAGCCACCACGTGGCTTGCCACCACTCGTCGAATTCGCTCGATTTGCCTATCGAGGGTCGACAAGTGGTATTTTATTGCCACATTTCATTTGGAATGTCATTATATTAATTGGGTCGAAATTATATGATCTTGATAAGACCACTTTTCATATTCTACGCCTTATTTCCAAATGCCACGCATATATTTAAAACTTCCCACGCATTAGTTTGAACTGTCCACCATTTAAGGTTATCCATGCATAGATCCTATGGATTGGGCGCTAAAACCAAACAATGCGCATCCCCCAAGTCAAGCGCCTATTACATAGGCTTAGGTGGCTTCCTTGCCACTTGAAATGCGCACCTACCTTCTAATTTAAACCATTAGATAAGTCTCCAAGCGCCCAATGTGGGATTTTATTCCCAAAAGGATAAGCCAAAAGACAAGGAGGGGAATGGAACTCGGGTGGGCCGAGTAAAAAGATAAGTGCCCAGCCATCAGACCAGGAGGCGCATAAACAATATAAAAGGAGCTATATTCTATTTGAATAGGAGGTACAGGTCTGTGCAAGAAGCCTAAGGACCAGATTGCAGAGAACTCCATTTTTGAAGGCCGTGCACTCAGATTGGGCATTCGGAGTAAAAAGATGAAATGTAGAGAATTCTGAGATGATTCCAACAATGTAAGGTTTGATATTTTTTGATGACTTTTAACCTATTTTTGGAAGCTTTGAATGCAGATTTTAACAGGGATCTTCAAGACAGCCAGTTGGAAAACACGAATTTCAATGCACTTCTAGTCCGAATTGTGACTTGGTGTAAACATGAAAATTGTTCAGAATTCAGATCTGATCTCAGAAATATGATTTTTTTCATAGATTGTTTTTAAATCTCCATTTGTAGGTGTTTTTCTAACACAGTTGCAGGGAGATCACATTGTGAAAACACTGTAGGAGCCATGGATCGTTCTTGGGACAGTTTCTGCTATTTTTCAGAGTTCTGGGGACATTGATCAGCTCATTTGCAGGTTGTGATTCATTATTGATTGTTTGTAAGAGTTATTGTACTTGAATTTCAATATTATTAATGGATCGGTTCAATCTGAACCCGGGGACGTAGGAATTCCGAACCCCGTAAACAATCTCTTTTGTTATCTGAGTCTTTTCAGTTTTTCTGATTATTTATTTGCTATACAAGTTTTCCACACTTCTATGGATGCAAAATAATCAGAATTTAATCAATTTGTGGATTCAAGAATACTTAAAATTGGTTAAGAAAATCACGATCTTTGGAAACTTATAAAGTGATAAAAATACACATCACGTTTTCAGATCAATAAGGCAAAGGTCAACTATTACGAAAAACAAATCTGTTGCTTTGATGACCTGCAGAAAGCAGTAGTCATTCAAGGTGTAAAACGGGAAGTTACAGTCAGGAAACTGACGGCTATGCAACTAAAAAGGGCTAAAAACAGAGGCTGCACTTTGTATGTAGTAAAAGTGACAGAAAATGCAGAAGAAGATAATGATTTCATGGAAAGATATCCATTGCTGAGGGATTTCCGTGATGTGTTTCTGGAGGAATTGCCAGGTCTTCCGCCTAAACGTGAGTTTGAGTTCGCTATAGAAATCAAACTAGGAACGGAACCCATATCTAAGGCACCTTATAGAATGACTACCATTGAGTTGGTAGAGCTGAAGGCTCAGTTACAAGAACTTCTAATTAAGGGGCTGATAAGACCGAGTGTCTCACCTTGGGGAGCGCCGGTAATTTTTGTAAAAAAAAGGATGGCACATTGAGGTCATGCATTGATTACGAAATCTTTGAAAAAAGCAACTATTAAAAATTGATACCCACTTCCTAGGATTGATGATCAGTTCGATCAGATGCGAGGAGCATCATTTTATTCAAAAATAGATCTTCGGTCAGGGTATCATCAGCTGAGAATAAAAGAAGAAGATATTCATAAAACAACTTTTAGAATGAGGTACGGACATTATGAGTTCACGGTGTTACCTTTTGGGCTGACTAATGCACCTGCTGCCTTCATGAATCTAATGAACAATATTTTTCAAGAATACTTAGACAAGTTTGTGCTTGTATTCTTAGACGACATTCTTATATACTCTAAAAATGTCGAAGAGCACCAAGAACATCTCGGGATAGTCTTTGGAAATCTTAAGAAAGAGGAAGTTGTATGGCAAACTGTCCAAATGTTCCTTTTATGATGCAGAGGTGCATTATTTGGGACATGTTATAAGCAAAAACGGGATAGTCTGTTGACCCTTCAAAGATAACAACTATAACCGAGTGGCTCGCGCCTAAGAACGTGCAAGTGAGTGAGGAGCTTCATGGGCTTGGCAGGATATTACTGAAAGTTTGTTAAGGACTTTTCAAAAATTGCTGCCCCAATCACTTCACCGTAAAGAAAGAAAAGCAATTTGTCGGGACAGACAAATGTGAATCTACCTTTAAGAATTTAAAGGAACAGTTAACTACAACACCTATTTTGACTGTACCTGATCCAAATGGAGATTTTATGGTTGTAACGGATGCCTCAGGAGAAGGCCTTGGAGGTATTCTATTACAGAATAACCATGTCATCGCTTATGAAAGCAGAAAGCTTAAGTTACATGAACAGAACTATGCTCCACACGATCTTGAGCTCGCTGCCATTGTTCATGCACTTCAAATGTGGAGGCATTACCTTTTAGGCAAGCCCTTCGAGTTAAAAACAGACCATCTGGGGCTGAAGTATATTTTTACTCAGCCAAATCTGAATGCAAGGCAACGAAGATGGTTAGAATTTCTGTCTCAGTATGATTTCGATATAAGCTACAGTAAGGGCAAGGAAAATAGAGTAGCGAGATGCTCGAGTCGAAAGAAGCATATCTCTGCTCTTATAATGTTAAGAACTCAGTTTAAGGATGAGGTGAAAGATGCCTTGGAATCAGATCCTTATTTCCAGCAAGTCAAATCAGCACTTGCTGCAGACCCGAGGATGTCAGGTATAAGGGATTCCGTTTTGATAATGAAGGAATTCTGAGGTTCGAAAACAGGGTATATATACCCTTGGCAAATGACTTAAGAGGAAAATTGTTAACTGAATTCCATAATTCACCTTTTTCTGGACACCCTGGCATTACAAAAATGCTCGCTGATCTTAAGCAGCAATATTTCTGGAAGGGAATGAAAAAGGATGTGGCAGAGTTTGTAACACACTGCTTGGAATGTCAGCGTGTTAAGGCGGAACATATGCACCCCGCTGGATTATTATATCCCCACAGTATTCCGCAGTATAAATGGCAAGTGATAACGATGGATTTCGTTCAAGGATTTCCTATGTCAAGAAATAAGCATGACATTATCCTGGTTGTAGTCGACAAATTGACCAAAGTGGCACACTTCATTGCTGGTAATTTGAAGGACGATGCACCAGTGCTAGCAAGAAGATTTGTACATGAAATCTTCAGATTGCATGGAATACCGGAATTAATCATATCGGACAGAGATCCGAGGATGACATCAAGGTTTTGGCAAATGCTTAATGCGGCCTTGGGGACTAAATTGAACTTCAGTTCTACATATCATCCGAAACGGATGGACAAACTGAGAGAGTTAATCAGGTTTTAGAGGACATGTTAAGGATGTATTGCATGGACCAGCAGTATAAATGGGAGGAATACCTTCCACTGGTAGAATTTTCTTACAATAACACCTATCATGCCTCTTTAAAAATGGCGCCCTTTGAAGCATTCTATGGAAGAAAATGGAGAACCCCAGTCAGCTAGGACAGCGTTGAGGAAAGAGAGGTAATTGGGCCAGAAATCTTTATAGAAATGGAACAGCAAATTAAAATGATTCGGGAACATCTAAAGGAGGCTACCAATAGGTAAAAGAGCTATGCAGACTTGAAGCGGGTTGACAGGCATTATAAACTGGGAGAGAAGGTCTTTCTTCGGGTGAAGCTGAAAAAGAGCTCAATAACTTTTGGCAAGGCTGCCAAGTTGTCGCCATGTTACGTGGGACCTTTTGAAATTGTTCATGTTAAGATATGTTACGATCTTAAAGAGAATGTTTTGCTAACTTGGATTCTTGCATATTATAATTTATTGCATAGGACTGCAATTATTGTACTTGCGTGTTTGCTGATGTGACGACAAATTGTCGTATACTTGCTAAACTCTCGTTGCTGATTGACAGCACACCTTGAATCAATTTCATTGATCCAAAGTATGCTGAGGTCTTCTTGTGATTTCCGTGTCGATTTACTCTTGAACCGAACCGAGGTTGATATGAACGTGCAGCGCTTGATTGCAGGTATGAGCAGCTGGCACGTAAATGCCAACGACAGGGGTTCGATTCTTGAACCTGTCTTGTCGAACTTTAAAACCTCGTGAGGCAAGAAATGCTGGACACGGGTGGCCTTGGCATGTGATCAAAGGGCGAACGTCTGCACAACATTTCACGAATGTCGGTTGTTGAGAGGTTGGGTTAGGGGTTGATTAGTGTTAGCGGTTAGTATGAATTAAAACCCTAAGCTAATCCTAAGCCCTAACATGCATCCTAAACTACTACCCTAAGTGGATTTTTAAATTACAAAAAAAAAAGGAAAATAAACCTAAGTCCTAATAACCTAAGGCTAAACTATGACCTAGGTTGAACACTAATATACAACCTAAACTAATCCTAATCTAAAGGGGCGCGCAGACCCTTGGAGGGAGAGGATAAGGATGGAGGGTATTCATTAGCATTTAATGGAAAGTCCATACGTGGACAGCGCCAGTTTTGGCGGGGCAGGTAAGAAATGGAGGTATCTGTTTGGAGATGGAGCTAAATTTGGTTTTTGCTTGTGAAATTTGAAAATTTGAGTTCGCCAACTCAAGTTGGCAGTGGCGTGGGAAGTTGGGAAAAGGCAGAGCCTTTAATGCATTAATTATCTTGGTCCTCGCGACCAGCTCACCTTGGAAAGTGTATGAGGGAATTTTGATTTTCATTTTGTCGATTCGGGCTTTTGCAAAGTTGCTCTGCATTTGGTTTTTCTGGTCTGGTTCAGTCGAACCAGCTCTTGAGATTTGTCACTGTTCTTGGAGATTTTGAGGCTGTTGCTGAGCCTGAAGAGGAAAGGAGTGTTGAGGAGTTCTTGCTGTCGCTGTGGAAGGAAATAACTTGGCAAACGCAGCTTTCTTCAGTTTTGGAAAAGAGATCACAGGCATGTTAAGCCCTTCTCTTTAAAAATTCTTGCTTTGTTTAAGTGTCTCATTAAAACAACCCTGCTCTTGGGTTTTGGATTATGTGATTGTTGTCAAGTCGATATGATTTGGATTTCGTTGATTCTTGCTTTCTTTTCTTGGAAATGTTAAGTAGAATCGCTTCTGGTTGCTAGGCTTTGATTTGTCTTTGCACGAATCGAGTTGGAATATGAGTTGTTGTACTGGTTGTTGACAGTTTGGAGGATTTGAAATAGGTGTTTCTTTCTCTGTTCATGTTGTATGAAATCGGAACAGCCCGTATGAGTTGTTCTCCTTACTGTGTAACCGTTTTCTTGCTGTTGAGTTTGGAACTGTCTTTGCATGCTTAAAGGAATTGTAATACAGTCGTATTGTGTTGGTTTGTTTGTTGATGTGTTGAGGATGTTCTTTACTGAAACTATAAGAAATTATGGTTTTGAATACTCAGCTGAGAGTAAATTAATTTTGAGATGGTTGTTAACAATACTTCGAACTGGATAATTCTTTTTAAATGATCTTATGGAATGAAATCTCCACGGACTGTGCGAGTTGTTTGAAGTCGTATTCTTTACTAAAATTTTTAAAGGAAATAAGATTCTTTTTCCTTCTGTTGTTTTGGATTTTGATGAAAATGGCATTTGGGTTTTGTATGAGCATACGAATTTGCTTTGGAGAAAGAAATGATAACACGTTTTGTTGTTTCTTTCTTTTTCTTGCTTAAAAAGAAATAAAACTTTTCTCTTCCTTCTGTTGTTTCGGATTAGAAGGAAATAGCATTTCTGTATTTTAAAGGAATTGGCATTAGAGTTTTATCTGAGTATTGTGAACTCGATTAGACGGATATGCTTTAGTAATACAATTATTGTTGTTTTTTCTTTTATGTGAATTGACGAATACGAATGAGTATTCGTGGGAGTTGGAAAAGAAATAGTTTTCCTTCTGAATTTATAATGAATTATATTGTTTCTCTTGCTGAGAAAGTAGATGATTGTTGTGTTTCATTGTTGTTGTTCGACCTTTTAAGTTGGGTTGTCCTTGATTACGCATTTTTAGTTGGATTGTTTGTGAATGCGAAAGAAATTGCTTAGGGTATTCATTGTTTATGTTATATTAAATTTAAACGGTTCGGTTGGGCTGCATATGAGTTGCTTTTCATTATGAGCGATTGTTCAACATCATTACGACTTGGTTTACTTTGGTAAAGGTAAACACGAGATGTTTTTTTTTTTTATTTCATTGAAGAAGTTGATTGTCTCTTACGAAATTTATAGGGAAACAAATTCTTCTTCTTTTGTTGTTTTGATCCAAATGGAAACAGTAAATTGGTTTTGATGAGCGTTATAAGTTCAGTTTGACAAAGATTGCAGTGACATTTAGATGGTTTCTGAGTGTTGATTATTTTTCTGTACAAACGGAAATTTTGAATGTTTCGTGTGGTCTTCTGATCTTTGCACTGTCATTAAGGAAAATGAAATCGGCATGAGTAATTCTTGTTGAGTTGAAGAAAATGATTGTTTCTTATTTGAATAATTAAAGGAACGAATTCTTCTCTTTGGGAATTCTGAAATAGCATTATGAATGGTCTTCTTTGTGAACATTGAATAAAATGTTATTTTGAACGGATACGTTCATAGGATTAGGAAATCATGTGATTAATTGATTGCATGATTGTATAACTGTTTATCTGTTTAACATACAGTGAAAGAAATATGGTTTCTTTTAGTACGGTAAATATATGGTATGCATCCTTATATTTGTTTGATCTAGATGAATACAATGTTGTACTAACTATGTTTGCATATGAGCCTGATTCAAATGAAGTATGGATATGGATGATGAATTCTTCCCTGTTTTCATTTAAAGCTGATTATGAATGAAATTACTCTTACTGCCGGAAAGTGAATTCTGAATGGATTTTGTAAGTTTCACTCTGAACTGTTATCTTGATTTGTGTCTCGTTTGGATTCCATTTTAGGACAGTCATGTGGAAAGAAATAGGGATATGGATGAATGACTTGGAAAAATGATCTTTTCTTCTTTCATTCAGTTGGAAATCTATAATTCGTTAATAATGAATTTTGTAGTGCTTAGATATGAGCAACTATATGCATTGCTGTTCGCTTTCTTGTCTGTGCTTGATTGCTTGGAATCTAATATGATGCATGAACTGAAAGGAAGGTAATGGGTTTACATTTCAGTTAGTTTCATCCTTTGCATTTATTATTAATGAAAGGCGTGGAAAGGATAACAGTATGTTATATCAGCAGTAAGCTACTTGTATTCCTAACTTTACAAATATTGTAAATTGAGACTTGTAACAGTTATGTGGAAAATGGGACAGCAGTTCTTTGGCTGATTGTGATGATATTTTGATAGTTCAGTTGTTATCTTTGATCTTTCTTTTGTGCCTATTTCGTGATTGATGTCTTACTGTCGTTTCATAAAAGCAGGGTTCTTTTATTGAGACAGTTAGTTGAAGCACCTCATTTTAATGATAAGTGCTTAATATGCTCAGTTCATTGAACTGACCCGTGCAAATCATTTTGCAGATGGAATTTGATTAGAATGAAGACATGGCTGTTTTCTGATGCTTCTTGATTAGTTGAAGATGAATTGTAATTGTTGCTTTTATTCCTCTTCGAGGAATTGTGAAAAGAAGAAAGTATATTCTTCTATCTATGAGTTGTAATGATGTTTTATGTAAACCATGTCCATTCAGTTGGATTGGCAAATGTATGGATTATGACATGAAATGATGAATACAATTACAAGTGTGATATTTTAATAATTATATCAGTTTGATATTGTTGACTAAATTGGAAATATAATGTTATTTCTTGATTTGGATTTGTTTAATTGTCCTTGGATGGATGCTAAATGGGAACTGATATCTATTCTTACCTAAATGCAACTTTTAAGTTGAAATATGCAATTAGTTCATACTTGGGTAAAGATGAATTTTTAATTGACATTAAAAAGGATTAGGAAGAATATGATTCCATAACCGATAGGTATTCAGGATTAGCTTAGGAGCTAAGGAATATCAATTAACTTGAGTGTCGAATTTCACTTTCGAACTCCATTAATGATCTCGTATGCTAAATTCAGAATAAAGGATATAGGATAAGTATATCCATAACTAATGGACCTTAACTATGTAATGTTAAGGAGAACAAATGAATACATTTCTCGGGAATTAGACCTCGTTTAAATGACGTCTAATAAGTTAGAATTCTGAATTTAATTCTGATTGGGAAAATCTTGGCTAAGTTTAATAGGTTAAACTTATCACGTCCGTCGATGCAACTGCTTAATCTAATGATTAAGAAGAGAACCAAGTAGAAAATGCAGCCCTTCGACACGAAGGAGAAGATGCATAGCAAGCTAATGGATGGATTTAGTCCCTCTTAGCTATATCTGGCTATATGAAACTTGAGGATCGAGGGATCAACATGGATCTTTGAAAGTTGATTCTTAATTATCAAATCATATCCAAATCACTTGAGCAGGATGTGTATTCTCGATGGGAGGATTCCGTAGGACATTGGCATACGCCAGCTACAGCAAGGTGTCTCCATGAAGATGGGGTCTTCATGACGACACAATGTTGCAGCTGACATATTGCAATGCCCTCCCGAATTAAAACATCAAGAATACATAGGCTGAATGTGTAACTCTTGGCAGGGGATAGGAGTATGATCAGGTATACGGAGTGACTCCGGAATACTAAAGATAACTAGACACACGGAGTCGTGGGGAAACGACACCGTATGTCTGCGTATCTTTAGTTACCAGGAGTGCCTTCCTATATTCGTTCATATTACTAGTTGGAAATTGGAAGTTTAAATCTGACCTTAAACGAAGAGGACTGGTAGGAACCAGGAAAGACCATTCTAGATAACGGTGAAGTGAAGTGAAGGGCGTATTCCATTGATGTGTATCACATCCGGGGAATATGATCATGCAAAGCATGTGAAAATCTTTGGCCAAAGTATCGCAAGTGCTGGTTGCGTTGTCCTTATCACTTAATTTAAGATGCAGGATGTCAGATGAATATCAGTAACAGATATTCAGATAGGCTTCTTAAATGGATCACTTCGATAACCGGAAACGGTTATGAGAACAGGTATATATAATATACTATGCATAAACGAACATGAAGGATCGGTTGTTGCCGAGTCATGAAATGAAGGATCGTTGAAACTCCGAGCCATGAAAATGGAAGATCGGCGAGTTCCTCGAGTCATTTGACAGATAGAATCATTTATATAGAATATGTTATAAGATTGAATGGCATTGAATGTGTGTTCCATATTGTAAATATTATCCATATTGTAAATATGCGAACAGGAACATTAGTTTTAAAAAGAAATTGTGTGATCAAAGCTGTTGTTGTTGGGCGAGAACAATTATTAAAACTTGAACGTGTGTTTGAATTTTATAATTCATAACGAGAGAAACGTTATCAAAAAAAAAAAAAAATTTCCCTTGTTTCCCTTGTTACGGTATCTTAAAATGGGGATGTTACATCTTGGTATCGAGTGAAGGTTGCGGCTCTTGGACCTAATGAGTCCACGATATTAATAAGGTTTACATTTTCTTATTGAGCGAGAAAATGGTCGGGACAAGAGGGAATCTTTGCGAATAACCCGTTACGGGGTGGAGAAGAAGCGGCGCCCCAAAAGCTGGATGAAATCCTTGCTGCCCTACTTGATCGAGGATCGTTTGGCTATTGCGGAACAGCGATCAATGGGCGATGAAGAGGAGGAGAATGAAGCTGAAATAAATGATCAGCTGCCTCCTGTGGACAACATCAACGGAGGGAATCCGGGTGTTGATGATAATAATGTAATTGCTCCTAATCCCCCTGAAAATAAAAGGGCAAGATTAGCAGCTGAACTTACAAATGATATAAAGAGAATAAGTCCTCCAAAGTTTGATGGAACAACTCTTGGGGACGGAGTGAAACTGCTCGGTGAAATGGAGAAATACTTTGCAATAAGAAACTTCTCCGAAGAGACTAAAGCGATATGGGGAGCATATCAGCTTTCTCATGAAGCATCATCATGGTGGGACAACCGTAAGGTTGAGCTGAATATTGTCGAATCAGACATAACTTGGGATCAATTTAAGGGTTATTTTAGGCAACGATGGCTGCCTCAACTCTATTTTGATAGGAAAATGAATGAATTTCAGAACTGGTCACAGGAAGGCTGTCGGTGACGGAATACTTTGGGAAGGGTTTACTAAACTCCTTAAGTATGTGCCGCAGTACCAAGCTGATGAGAAGTTCAGAATACGGAAATTCATAATGGGACTGAATCCCATCATTGGTGGCGAAGTGGATGTCCACGGCCCAACCACCATGGATGGAGTTGTCGAAAAGGCAATCAGACAGGAACAGAAATTGAGGGCAATATCTGCTCACAGGGAAGAGATAAGGAAGAAGATTCCCAATCCTTCTTCGTCTCTTGCACCAAAAAGGGGACCTTGGAAAAGGTTTGGTGTGAAAAACAAAATTGTTGTAGATAACAACAAGAAACCTGTGATGAACAGACCTGTAAATAGCGTGCGAAACAACTTCACAAAAGTTAATGGCATTGGGCGAAAGTCCTATGGAAGCGAATGATAACTTTAAGGCTGGTAACAAATTTGAGCCTAGAAAAGGGCCAGCTGGAGGATGCTTCAACTGTGGAAAGGACCACTATGCGAATCACTGTCCTCTGAAGAAGGATGATCGCGGACAACAGCATAGGATACACGCTGCAGTGGCTAACAGACAAGCTGAAAAGCAAGTGACGCCCATAGAAGTTACGGGTAAGTTATTCGGTACACCTGTAGTTATACTTTTTGATACTGGAGCTACAGAATGTTTTATTTCTGCTAAACTTGCTATGAAATTAAAAAGAAAGGCTGCAAGAATGGATAAAACATGGACAGTGCATTATGGGAATAATGTTGTCCATACAGTCGAAATGTGCCTTTTTGGGGCAATTCTTGATCTGCCTGGTTTCTCCACCGAAGTTGACTTGTATGTCACTCCTCTAGGATCATATGATATCATTATTGGAATTAACTGGTTGGCTGAACATAAGGCAAAGGTCGACTGTTACGAAAAACAAATCTGTTGCTTTGATGACTGCGAAAAGCAGCGATCATTCAGTGAAATGGGAAGTTGCGGTTAGAAGCGCGCGGCTATGCAACTAAAAAGGGCTAAAAATAGAGGCTGCACTTTGTATGCAGTAAAAGTGACAGAAAATGCGGAAGAAGATAATGATTTCATGGAAAGATATCCATTGTTGAGGGATTTCCGTGATGTGTTTCCGGAGGAATTGCAGTCTTCCCCCAAACGTGAGTTTGACTTCGCATGATAGAAATCAAACAGGAGGCCCAACCCATATCTAAGGCACCTTATAGAATGACTACCATTGAGTTGGTAGAGCTGAAGGCTCAGTTACAAGAACTTCTGACTAAGGGGCTGATAAGACCGAGCGTCTCACCTTGGGGAGCGCCGGTAATTTTTGTAAAGAAAAAGGATGGCACATTGAGGCTGTGCATTGATTACAGAATGCTGAACAAAGCAACTATTAAAAATCGATACCCACTTCCTAGGATTGATGATGCATTCGATCGGATCAGAGGAGCATCGGTTTATTCAAAAATAGATCTTCGATCAGGGTATCATCAGCTGAGAATAAAGGAAGAAGATATTCATAAAACAACTTTTAGAACGAGGTACGGGCATTATGAGTTCACGGTGTTACCTTTTGGGTTGACTAATGCACCTGCCGCCTTCATGAATCTAATGAACAATATTTTTCAAGAATACTTAGACAAGTTTGTGCTTGTATTCTTAGACGACATTCTTATATACTCTAAAAATGTCGAAGAGCACCAAGAACATCTCAGGATAGTCTTTGGAAATCTTAAGAAAGAGGAAGTTGTATGGCAAACTGTCCAAATGTTCCTTTTATGATGCAGAGGTGCATTATTTGGGACACGTTATAAGCAAAAATGGGATAGCTGTTGACCCTTCAAAGATCACAGCTATAACTGAGTGGCCTGCGCCTAAGAACGTGCATGAAGTGAGGAGCTTCATGGGCTTGGCTGGATATTATCGAAAGTTTGTTAAGGACTTTTCAAAAATTGCTGCCCCAATCACTTCATTGCAAAAGAAAGAAAAGAAATTTGTCTGGACAGACAAATGTGAATCTGCCTTTAAAAATTTAAAGGAACAGTTAACTACAGCACCTATTTTGACTATACCTGATCCAAATGGAGATTTTATGGTTGTAACGGACGCCTCAGGAGAAGGCCTTGGAGGTATTCTATTACAGAATAACCATGTCATCGCTTATGAAAGCAGAAAGCTTAAGTTACATGAACAGAACTATGCTCCACACGATCTTGAGCTCGCTGCCATTGTTCATGCACTTCAAATGTGGAGGCATTACCTTTTAGGCAAGCCCTTCGAGTTAAAAATAGACCATCTAGGGCTGAAGTATATTTTTACTCAGCCAAATCTGAATGCAAGGCAGCGAAGATGGTTAGAATTTCTGTCTCAGTATGATTTCGATATAAGCTACATTAAGGGCAAGGAAAATAGAGTAGCAGATGCTCTGAGTCGAAGGAAGCATATCTCTGCTCTTATAACGTTAAGAACTCAGTTTAAGGATGAGGTGAAAGATGCCTTGGAATCAGATCCTTATTTCCAGCAAGTCAAATCAGCACTTGCTGCAGACCCGAGGGATGTCAGGTATAAGGGATTCCGTTTTGATAATGAAGGAATTCTGAGGTTCGAAAATAGGGTATATATACCCTTGGCAAATGACTTAAGAGGAAATTGTTAACTGAATTCCATAATTCACCTTTTTCTGGACACCCTGGCATTACAAAAATGCTCGCTGATCTTAAGCGGCAATATTTTACGGAAGGGAATGAAAAAGGATGTGGCAGAGTTTGTAACACACTGCTTGGAATGTCAGCGTGTTAAGGCGGAACATATGCACCCTGCTGGATTATTGTATCCCCACAGTATTCCATGCAGTATAAATGGCAAGTGATAACGATGGATTTCGTTCAAGGATTGCCTATGTCAAGAAATAAGCATGACATTATCTGGTTGTAGTCGACAAATTGACCAAAGTGGCACACTTCATTCTTTGGTAATTTGAGACGATGCACCGATGCTTAGAAGATTTGTACATGAAATCTTGATTGCATGGAATACGGGAATTAATCATATCGGACGAGAGATCCGAGGATGACATCAAGGTTTTGGCAAATGCTTAATGCGGCCTTGGGGACTAAATTGAACTTGATTCTGCATATCATCCGAGAAACGGATGGACCAGATGAGAGAGTTAATCGGGTTTTAGAGGACATGTTAAGGATGTATTGCATGGACCAGCGGTATAAATGGGAGGAATACCTTCCCTTTGGTAGAATTTTCTTACAATAACACCTATCATGCCTCTTTAAAAATGGCGCCCTTTGAAGCATTGTATGGAAGAAAATGCGAGAACCCTGTCATTTGGGGACAGCGTTGAGAGACAGAGAGAGTAATTGGGCGAGAAATCCTTATGGAAATGGAACAACAAATCAAAATGATTAGGGAACATCTAAAGGAGGCTGCTAATAGGCAAAAGAGCTATGCGAGACTTGAAGCGGGTTGTGAGCATTATAAAGCTGGGAGAGAAGGTCTTTCTTGGGTGAAGCCGAAAAAGAGCTCAATAACTTTTGCAAGGCTGCCAAGTTGTCGCCACGTTACGTGGGACCTTTTGAAATTGTTGAAATAATCAACCACAGCAGCTTATCGTCTAGCATTACCTCTGCTTTGTCTCAAATGCATGATGTTTTTCATATTTCTTTGCTTAAGAAATACGTGACAGATATATCACATGTGCTAAATTGGAATTCCTTGCAGGTCCAAGACCCAGGAATAATCGTGGTTAAGCCCATTCGAGTCTTTGGGAACTCGCTTGATTGTACTTGAGAAATCGCGAAGTGAACCAATGTAAGGTCCAGTGGGACCGGTTCAGTGAAGAAAGTGCAACTTGGGAAAATCTCGAAGAAATGAGATCTACTTTTCCACACCTGTTTAATCAAATTTGAAATTCAAGGAACTGATAATTCTACCAAATTTAGACAATTATTAGTCTATTGTACAGTTGTCTTAAAACGCTGTTTTTAAGAGTGAATCTATTTTTGGTATGAACTTATGAATGAAAGGACAATAACTGAACTTTGTCCTAGGAACTCCTTGATTTGTTTAATCTGATCATCGGGACGATGATTCTTTAAGGAGGGAAGAATGTAACACTCTGATTTTGTAAGTTATCTTGGTGAATGTTTTTCATACTGTTATAACTTCTGAAATGAAGGCAAACATGTTAAGATATGTTCTGATCTTAAGAGAATGTGTTGCTAACTTGGATTCTTGCATCTTTGTGATTTATTGCATAGGACTACAGTTATTGTACTTGCGTGTTTGCTGATGTGATGACAAATTGTCGTATACTTGCTAAACTCTCGTTGCTGATTGACAGCACACCTTGAATCAATTTCATTGATCCAAAGTATGCTGAGGTCTTCTTGTGATTTTCGTGTCGATTTACTCTTGAACCGAACCGAGAGGTTGATATGAATGTGCGGCGCTGATTGCGGTATGAGCAGTGCAGCACGTAAATGCCACGACAGGGTTCGATTCTTGAACCTGTCTTGTCGAAAACCTCGTGAGGCAAGAAATGCCTGGACACGGGTGGCCTTGGCATGTGATCCAAAGGGCGAACGTCTGCACATTACATAATTCGAGTTAGTTGAGAGATTGGGTTAGGGGTTGATTAGTGTTAGTGGTTAGTAGGAATTAAAATCCTAAGCTAATCCTAAGTCCTAACATGCATCCTAAACTACTATCCTAAGTGGATTTTTAAATTACAAAAAAAAAAGGGGAAAATAAACCTAAGTCCTAATAACCTAAGGCTAAACTATGACCTAGGTTGAACACTAATATACAACCTAAACTAATCCTAATCTAAAGGGGCGCGTAGACCCTTGGAGGGAGAGGATAAGGATGGAGGGGAGTATTCATTAGCATTTAATGGAAAGTCCATACGTGGACAGCGCCAGTTTTGGCGGGGCAGGTAAGAAATGGAGGTATCTGTTTGGAGATGGAGCTAAATTTGGTTTTTGCTTGTGAAATTTGAAAATTTGAGTTCGCCAACTCAAGTTGGCAGTGGCGTGGGAAGTTGGGAAAAGGCGAGCCTTTAATGCATTAATTATTCTTGGTCCTCGCGACCAGCTCGCCTTGGAAAGTGTATGAGGGAATTTTGATTTTCATTTTGTCGATTCGGGCTTTTGCAAAGTTGCTCTGCATTTGGTTTTTACTGTGCAGTTCGGTCAGACCCAGCTCTTGATTTGTCACTGTTCTTGGAGATTTTGAGGTTGTTCTTTGAGCTTTGAAGAAGAAAGGAGTGTTGGGAGTTTTCTTGTCATTGTGGAAGGAAATAACTTCGGCAAACGCAGCTTTCTTCAAGTTTTGGAAAAGAGATCACAGGCATGTTAAGCCCTTCTCTTTAAAAATTCTTGCTTTGTTTAAGTGTCTCATTAAAACAACCCTGCTCTTGGGTTTTGGATTATGTGATTGTTGTCAAGTCGATATGATTTGGATTTCGTTGATTCTTGCTTTCTTTTCTTGGAAATGTTAAGTAGAATCGCTTCTGGTTGCTAGGCTTTGATTTGTCTTTGCACGAATCGAGTTGGAATATGAATTGTTGTATTGGTTGTTGACAGTATGGAGGATTTGAAATAGGTATTTTCTTTCTCTGTTCATGTTGTATGAAATCGGAACAGGCTGTGTGAGTTGTTCTCCTTACTGTGTAATCGTTTCCTTGCTGTTGTGTTTGGAACTGTCTTTGCATGTATAAAGGAAGTTGAAATACAGTCGTGTTGTGTTGGTTTGTTTGACAGTATTGAGGATGTTCTTTACTGGAACTATAGGAAATTATGGTTTTGAATACTCAGCTGAGAGTAAATCAATTTTGAGATGGTTGTTAACAATACTTCGAACTGGATAATTCTTTTTAAATGATCTTATGGAATGAAATCTCCACGCTGTGCGAGTTGTTTGAAGTCGTATTCTTTACTAAAATTTTAGGAAATAGATTCTTTTTCCTTCTTTGTTGTTTTTGGATTTTGATGAAAATGGCATTTGGGTTTTGTATGAGCATACGAATTTGCTTTGAAGAAAGAAATGATAACACGTTTTTTTGTTTCTTCCTTTTCTTGCTTAAAAGAAATAAAACTTTTCTCTTCCTTCTTTGTTTCGGGATTAGAAGGAAATAGCATTTCTGTATTTTAAAGGAATTGGCATTAGAGTTTTATCTGAGTATTGTGAACTCGATTAGACGGATATGCTAGTAATACAATTATTGTTGTGTTTCTTCTTTTATGTGAATTGACGAATACGAATGAGTATTCGTGGGAGTTGGAAAAGAAATAGTTTTCCTTCTGAATTTATAATGAATTATATTGTTTCTCTTGCTGAGAAAGTAGATGATTGTTGTGTTTCATTGTTGCTTTGTTCGACCTTTTAGTTCGGGCTGTCTTTGTGAAAACATTTTTAGTTGGATTGTTGTGCAAGGAAGAAATTGCATGGGGTATTCGTTGTTTATGTTATATTAAATTTAAATGGTTCAGACTATGTGAGTTGTTGTTCATTATGAACGATTGTTCAACTGTCATTACGAATTGGACTGTCTGGTAAGGTAAACACGAGATGTTTTTTTTTTTCATTGAAAAGTGATTGTCTCTTATTTTATTAGAAACAAATTCTTCTTCTTTTGTTGTTTTTTGATCAAATGAAATAGATAATTGGTTTTGATGAGCGTTTAAGTTCATTTGACAAAAAATCTAGTGGTATTTAGATGGTTTTAGTCTTTGATTATTTTTTTTGTACTAATGGAAATTTTGAATGTCTTCATGTGGTCTTGATCTTTGACTTTGTCATTCAAGGAAAATGAAATCGGCATGAATAATTCTTGTTAAGTTGAAGAAAATGATTGTTTCTTATTTGAATAGTTAAAGGAACGAATTCTTCTCTTTTTTTTTGAATTCTGAAAAATAGCATTATGATTTTTGTCTTCTTTATGAATAAATTTTATTTTGAACATTTCATGAAAATCATGTGATTAATTGATTTGCATGATTGTATTTTTATTTTGAATACGATGAAATGGATGGTTTCTTTTAGATACGGTAAATATACATGAATATGCATCCTTATATTTGTTTGATCTATGAATAACACACAATGTTGTACTAACCTGTTTCGGATTTTCATATGAGCCTGATTCAAATGAAGTATGGATATGGATGATGAATTCTTCCCTGTTTTCATTTAAAGCTGATTATGAATGAAATTACTCTTATTGCCTTGGAAAGTGAATTCTGAATGGATTTTGTAAGTTTCACTCTGAACTGTTATCTTGATTTGTGTCTCGTTTGGATTCCATTTTTAGAACAGTCATGTGGAAAGAAATAGGGATATGGATGAATGACTTGGAAAAATGATCTTTTCTTCTTTCATTCAGTTGGAAATCTATAATTCGTTAATAATGAATTTTGTAGTGCTTAGATATGAGCAACTATATGCATTGCTGTTCGCTTTCTTGTCTGTGCTTGATTGCTTGGAATCTAATATGATGCATGAACTGAAAGGAAGGTAATGGGTTTACATTTCAGTTAGTTTCATCCTTTGCATTTATTATTAATGAAAGGCGTGGAAAGGATAACAGTATGTTATATCAGCAGTAAGCTACTTGTATTCTTAACTTTACAAATATTGTAAATTAAGACTTGTAACGGTTATGTGGAAATGGGACAGCAGTTCTTTGGCTGATTGTGATGATATTTTGATAGTTCAGTTGTTATGCTGATCTTTCTTTTGTGCCTATTTCGTGATTGATGTCTTACTGTCGTTTCATAAAAGCAGGGTTCTTTTATTGAGACAGTTAGTTGAAGCACCTCATTTTAATGATAAGTGCTTAATATGCTCAGTTCATTGAACTGACCCGTGCAAATCATTTTGCAGATGGAATTTGATTAGAATGAAGACATGGCTGTTTTCTGATGCTTCTTGATTAGTTGAAGATGAATTGTAATTGTTGCTTTTATTCCTCTTGAGAATTGTGAAAAGAAGAAAGTATATTCTTCTATCATGAGTTGTAATGATGTTTTATGTAAACCATGTCCATTCAGTTGGATTGGCAAATGTATGGATTATGACATGAAATGATGAATACAATTACAAGTGTGATATTTTAATAATTATATCGAGTTTGATATTGTTGACTAAATTGGAAATATAATGTTATTTCTTGATTTGGATTTGTTTAATTGTCCTTGGATGGATGCTAAATGGGAACTGATATCTATTCTTACCTAAATGCAACTTTTAAGTTGAAATATGCAATTAGTTCATACTTGGGTAAAGATGAATTTTTAATTGACATTAAAAAGGATTAGGAAGAATATGATTCCATAACTGATAGGTATTCAGGATTAGCTTAGGAGCTAAGGAATATCAATTAACTTCGGAGTAATCAAACTTCGCTTTCGAACTCCATTAATGATCTCGTATGTTAAATTCAGAATAAAGGATATAGGATAAGTATATCCATAACTAATGGACCTTAACTATGTAATGTTAAGGAGCACAAATGAATACATTTCTCGGGAATTAGACCTCGTACAAATGACGTCTAATAAGCTAGAATTCTGAATTTAGTTACAGTTGGGAAAATCTTGGCTAAGTTTAATAGGTTAAACTTATCACGTCCGTCGGTAACGGACTGCTTAATCTAATGATTAAGAAGAGAACCAAGTAGAGAAATGCAGCCCTTCGACACGAAGGAGAAGATGCATAGCAAGCTAAAGGATGGATTTAGTCCCTCTTAGCTATATCTGTAACGAAACGAGGATCAAGGGATCAACATGGATGCTTTGAAAGTTGATTCTTAATTATCAAATCGTATCCAAATCACTTGAGCAGGATGTGTATTCTCGATGGGAGGATTCTGTAGGACATTGGCATACGCCAGCTACAGCAAGGTGTCTCCATGAAGACGGGGTCTTCATGACGACACAATGTTGCAGCTGACATATTGCAATGCCCTCCCGAATTAAAACATCAAGAATACATAGGCTGAATGTGTAACTCTTGGCAGGGGATAGGAGTATGATCTGGTATACGGAGTGACTCCGGAATACTAAAGATAACTAGACACACGGGTCGTGGGGAAATGACACCGTATGTCTGCGTATCTTTAGTTACCAGGAGTGCCTTCCTATATTCGTTCATATTACTAGTTGGAAATTGGAAGTTTAAATCTGACCTTAAACGAAGAGGACTGGTAGGAACCAGGAAAGACCATTCTAGATAACAGGTGAAGTGAAGTGAAGGACGTATTCCATTGATGTGTATCACATCCAGGAATATGATCATGCAAAGCATGTGAAAATCTTTGGCCAAAGTATCGCAAGTGCTGGTTGCGTTGTCCTTATCACTTAATTTAAGATGCAGGATGTCAGATGAATATCAGTAACAGATATTCAGATAGGCTTCTTAAATGGATCACTTCGATAACCGGAAACGGTTATGAGAACAGGTATATATAATATACTATGCATAAATGAACATGAAGGATCGGTTGTTGCCGAGTCATGAAATGAAGGATCGTTGAAACTCCGAGCCATGAAAATGGAAGATCGGCAGTTCCTCGAGTCATTTACAGCAGCATATAGAATCTGTTATAAGATTGAATGGCATTGAATGTGTGTTCCATATTGTAAATATGCGAACAGGGAACATTAGTTTTAAAAGAAAATTGTGTGATCAAATTAAAACTGCGTTGTTTGGGCGAGAGAACATTATTAAAACTTGAACGTGTGTTTGAATTTTATGAAAACCTCCAATGCTACCCGTAGTCTCAATGACCATACTACGTGCTCGGCCCGCGGTTCTCAACATTGCGCGTAGATCCTTTGACTTCGCCCCATGTCTCCTACCGTAGGCTCGAGATGGGTACCTTACCCTTATTAGGGTTACCGGGGAAATCTCTCCAAAAGTGTCCCGCTACTCCACACCCAAAGCAACCACCTGAAGCTCTCCAAACTACAACACCACCAGAAGGTGCCCTAGAGGTAGGTGCTGTGGACCCTGATGATCCAACCATAGTCTGTTGTGGCCTCTGTGGTCAAGCTCCTGCTGACTGAGCTCTAGCTCCACCCTATGTCCTGTGGGACCCCTAGGAGGCCCCATGCTCTGACCTCTCTGTGCATCAACTCTCTGAGGAGGCCTAAAAGGTGGGCGGGACTGCTGCTGCTATGGTCTGAAAGATGACTGTGAAGAATGTTGACCACCATGAGGAGGAGGAGTTGACCCCCTTGATCTGCCAAGTTGATTTATGGGTAGTCAGTATTCATCTCAGAATCGTTGAATACAGCTCTCCGACTCCTGGTCTCTAGCACGGTAGGTTTTACCCCGAGTCTCCTCTCGTAATGTAGGCCTTATCAACAGACCTCTGCCGCTTTCTGGGGGTGGATCCGAACTACACCTCCAATGTCTATATTAAGGCCCCGGATGAACCTATGGATCCGCACCTACTCATCCTACATGTAATCAACGTACTGAAGTGGGTCCAGGAACCTACTCTCATACTCGGCCACCGTGTAGGGAAGCCTTTCAAGGTCGTGGAACTCATCGATCCTTTGTTGTATGAATCTCCGTGGTAAGTATCTACTTCTCTCTTCTCTCCTCAAACAGCTCCCAAGTGACTGCCTCTCGAGTCTATGTGGAGCTTCTACTCCTTTGTTCTCCACCATACTCCACTCCATCCTTCAAGAGATGGATCGCAACATGAGCTTTCATGTTTATTTAACAAGGACAAAACTTGAAGCAACCGAGCAAGCTAACCAGCCAGCCTCTGCACTCGAAATCCTCCCGTGTCACCTAAATAATGTGATGGCCTAAGCTTAAGGATTTCCCTGATGTGATCTGCACAATGTGGTCTGACATCCTCTGGGCCTCTCTATAAGCTCATCCCTAAGCCTAGGGCTCCGAGACCTATCTCTATGCTCCAGAACTTTGTCACCCTGCCCCCTAGGTGGTGAATCTGCTGTGACTGACTTTACATGAAAATTCTCTCCTCCATCTTCCTCACCGTGTGGAGGAGGTGCATGTCCCTCAATGGAAGTATCTCTGTCCTGTCTACCTGAGTGCCCTCCTATTGATCCTCCGCGTAAGGCAACATTAACATCCTGGAGGGTCTGTAAAATCTGTGGTAGGATAGCTGCTAAACCCTGGTCTGGTGGTGGTGGTGGCGGTGGTGGAGGTGGTGGTGGTGGTGACTCTGAGCCTCTGTGAATGTTCCTCCTGCTCCATCTGAGCTCCCTGCATAGACCAGAGTGGGAGTTAGTTCATTACCTTGAGTTTTCTTCAGTTTTCTAAGTTTACTAACATGTTCAATTTTCAATTAGTTTTGTTTTCTAGATTATCAATTTACTAGTTTTAGGTTTCAAGTCTCAATGTTTCTAGTGTGCCCAATGGTCCAAGCTTTTGAACCACTCGCTCTGATACCAAAATGTGATGCCTGCTTCAACTACCACTTGAGACCAAGAAACAAATTAGGAAAATTATGGAATAATTTTTTTTTAGGAAGAGTCTATAACCAAGTCAGTAAGACACTAGTTTGAAACTAAATAGGTTCCGGATAAAATTTTGATTAACCAAACACAAGATTTCCATTTTTATCTTATAACAAGTTTACTAGGTTCCAATTTGGAGGTTACAAGTTTTATTAAGGTTCAGGGAGAAATTTATCGCCAGGCCTGCTCTCTATCAAGCCCTGAACTTCAACTAGATTTCTCACACACTTAGATTTATCAAAACTTTTCTAAACTAGGCTCATTGGATAGGAAATTTCCTCACCTTTCCAACCATATAAAGAAGTCCTCCTAACTCCTTGTAAAACTCAAGTTATGGCCGGGAAGAGTTTTAGGGAAAATTTTTCCCTTGGAGGTCTATGGGGTTAGGGAGAAAATTGGGAAAATTTTCCCAAATGCCACGTGTCA
The DNA here is from genome assembly GCA_018340775.1 of Taxus wallichiana var. yunnanensis. NCBI lineage: Eukaryota > Viridiplantae > Streptophyta > Pinopsida > Cupressales > Taxaceae > Taxus > Taxus wallichiana. Next base: position 1,033,046,016 of record CM031234.1, read on the forward strand.
TCACGTGATTGATGCGGGTGAGCGGGTCATGGGGAAAAATTTGAAATTTTTCCCAAAACCAAAGTCTCAATTTTCCAAAGGAAAATTTTCCTCCATGCCTCCGCACTTGCTCAAATGGCCATGTGGCACTTTGTGATTGGCCGCGGGCCGGCGGAAGAAAAAGTGAAATTTTTCCAAAAGTGTAAAAAGTTAAGTTTTCAATTCTAAATCCTCATTCCTCCTTGCCACGTGTCAGCACGTGATTGGTGCGGGGCCGAGGGGTTGCGGGGATAAAAGTGAAAATAAAAAAATAAATGGTTAAGTTTTTATTAAGGATCCGCACCTCCAAGGTGCCACGTGGCGAATTTTGATAGGAGGAGAGGTTGGCGGGGCGCAGAAATTTTTAGGAAATTTTTTTCCAAAGTTCAAAATTTAAATTTTTCTAAGGTCGAATTATTTCATTTTTGGTTTGGGATGGCCATTTTGAAGTAAAACTTCAAATGGCCATAACTTTTGATAGGAAGCTCCATTTTAGGCAAACGAGGACTTTCCGGAAAGCTCTCGGAGTCCTCTTTGCACAACAATCATCAATTTTAGAATTTGGTAAAGTTTCAAGGGTCAATTTTAAGAAATCGATCTGCAGGGTTTTAAGTTACAAACTGGCAGTTTTAAACTTGCAAATTTTATAAAAATTGGACTCTTCCTTCACTCAACATGTCAAACAGACATGGAGGATCAACTTAGGGAAGAATTAGAATGTTTTAAAGGTGTCAATTTGATCAATTTATTGAAGTTGTGTTTTTATCCAACAAGGAACAAAAACGACTTAGGAAGGGGATTGATTCAAAATTGGATTGATTGAATTGTTTTCTCGAATTTTCCTTGTCAAGCTGGGTTCAGAATAGTCTCAGCATGTTAATTCATAGTATTTTTAAATTGATTGGGAAGTATAAAAGTGAACTTTTTTTTTTTTTTTAAATGTACATTACCAGATTTAACTTTAAAACAGCAAGTTGTTGCTTTAAATTTGGTTTGTCTCTCTTTTTTTTTTTAATTCAAACAACGAATGATTCCTAAACTTAATCCAATGTAGTTTCTTATCAAACATCCATGTAATTCAAACTAAAAGCATCTCTGAGTTTCCAGTTTTGATATACAATTTTGCAAGAAAGAATAACATTTAATTTCATTTCATATGCATCTTCTCAACATAAAAAAAAAAGAGATTCTTATTCTTTTCAAAATGGAAATTTATCCTTTGACAGCAATACAATTTTACAAGAACCAATGCCATACTTCTATTGAAAATCAAATAACATTACAACTGATCTCTTTTCCAATTTGATCTGATTTCAAATTTCAAATACAAGTATGAAATGTTCTTCCCATTTTCTTTTCAAACTAAGCAGAAAGATACAATTCATTTCTACATTTGAATTTCAATGTTAAATATACAACTGTATGACAGTCTTTTCCAATACAGAGAATAGAATGTTTCATCTTTACATTTCAATTAAATTTCAGACTTCCATTTACCATACAATGGCTTCACATTACAAAATTATACAACTCATCCACGCGAAGTGGGAAGGGATTACAAAAGTTTGCTCAAAGAGATGACTGTCAAACTGTATTCTTCTTTCTCCAAACAGCAGCTTGCTGATTTCTTCATTCTTGCAACTTGAATCACAACAAGGAAGGGGGAAAGGCAACACTCTCCACCCAACCAAGATACCCAATGGGAAAATAGAAGCCATCTTTCCCCATTGGCCCCCGAGCCCCAACCATATTGGAATGGAACATGATAAAACAACACATGGCAACATAGCTTCTTTCACATATAACATACATTCACATGCACAAGGAAATGCACAAACAAAAAGATGTAGTTCTCAACTACAACAACAATTCCAATCAAAACAAAGGCTCCTTCTCCAAGCAAGCAAGCCAAGCAAGAGAAAGAACTATGGAGGTCTCCTTATGCCTCCCATGTTGAAATTGGGCATCCACCTAAAACAAACTGCCAAAACATAACCATCCCATAAACCTTATCCCTCCTCAACCCCTCCTTATCCCTCCTCCAAATTTATCCCTTATACCTCCCCAAAGTAAGAAATGCAAGCATATTCTTTTCCCTAGGTGGATCCCAAACACTCCCCTTCATAATACAAGTGTCAATGGTAAATCCCTTATCCCTCCTCTGATAAACCTCATAGTCTTCTCTCCACACCATGCCCTAAGCATTCTACCCATCCCTCTAAGAATTGCAAACACAAATACATTCAAATTTCATGCTAAAAGAGGGAACAACAATTTTAAAAAGTGAGAGCCTACCTCTCCATGATGGAGACTTGCTTCCAAAACAGCAGTCTTTATTACATCAAAACTTAGTCCCAAATCAGCAAGGTAAATGTATGCACAAGCAAATCCTCTTCTTCCACCAAGCAAGCTCCAAAATGCAAGAGAAATTTGACCCAAGAATGAAATTTCCAACCTTCAACAACCTCAAAATGAGGAGGAATTCAAATTTTAAAGGAGAGGGTGGAAGAGGATGATGTGGATTCCAAGTGGGATGCCACATCATTTTTCTTCCTTCCCCAAGAGTGCAATCCACATCAACAACAAATCACCATTAAAGAAAAATGACAAATTTACTTACATACACAATGTAGCCCATACCCCAAAAGGAATGCATTTCAAATTTGTAAGATAAGTGCAATCA
>CM031234.1:1033061216-1033107520 GCA_018340775.1 Taxus wallichiana var. yunnanensis
AAATACACACACATGCACATGTACTCGCACGCGCACTCACACACACACACATGAACACACGCACACCACACGCACACGCACACACAAGCACACACAAGCACATACAAAAACACACACGCACATGCACACACACACGCACACGCACACGCACAGGCACTTGCAAGCAACGCACACGCACATGCACACGCATACCCCCACACACGCACACGCACAAGCACATGCACACACACACGAATACACACATGCACATGCACACGTAAACGTAAATGCACACACACACATGCACACGCACACGCACACGCACACGCACACGCACACGCACACGCACACACACACACGTACATGCACACGTCACACCACACACACACATGCATAGGCACACAGTGCACACACAGCACACGCACACGTACGCGCGCACATCGCACATGTACACACACTCGCAATCACATGCACACGCACACGCACACACACACAAACACACACATGCACACGCACTCGCATGCGCACTCACACACACACACAACACACACACATGCACACACACACACTCAAGCACACGCACACGCCAAACACATGCACTTGGACACACACACGCACACGCACACGCACACGCACACACACACACACGAGTGCGACAAGCACACGCACACGCACACACACACGCACACGCACACGCACACGGATACACACATGCACACAAACATGCACACGTGCACGTAAATGTACATGCAAATGCACACTCTCACGCACACACACACATGCACACGCACACGCAATCACGGGCACAAGCACATACACACAAGTACACGCACACGCAGCACGCATGCACACACACACACACACACACACACACACACACACACACACACACACACATACACGCAAATGCACACACACACGCACACGCACAAAGCACACACACATACACGCACACACACACACACCACACTGCATGCACGCACATGCCCACGCACACGCACATGTATTCATGCATGCACAAGCACATGCGCACGCGCACACACACATACACGTGCATGCACACACGCACACACGGACACACACGCACACGCACAAGTACACACACTCACACAAGCACATGCACATGCACACGAACATGCACACACAAACACTGCACATGCACACACAGCACAGTGCACGCATACATGCACATACACACGCACATACACGCACATGTACACGCTCACACACACGTACACACACACATGCACGCATGCATACACGCACACGTAAACACACACACACACATACGCACACACACTCGCACTCGCACACACAAGCACACACACACACACACACACACACACACACACACACACACACACACACACTCATGAACACACGCACACCTGTTATCCAAAATGTGCCCCTTGCTCATTTTGTGGCTAACCCCTCTCATTCTTCCTTCTCTTGTGCCTCAGACATAATATTTTGCTTTTCAGGCACTCAAAACCTTCTAGAAATGACACCATCAGATAGAGCTCTTTCTCAGCTTTCCAGAAAGGTAAATTTTTCCTCCTAACTCCATGTATTTTTGAAGTTATGGCTCAGCAGAGTTTTGGTGGGAAATTTTCCCCTTCAAGGCCTGCGCAGCCAATGAGATGCCGCCACGTGTCATGGAAGTGGTGGGGGTCGGAGGAGAACTTGGTTTTTTACCAAGTGTTTTGGAAAAATTTTCAAAAGGAAATTTTCCCCTGAAAGGCCCGCCGACGAATCAGAAGCTGCCACGTGTCAAGGGGTGGAATTTGGAAAATTTGGCTAAGTGTTGGCGCATGGAAATTTTGGAGGGATGGCCCCGTAGCCAATAAAAACACGCCACGCGTCCTAAGGAGCCTAAACTGGTGGAGCGCGGGGAAGAGTTAGAAAATTTGGCGAAGTGTTTTGCCAAAAATCCAAAAGGTGAGTTTTGGCCCGCCCATTCAACAATGTTATCCAAAATGTGCCCCTGCTCATTTTGGATGGCTAACTCCTTGTGTTCTTGCCTCTCTTGTGCCTCAGTCTCCATTTTTGATTTTTAGGCACTCAAATCTTTCTAGAAATGGCACCATTGGATAGAGCTCTCTCTCAGCTTTCCAGAAAGGTAAAGTTTTCCTCCTAACTCCTCATATTTTTCAAGTTATGGCTCGGCGGAGTTTTTGTGGGAAATTTTCCCCTTGGAAGCCCGCAGCCAATAGGAAGCTGCCACATGTCCCAGGAGGTGGCGGAGCGCGGGATTTTGAAAAAAATTCCAAATGCAAAAAAGAGGTAAAATTCAAATTTTTTCCCGCCGATCCGTTTTGGGCCTGTTTTTGCCCTAAATCTTCAAACGGCCATAACTTTCGATCCAGAGCTCGATTTTCACGTTCTTTATATCAATGGAAAGCTGGTAAAATTATCTACATGATTCCATGGTAAATTTTGAATTTTGGTTCAGTTTGGAGGGATAAAATAAAAAAATCTTCTGGTATGCGCCCATGGACAGAATTGACGTTTCAACAACCAATTTTAATGCAAAATGGGTCGCATTCTTCTCCCGCAAAGTGGTCAAAAATGTCGGGGATGGGTTCATTAGGTCACCCATGCTGTTTTTAATATATTTTGGTCAATGAAGAATGACTCCCACATTTTTTCATGTTTTCTCTCCCGGGTTAGACCCATGCACCGTAAAAGCCGATTTGGCTCATTTTTCAAGGGGGAACACCTTTTTCACACAACAAAGTTCTATTTTCACTTTCAACAAGTGATTTTGGCAAGTATCGACCTTCCAAGGATTGTAACAGGTTTTTCTACCTCTTTGGTGTTGGAATACAAGGATTTTGATGTTGAAAATCATGATGCACACTCATGAATGCTTTCATCCTTTGTATGTGTTGTTTGCTTCATTTCAAACCCTTGTTTATAGCTTATCAACCTGTGCATGATGTTTTATGTTGTAATTTCTGATTTGTGTCAATTTTCATGAGCAAGAAGCACTCACCACTCCTTTGGTGTATCACCCTTATTAGTTTAGTTTTAATTTTTGAATTTCTTATCCTGTCTCCTTGCAAATTAGGATAAATTAGGATCGAACCTCTGCAGCTTGTGAAAATAATAGATCTAATCAGAGGATTTTGAGGAACCAACCTCTAATCTAGAGATTCCTCTCTCATCTTGCAAGTCCCACACTTGGAGAGAGGTTTCAATGTTGTGCAATCACACTGGATGCCCTAAACATCAACTTAGAACCTTGATTTGCATCCAGGGGTGTTGCTGATTTGAAACAATAGTTTTGGCATGCCACATGGTGGGACCTTAGAGGTCTCATTTTTATTGCAGCAAAGTTGATGTGCATCTCGCTGCAATTTTCTTGCTTCAAAAGAGCTATAAATTACACATCCGCAACTCCAAGGGAAGAATCAGCTGGTTTTAGCAAGGTGTAGACCTAAAAACTCATGAGAAGAATCACTACAAGGTCAAGAGCACGGAGAAGAAGAGGCACTTTGTTTGAATATCTACACGCACATCTCCAAGAGTAAGGCAAAGTGGGAGGAGAATCCAAAGGTCTCCATCTCCACCAAACAGAACTCTCTCAACTCCTCCACCACAGTAGGCCTTTCATTCAATCAACAAGGGTTCTAAGGCCAATTAGAATGGCACAAACCAACCCCTATGTCAATTTCATTTTGCACAGCACACACACCCACTTGCTCTCAATGCACAACATCCAATTCTAATTGCAGCCTTGAAGAACATTCCATACTTCATTGGAGAGAATCAGACTACTCCAGGTGATCATGTTAAAGACATTGCCAACCTTTGTGCAATTCATGAAATCAATGAGATGTAAGTGGTGACAAATTGTTGGCATCTTCATTCAAGGGGAAAGCATTGCAATGGTTTAGAAGTCTTGCCTCATGTTCTATTCAGAATTGGAACCAGCTATGTATAGCACTTCATGAGCAATTTGGAGAGAAGGGAGACAACTTGTCTCTTTTGGAGCAGCTGACAACCATCAAGAGAGCTCCCAATGAGTAGCTGACTGATTTCAACTTCAGATTTCAAAGGACTTGGGAGAGAATTCCAGTGGCAGTCAAGAAAACAACGGAAGGTGCTTTCCTCTACTACCTCAAAGCTCTAAATTCTGATATTTCTATGTTGATTCAGTCCATGGGAGGCATAACTATCCCTATGGCTTATAGCATTGCCATTAGGGCTGAAAATTGTTTGATCCAAGCTGGCAAACTAGCCCCTAGACCTCCCATGCCATTGTTTCCAAGTTTAGAGAGCCCAAACACTAATCAAGCACCTAATTTGGCTCCTTCTCCCACTCCTAGAAATTAGAGTTCAAATGAAGCTTCTACTTCATCTCCAAGTGCCCCAAATGAGCTTCAAGAAGTCATGAAGCAATTGCAAAATTTAGGCAATGAGCTAGTTACTCTCAAGAGGCAACAAGCCCAAGGTTTTAGACCTTCTTATCAGCCCCAAGCTCAGCCTAACAGGTAGCCATACCAACCACAAAGACCTCCTAATCCAACTGCAAATATAAATCAAACAAGGCCTCCCGCCAATAGATCATTTCAGCCCTATAATCCTATGCCATATCTGCCTCTAAGGCATTGGTGCCAACACAAAACAATGTTGCTCGGAGTATGATTGGTGTTTTCCATGCAATGAACCTTATAACCAATCTATGTGCTTCAATGGTGCTTTGAATCAAGCATTAATGGTGACAACTACTTTGGTGTGGAGGGTGAAGGCATCAAGGAAACAACCAACAACAAGAAACATTCCAACAACAATCAGCCCCAAATGACACCACATTGGTAAACCGGCAAGAAAAAGATTTACGTGGCATGAATCAAAGCAGCTTCTCAAGGTGTTGCAGCCAACACAAGGTCAAAAGAAGAAATTTGGGTGAAGATCAGTCATTAGCTCCAACCAATCTCCAAGCTTCTATGGCTCCACAAATGGTTGGCAAGAAAAATCCAATTTCAAATGCACAAGGGCAGCCAAGAACAATGCTGCTAGACCAACTCAAATACCAGCATGTTGCTGCCACATGCACAGCAAGGAGTGAATGTGCCAACCAAGGGATAGCAAAGAGATCCTCCATCACCATTCAAAGATCATTGATCGATGATGAAGAAGACAAATGTAAATATATCAATGTGGGAATCCCTATGTATCCCAAGCCAAAGAGATTTGCTACAAGCTGCGCATGAAGGATCGCCAACTTCAAATCAACAAGTTCGATGCAAGAGAAAGTGCTCACAAATGCTTTAGCTCAAGGGAATCATGGAGGACAAAGCAAGGTAAAATGTTGAAGCCCCCTCCTTTCTATGTTTCATTAATCATTGGAAATCGCTTAGTGCACAATTGCATGATAGATTCCAGGCAAGTAGCTCAAGTGATGCCTAAACAAATAGCTAATCGCTAGGGCTCCACAGATGAAACCATATCCAAAGGGTAGTGCAACTTTAGATGGGACAACGGTAAAAATAGTTGGAGTGATTAGAAACTTGAGTCTTACCTTGTGCATGTCCAAATGTTGTTGTTTTACAAGATGTATCATTATAGACTTGTTATCCAAAATGGTGCCCCAGCTCATTTTTGTGGCTAACTCCTTGTGTTCTTGCCTCTCTTGTGCCTCAGTCTACATTTTTGATTTTTAGGCACTCAAGGCTTTCTGGAAATGGCACCATCAGATAGAGCTCTCTCTCAGCTTTCCAGAAAGGTAAAGTTTGCCTCCTAACTCCTTATATTTTTCAAGTTATGGCTCTTCACATGAGTTTTTGTGGAAAATTTTCCCATTTGAGGCCCAGACCAATGGAAGCTGCCATGTGGCAGAGGAGTTCGGGGTCGGAGGCAAATATGAATTTTTTTCCAAAAGAGTATAAAAAGGTCGATTTTCAAAGGAAAACCCGCGGAAAAGAGAAGGAGAGAGAATTCCAGAGCGAATCAGAGCTTGCCACGTGGCATCCGACCAGCGGAGCGTGGGGAATTTTTGAAAATTTTTCCAAAGACAAAAAAAGGTAAAATTTGAAAATTTTTCCCGCCGATCCGTTTTTGGGCCGTTTTTGCCCTAAATCTTCAAACGATCATATCTTTTGATCCAGAGCTCAGATTTTCACGTTCTTTATATCATTGGAAAGATGTTAAAATTATCTACATGATTCCATGGTCAATTTCTAATTTTGGTTTAGTTTGGAGAGAGAAAATTCAAAAACGGTTCTGGTACGTGTCCATGGCCAGAAATGACATTTCAACAACCAAATTTAATACAGAATGGGTCGCATTCTTCTCCAATATGGTCAAAAATGATAGGGTATGGGTTTGTAAGGTCCTCCATGCTGTTTTAATGCATTTTCCATCAATGAGGGATGGCTCCCATGTGTTTTTCACATTTTCTCTCTCCTGGGCTCGACCCATGTACTGTAAAAGCCAGATTTGGCTCATTTCTTCATGGTTGAACACTTTTTGGCATAGAAAACTTCTTCTTTCACCTCCAGCAAGTGATAGTTGTAAGAATCAAACCTTTTTCAAGTATTGTAGCAGGTTTATACCTCTTTGAGGGTGGAATGCAAGAGATTTTTACATGGAATTGACAGTGCAAACTCTGTGAATGCTTTCAGTCCTCTGTTTGTATTGTTTTACTTCATTTTAAGACCTCTAATTACATCTATCAGCTTGTGTATGTTTTCCCTTGTTGCATTTCATGAATTTGTGTCTATTTACATGGCAAAAAATGTTTCACCACTCCTTTTGGTGCATCACCATCTTTAGTTTAGTTTCATTTTTGCATTTTTATCCCTGTCTCCTTACAATTTAGAGTAGGATTAGGATCTGAACCTCTGTAGTTGTGTAAAATATAGATCTAAATCAGAGGAGTTTGAGGAACCAACCTCTAATCTGGAGATTCCTCTCTCATTTTCACAAGTCCCACACTTGGAGAGAGGTTTCCATGTTGTGCAATCACACTGGATGCCTAAAACATCAATTCAGAACCTTGATTTGCATCCAGGGGTGCTGCTGATTTGCAACAACAGTTTTGGCATGCCCGGTGGGACCTTAGAGGTCTCATTTTTATTGCAGAAAAGTTGATGTGCATCTGCTGCAATTTTCTTACTTGAAAAGAGCTATAATTTGCATATCCGCAACTCCAAGGGAAGAATCAACTGATTTCAGCAATGCAGGCCTGAAAACTCATGAGAAGAATCACCATAAGGTCAAGAGCTGGAGAAGAAGAGGTGTTGTTTGAATATCTGCAGTTATCTCTAAGAGTAAGGTAAAGTGGGAGGAGAATCCAAAGGTCTCCATCTCCACCAAACAGAACTCTCTCAACTCCTCCACCTGGTAGGCCTTTCATTCAATCAACAAGGGTTCTAAGACCAATTAGAATGGCACAAAACAACCCCTATGTCAACTTCACAGGTAGCAGCCCACTTTCCCTCAATGCACAACATCCAATTCCAATTACAGCCTTGAAGAACATTCCCTACTTCACTGGAGAAAATCAGACTACTCCAGGTGATCATGTTAAAGACATTGCCAATCTTTGTGCAATTCATGAAATCAATGAGATGCAAGTGGCTGTCAAATTGCTGGCATCTTCATTCAAGGGGAAAGCATTACAATGGTTTAGAAGCCTTGGAGCTGGTTCTATCACAAATTGGAATCAGCTATGTATAGCACTTCATGAGCAATTTGGAGAGAAGGGAGACAACTTGTCTCTTTTGGAGCAGCTGACAACCATCAAGAGAGCTCCCAATGAGCAGCTGACTGATTTCAACTTCAGATTTCAAAAGACTTGGGAGAGAATTCCAGTGGCAATTAGACCAACAGTAGAAGGTTCTTTTCTCTACTATCTCAAAGCTCTAAATTCTGATATTTCTATGTTGATTCAATCCATGGGAGGCATAACTATCCCTATGGCTTATAGCATTGCCATTAGGGCTGAAAATTGTTTAATCCAAGCTGGAAAACTAGCCCCTAGACCTCCCATGCCATTGTTTCCAAGTTTAGAGAGTCCAAATACCAATCAAGCACCTAATTTGGCTCCTTCTCCCACTCCTAGAAATCAGAGTTCAAATGAAGCTTCTACTTCATCTCCAAGTGCCCCAAATGAGCTTCAAGAAGTCATGAAGTAATTACAAAACCTAGGCAATGAGCTAGTCACTCTCAAGAGGCAGCAAGCCCAAGGTTTTAGACCTTCTTACCAGCCCCAAGCTCAGCCCAACAGGCTAGCCATACCAACCACAAAGACCTCCTAATCCAGCTGCAAATATGAATCAAACAAGGCCTCCTGCCAATAGACCATTTCAGCCCTACAATCCAAATGTCATATCTGCCTCTAAGGCATTGGTGCCAACACAAAACAACATTACTCAGGAGTATGACTGGTGTTTTCCATGCAATGAACCTCATAACCAATCCATGTGCTTCAATGGTGCTTTGAATCAAGCATTAATGGTGACAACTACTGGTGTGGAGGGTGAGGGCAGTCAAGGAAACAACCAACAACAAGAAACATTCCAACAACAATCAGCTCCAAATGACACCACGTTGGTAAATTGGCAAGCAGAGGATTTTTGTGGCATGAATCAAATGGTCTCTCAAGGTGTTGCAGCCAACACAAGGTCAAAAAGAAGGAATTTGGGTGAAGAACAACCATTAGCTCCAACCAATCCACAACCTTCCATGGCTCCACAAATGGTTGGCAAGCAAAATCCAATTTCAAATGCACAAGGGCAGCCAAGAACAGCTCCTAGACCAACTCAAATACCAGTTGTTGCTGCCCACATGCAAGGGATGAATATGCAAACCAAGGGACAACAAAGAGATCCTTCATCACCATTTAGTATCATTGATCAGATGAAGAAGACAAATGTTAATATTTCAATTTGGGAATCCCTATCTATCCCAAGCCAAAGAGACTTGTTACAAGCTGCCATGAAGGACTGGCCAACTTCGAATCAGCAAGTTCAGATGCAAGAGAAAGTGCTCACAAATGCTACCCAGCCTGAGGGAAATCATGGAGGACAAAGAAGGTAAAATGTTGAAGCCCCCTCCTTTCTATGTTTCATTAATCATTGGAAACCGCTTAGTGCACAATTGCATGATAGATTCTCGGGGAAAGTAGCTCGGTGATGCCTAAACAAATAGCTGATCACCTAGGGCTCCAGATGAAACCATATCCAAAGGGGTAGTGCAAATGGATGGGACAGCAGAATAAAAGTTGGGGTGATTAGAAACTTGAGTCTTACCTTGCATGCATGTCCAAATGTTGTTGTTTCACAAGATGTATCATCATAGACCTTCCACCACTCTTTTCCCTATGCTTTTCAAGGGACTTCACAAACAGATTGGGGGATATTTATCTGTGATTGGTCACACATGCTTTTCGTTCAAAATGAGGTATGGAACTAAGGCTACAATCAGGTCTGAACCTATTACAAACTTCCACATTGAGCCTTACACTCTAAGTCGATCAACACCAATTGTTCAACATTTGATCAAGAAGACCACCCAAGCACCGATGAAGTGACACCAAGGTTGGGAGCATCCGGATCTAACTCTTGATGAATGGGAAAACAAGGTACATGCTTTTGATCCTTATCAAAAGTAGAAGAATCGAGCTAGGGGTCTATTGTATACATGAAGAAAATCAGCCTATTCCTAACATCACCAAGCCAAACCACAAGGATGACAATGAGGTATGGCAGCTGTTTTTGATGGATCAAGAAGTAGACAAGGTGCGGGAGGTGGATCCATGCTTGTTTCACCTCAAGGAGTAAGGTACTATTCAGCTTTTAGATTTCAATTTGCATGCTCCAATAACACTGCTGAATATGAAACCTTAGTGCAAGAGATGGATTGGGTAATCAAGAAGAAAATAAATAACTTGCAAGTCTTTGGTGACAGTGAATTGATTGTAAATCAGGTCAAGGGACAGCATGCTACCAAGAATGATCTACTCGGTGCTACAACAACAGGGGTGTGGGACCTCATGGAAGATTTTGAGGGTTTTGGCATCAAATCCATTCCTAGGAAAGAGAATCAAGTCCGACAGACGGGCTTGCAGCAGATAGGGGCAGCCTTTGACATTGTGGAAAGTGTTCAACAAGACAAGGTACAACCAAACATCCACGTGATTGTGAGGCCTTCAATGCTAGATAACAATGTCAGTTGGTAAGTGTTTGAGAATGACCAGCAAATCATCCATTTCTTGCAAGAAGAAGCCGAGTTCTCAGCTAAGAATCAAGAAAAATTGGAACAACGGATGGTGATTGTTGTTGCAAATCAGCAGCACCCCTAGATGCAAATCAGGTTTCTAAGTCGATGTTTCAGAATCCAGTGTGATTGCACAACATTGAAACCTCTCTCCAAGTGTGGGACTTGTAAAATGAGAGAGGAATCTCCAGATTAGAGGCTGGTTCCTCAAACTCCTCTGATTAGATCTATTATTTGCACAACTGCAGAGGTTCAGATCCTAATTTTATCTTAATTTGCAAGGAGACAGGGATAAGAAATGTAAAAATTAAAACTAAATTGATAAGGGTGATACACCAAAGGAGTGGTGAGTACTTCTTGCTGATGAAAATTGACACAAATCAGAAATTGCAACATAAAACATCGTGCACAGGTTGATAAGCTATAAACAAGGGTTTGAAATGAAGCAAACAACACATACAAAGGATTGAAAGCATTCATAGAGCCTGCATTGTGATTTTCAACATCAAAATCCTTGTATTCCAACACAAATGAGGCAGAAAACCTATTACAATCCCTAGAAGGTCTGATACTTGCCAAAATCACTTGTTGAAAGTGAAAATAGAAGCTTGTTGCGTAAAAAAAATGTTTCCCCCTTTGAAAAATGAGCCAAATCCGGCTTTTACAGTGCATGGGTCGAGCCCAGGAGAGAGAAAATGTGGGAACCATTCCCCATTGACCAAAATGCATTAAAAACAACATGGAGGTCCTTATAAACCCATTCCACGACATTTTTGACCATGTTGGAGAAGAATGCGACCCATTTTGTATTAAAATTGGTTGTTGAAACATCAGTTCTATCCATGGGTGCGTACCAGAAGTGTTTTTGATTTTCTCCCTCCAAACTGAACTAAAATTCAAAATTGACCATGGAATCTTGTAGATCATTTCACCAACTTTCTATTGATATAAAGAACGCAAAAATCGAGCTCTGGATCGAAAGTTATGGCAATTTGAAGTTTTAGGGCAAAAACAGACCAAAATCAGATTGCTTTGATATTTTTGACCTGGACACGTGGTGAGTTCTCGATTGGGCTGCATGACCTTGCAAGGGAAAATTTCCCACAAAACTCCATTTGAGCCATAACTTTAAAAATACGTCGAGTTAGGAGGAAATCTTTACCTTTCTAGAAAGCTGAGAAAGAGCTCTATCCAATGGTGTCATTTCCAGAAGGTTTTGAGTGCCTAAAAAGTAAAAATTTATGACTGAGGCACAATAGAAGGAAAGAATGAAAGGGATTTAGCCACAAAATGAGCAGGGGGCACATTTGGATAACAATTTTGGTGACTCAGAGGGGTCATCTGCACTTTGATGAATGAATGATCGGTGACTGAAGCAATCCATTGGGCATGGAGTCATGAGTAGTAGCCTGAAAACTGATCTGAACTTTGAAAACTTCCCTCTGAACCGCTTGAATCCCACTGGACATGGAGTTGTTCCCACCAAAATGCCATCAAAATGAACTATACAAGAGCGAAACCAGCAGCACCAAAACTATGTACAAACTGAAAATAATACATGCTCCAAATGGAACATACAGAGTGTGCACAAGCACTTCTTCTACTGAAAGCAAACCTACCTACTCTACTCTAACTAGAAGCAAAGGTGAGCTAAATGAACCCTGCAACTGGTTGTGCAAAATAGCTTCCTTTCTTCAAAATTGGCAGCCATGCAAATGATTTGGAGCTGAGTATGGCTGATTGGATGAGTGGAAAATCAACAAGAAGCTGGTCTTCTACCCAAATTAGCAAGGTGTCAACTAAAAACAAATCCAATACCTCTTTTAGTTTCTCTGCATTTGGATTGGAGAGGTATGACAACTGATCCTTGGAACTTTGCAGCTCATCCTCATGCTTAGAAGCAAGCATGACTAGTTTTGGCTTCTCCTTTGGCTCCAATGAAGCCAAATACCTGATTAGGCAAGGTCTGATCCATTGAGTATGCCCATAATTCTGATTTTCAACTCCAAGAATGGAGTTCTCTTGTAGACCTTGAATGGATGGTGTGGAAGCAATGGTAGAACCCTTCTGCCCTTTCTCTTCCTCCAATGAAGGACATGAAAGATTAAAATCTTCCAATCTTGGTTCCAAAGAGCTTCTATAAGATGCGGGGATGCTTCAAATGAATACTCTCCTCCACGACAATAAGCTCTTGTGTTTGGAAGATGGATGATGAAAGAGAGAATGGTGGAAACTCAACCGGTTCTTCTTCATCAAAACAGTCCTCCAAATCAAATAGGTAAACTGCCTCATTGCTATCCTGCTGCAAATGTTCAACCTCTCCCATGGCGTTCTCTTGATCTGTAACTTGATCACCATGGTTTCTTTCATCCTCCAGCATTGAGTTTGAGGGATCAAACTCTTCTTCATTACTAGAACTTGAGAGAGATGAAGTAGAGAGAAGAACTCGAAGGTTCTTCTATAACCTACTTTGTGCTCAAATCTACACTTTTCTCCCCCACAGGCTGGAATGTGCTCCTCTTCTTTTGGATTTAGAGCAGCTTCTCCTTCCTCTTGCTGTCCCTCATGACTGATTTTGCAATTTGAATTGGATCAACATTTCCTTCAAATAGGGTGCCAACATGGACACTATATTTTGAACAAATTGATTGCTGATCAACAACTCCTTTTTGCTTTTCTTCCGCTGCAAAAAAATCAGTCCCGACGACCACCATTTGTTCTATAACTCCAACCTCTTGAAGGTTTCATCAAGAAAGGGATCTTCTTCATCCCAAATTTAAGAGCCCAACTCTTCAAAATTTGAATTTCTTCATCCTTGTTTGGCTTCTCTTTTCTTGTCCTTCATGACTGATTTTTGTAATTTTTGTGGTGGTGGAGGAGGTAAAACCTCTTTTTCTTTGGAGGAGAGGGTAAGTGCGGGAGAAGTTGATGGACAAATATAGGGTCATCCGTGGACATCATATTGCAAATAACAACATAATATCAACTTGTAGGGATTATTAGCAATACATAAACTCAAAATTAAACAAAATTATAGTAATATGAATCATAGCATCCGGAATCTAGTTTCTAAAATACTAATTTTTGTAAAAAATGGACAAGATTAGCTATATTAAACACTCAAAATTCAATGACTTGGTATTTTTTTTTTTAAAACGCCGATAAGATTATAGTCCGTTTGCCCACAATTTGGATGACCAAAAATTGATATATATTTTTTTCCTTTGGTGAGAAGTTATATGCCACTATCTATCTTGGGATGGATTTTATTTTGTATTTTTTGAGTAATATTTTATTTTTATGATTTTTTCCGTGAAAGTGGTATGAAAACATAAAGAAAACAGAGCACTTTCCGTTTGCCATATGTAACTTCATCAAAAATATTGAAATCAAATAATTTTTTTTGAACATGTATATAATTTCACCACGGTTGGGATGATATAATTTTTATCACATTCTGATTAGTGAAACAAATTTTGCAGTCTTAAATGTAGACATAAACATTCACAGGAAAAAGTGTCTTAAAGACCTATTATTAGTAAAAAATGATAAAATTATATTTATCCTCTTCTATTCACTTTAAAATCAGTATTTCTACAAAGCTAATAGTCTCCCCTATGCAATGGTACCATTTTTATGACATAGTTTTTACTTTTCGGCATGGTTCAAGTTTGCGGAAGACTAAATTTGATGTTTTGCTGTTTTTAATGTAAAATTCAGGATTTGATGTCCACTTAATTGTCCCCCAACTTGGTGCACTTACCCGAGAGGGTGTTTCATTTAGCTCTTGTGGAGGGGATGACTGTTTGGAAGGGAAAAGGACAAAGAATTGAGATGAGGTGGAAGACTAGGGGGTGGAGAAATGGATTCAACACTTGGTACGGCAGATGGAGAGTTTAAAACTTGACACTGCTGAGATAAAACAGATTGGGAAAGAGGAAAAGAAAAGGCATGAGATGGTGTGCTTACCCATTGACAAGGTTGCTGAATACTCCTCTCATACACCTCTATTCCTTCAATCCACTTTGCAAGCAATGGCAGCGTTGCAATCATGAAGTCAAGCTTCTCTTGAGGGTTGTAATGCCTTGGGAAAGGTCCCACCCATGGACAGGGTCCTCCACAACCGATTCCAAATGCTTTCATTTGTGCTTGAGCCCTAGATTGCACCATGTTTACCTCCATCTTTTAGATTTTCTCCAACAGACCAGCATCTTGCATCTGATTGTCTTCATTGTATGCACACCCTTGCTCTTGGAAAGCTCCATAGCCAAACTGATTTTGGCATTGCTGCTCATATGGGTATGTATGCTGATTTTGAATTTGTTCAAAATGTTGATTTAGAGGATTTAAAAACATGTTGGAGGTGGGAAACATTGCTTCTTCTGTTGTAAATGTGAGTTCCATGATGGAAATGAAGTCATGATTGCACAAATTCATGGAATGGAAAATAATGAAAGAGATTTAAAGAATAATGGATGGAAATGGATGAAAAATAGATCTGCAACTTCGAAATGGGTTGCTTGATCGGATGGAGTCACCAGATGTGTTTGCAAGTGCCTCCAAAGGCTGAAATCTTCACAGAACACACCAACATGCAAAAGATGAAGTGGAAGACCTCTAAGGTCCCACCGGGCGTGCCAAAATTGTTGTTGCAAATTAGTAGCACCCCTGGATGCAAATCAGGTTTCTAAGTTGATGTTTCAGGCATCCAATGTGATTGCACAACATTGAAACCTCTCTCCAAGTGTGGGACTTGTAAAATGAGAGAGGAATCTCCAGATTAGAGGTTGGTTCCTCAAAATCCTTTGATCAAATCTATTATTTGCACAACTGCAGAGGTTCAGATCGTAATTTTATCTTAATTTGCAAGGAGACATGGATAAGAAATGTAAAAATTAAAACTAAACTGATAAGGTGATACACCAAAGGAGTGGTGAGCACTTCTTGCTCATACAAATTGACACAAATCAGAAATTGCAACATAAAACATCATGCACGGAGTTGATAAGTCATGTAAACAAGGGTTTGAAATGAAGAAAACAACACATACAAAGGATTTGAAAGCATTCACAGAGCTGCATTGTGATTTTCAACATCAAAATCCTTGTATTCCAACACCAAAGAGGCGAAAAAACCTGTTACAATCCTGGACTGGAAGGTCTGATACTTTCCAAAATCACTTGTTGAAAGTGAAAACAGAAGCTTGTTGTGCAAAAAAAGTGTTCCCCCTTTGAAAAATGAGCCAAATCCGGCTTTTACAGTGCATGGGTCGAGCCTAGGAGAGAGAAAATGTGAAAAAACATGGGAGCCATTCCCCATTGACAAAAATGCATTAAAAAAACATGGAGGTCCTTACAAACCCATGCCCTAACATTTTTGACCATGTTGGAGAAGAATGCGACCCATTTTGCATTAAAATTGGTTGTTGAAATGTCAGTTCTATCCATGGGCATATACCAGAAGTGTTTTTGATTTTCTCCCTCCAAACTAAACCAAAATTCAAAATTTACCATGGAATCTTGTAGATCATTTCACCAGCTTTCCATTGATATAAAGAACATGAAAATCCGAGCTTTGGATCGAAAGTTATGGCGATTTGAAGTTTTAGGGCAAAAACAGGCCAAAATCGGATCGCTTTGATATTTTTGACCTGGACACGTGGCGAGTTCTGATTGGCTGCGGACCTTGCAAGGGAAAATTTTCCACAAAAACTCTGCCGAGACATAACTTGAAAAATACGTGGAGTTAGGAGGAAATCTTTACCTTTCTAGAAAGTTGAGAAAGAGCTCTATCCAATGGTGTCATTTCCGAGGAAGGTTTTGAGTGCCTAAAAAGTGAAAATTTATAACTGAGGCACAATATAAGGAAAGAATGAAAGGGAATTAGCCACAAAATGAGTAGGGGGCACATTTGGATAACAGTGACCAAGTGGTACAGCTGAGAACTAACAAGCTGCCCAAGGGACTTATCACTTTGGAGTCCATTTTTAATCCCAATGATCAGTTTAGAAAGGAGAAAGCAAACATTCAGGTCAAGAGAGAGGATTCAGTATCCATCTTGGTAGAAGAGAACAAACCATTGCAAATTGGAAAGATGACAACTGATCAAGAAAGATATGAGTTCGTATAGATGTGTCAGAGTTCCCTGATGTGCTTGCATGGAGCTATGAAGATTTGAAAGGTTTCAATCCCAACTTAGCTCAAAGATACCATTGAATTGGATCCAAATACTAAGCTGTCGGGGTAGAAACAAAGACAGATCAATCCACACATGGAGCCTCTCAAGAGGAAAGAATTGGACAAGCTGATTGAGTCAAAAATCATATTCCCAATCAAGCATTCTAGTTGGGTTGCCAACTTGGTTCCGATCGAGAAAGAAGAGTGGAGAGATCAGATTGTGTGTTGATTTCAGAGACTTGAATAGAGCATCTCTCAAGGACCATTACCCACTCCCTTCCATGCAGAAAATCTTGCAAGTTGTGGCTGGATTCGAGAGGTTTTCACTACTTGATGGCTACTTAGGCTACAATCAGATTATGGTGAAGGAAGAAGACCAGTTCAAGATAGCCTTCACAACCAAATGGGGGACTTTTGCATACAGGAAGATGCCATTTGGGTTGTCCAACGCTGGTGCTTCCTTCCAAAGAGCAATGGACATGGCATTCAAAGGTTTGATTAACAACATGGTGCTGATTTACCTTGATGATATCACTATTTTTTCCAAAAATGCAGCAGACCACCTCTCTCATTTGAGACAAGTTTTCACGAGGTGTAGGAAATTTGGAGTGTCTTTGAATCCTAAGAAGTGTATCTTTCTTGCACATGAAGGAAAGCTCCTTGGCCATATTGTCTCCAAAGAAGGATTAGCAATTGATCCAGAGAGATTCGAAGCCATAAGAGCACTACCATTGCCAAGCCACAAGAAAGCCCTTTAGAGTTTCTTGGGAGGATAAACTTTGTTTGGAGGTTTGTCCCATTTTGCAGCCCTTGTTAAGCCCATCACCAAAATGTTAAAGAAGAGCATGGATTTCAAGTGGACAACGAAGGCAAGGAGAGTTTTGAAGCAATCAAAGAAGCCATTTCTCAAGCACCAACTCTCATCAACTGGACTTCTCCAAGGATTTCATCCTCTATGCATTTGGAGGTAATGACACTATTTCTCCGCCATTTTGGTACAAAGCAGAACAAGGATAATGATGAGCAGCCAATTACCTTCTTCACCGAACCTAGATGACTATGATGTGAAGTACTCTTTTATTGAGAAGCATGTGCTTTGGTAGTAATCGAAGCTTGAAGAAATTCAAGCATTTAGTCTCAAACAACAAGGTCCAGCTTGCTGGTGTCACATCTGTGGGTTAAGGACTTCCTCCTCAACAAAGATTTGAATGAGAAAAGGGCAGGTTAGATCACCCGTGTCATGGAGTATGACATTGAGATCAAAATCCCCAAGCTGGTAAGAGGAAAAGGATTGTGTGAGCAGCTGGTTTTGGGAAGCAAAAAGAAGCATGCAATGAAGGAGAGGCTGTTTTGACAGATTCAAGACAGCCATGAGCCATGTGGCACTCAAGAAGAAAACAATGCTGCCCCCACTCCTTGCTGGACCCAGGTATAATGCACTTCCTAAGCACGGAGCCTATGCCCTCTGGAGATGAACAAGACCCAAAGAAGATACTTCGATTGCGGGTTGTCCCATATGCCATTGTTGATGGAGCTTTGTTCAAGAAAGATGTGAATGGAGTCTTTTGAGATGCATTAGCACAAATCAGATTCATAGGGTGTTGGAAGAGTTCCATGGTGGACCAGCTGGTGGTCATTTTGCACCGAGAGTGATAGCTCTAAAAATTATTAAGGCTGGTTATTATTGGCCCAAGATTTTCAGATGATTGCTTTGCATGGATCAATAGGTGTAAGAATTGTGCATTCTTCACGGAAAAAGAGAGACTTGCTGCCCTTCCATTACATCCAATCTCAGTTGACCAACCATTCATGCAATGGGGTTTGGACTTCATTGGAGTCATTAATCCCAATTCAAGCCAAGGGCACAAATGGATTTTGACAGCCACAGACTACTTCGCCAAGTGGACTAAAGCAAAGAGCACTCAAAGAGGCAAATGAGTCTAGCATCTTAGACTTCTACGAGGGCATAGTAACCAGATTTGGCATAGCTGCTACAATAATCTCAGATAATGCATTGGCATTCATTGGATCCAAGGTGATTGAGTGGGCTGTCAAGAACGGGATCTACCTAAGCACTTCATCAAACTATTACCCTCAAGGTAATGGCTAGGCCGAGTCTACAAACAAGAACTTGTTGAGGATCATTAGGAGGACTCTTGATGAGAATCAGAGGTCTTGGCATACCAAACTGAAATCAGCCTTATGGGCTGATAGGATAACTCCCAAGAGATCCACAGGTAACTCTCCATTCAAGCTTGTTTATGGAAGAGAGGAAATCTTGCCCATGTCACTTGAGTTGCCAACATTGGAACTCATGAAGCAATTAGAGTTGCTAGAGTTTGAGCCCATGGAGGAGAGATATGCGAGTTGATGGAGCTGCGGGAGGTCGAAATCAGGCATCCCAAGCAATAGAAAAGGATCAAGTTTTGATCAAAAAGACCTTTGATAGGAAGGCCAAGGATAGATCTTTTCAGGTTGGAGATCTAGTGTTGAAATGGGATGTGGATAGAGCAAAACTGGGAAGGCATTCAAAATTTAATGTCATTTGGAGTGGCCCATACATGGTTACGAAGTGCAAGAACAACAATGCTTTCCAATTGGCCTCATTGGATGGTGAAGAACTGCAGATTCCAGTCAATGGAATCTATCTCAAGCGTTGCTTCTAGAGGGAAATTTACCACCTTGTAAATATTAGATTAGATTTTCATTCCTCCAAGTGCTTTGCACATTGTTTTGCTTGTAGGTTAGTTTTGCTTTCCCTAAGTGCTTTGGCACAGCTTGCTGTCCCTGGAGATGTTTTGCAGTCCTTGCTTCCATCATGTGATATTCCATCTTCCTCCTTGCACATTCTAAGTCAGTTGAGGTTCTAAATAGAATATTTGATGACTCCATGCCCAATGGACTGCTTCAGGCAACTGGTATTTTCATCTAGCAGGTAGATGACCCCTCTGAGTCGCCAAAATTGTTATCCAAAATGGTGCCCCAGCTCGTTTTTGTGGCTAACTCCTTGTGTTCTTGCCTCTCTTGTGCCTCAGTCTACATTTTTGATTTTCAGGCACTCAAGGCTTTCTGGAAATGGCACCATCAGATAGAGCTCTCTCTCAGCTTTCCAGAAAGGTAAAGTTTACCTCCTAACTCCTTATATTTTTCAAGTTATGGCTCGACGGAGTTTTTGTGGAAAATTTTCCCATTTGAGGCCCGCAGCCAATAGGAAGCTGCCACGTGGCAGAGGAGTTTGGGGGTCGGAGGCAAATATGAATTTTTTTCCAAAAGAGTATAAAAAGGTCGATTTTCAAAGGAAAACCCGCGGAAAAGAGAAGGAGAGAGAATTCCAGAGTGAATCAGAGCTTGCCACGTGGCATCCGACCAGTGGAGCGCGGGAATTTTGAAAAATTTTCCAAAGACAAAAAAAAGGTAAAATTTGAAATTTTTTCCCGCCGATCTGTTTTTGGGCCGTTTTTGCCCTAAATCTTCAAACGATCATATCTTTTGATCCAGAGCTCAGATTTTCACGTTCTTTATATCATTGGAAAGCTGTTAAAATTATCTACATGATTCCATGGTCAATTTCTAATTTTGGTTTAGTTTGGAGAGAGAAAATTTAAAAACGGTTCTGGTACGTGTCCATGGCCAGAAATGACATTTCAACAACCAAATTTAATACAGAATGGGTCGCATTCTTCTCCAATATGGTCAAAAATGACAGGGTATGGGTTTGTAAGGTCCTCCATGCTGTTTTAATGCATTTTCCATCAATGAGGGATGGCTCCCATGTGTTTTTCACATTTTCTCTCTCCTGGGCTCGACCCATGTACTGTAAAAGCCAGATTTGGCTCATTTCTTCATGGTTGAACACTTTTTGGCATAGAAAACTTCTTCTTTCACCTCCAAAGAAGTGATAGTTGTAAGAATAAAACCTTTTTCAAGTATTGTAGCAGGTTTATACCTCTTTGAGGGTGGAATGCAAGAGATTTTTACATGGAATTGACAGTGCAAACTCTGTGAATGCTTTCAGTCCTCTGTTTGTATTGTTTTACTTCATTTTAAGACCTCTAATTACATCTATCAGCTTGTGTATGTTTTCCCTTGTTGCATTTCATGAATTTGTGTCTATTTACATGGCAAAAAATGTTTCACCACTCCTTTTAGTGCATCACCATCTTTAGTTTAGTTTCATTTTTGCATTTTTATCCCTGTCTCCTTACAATTTAGAGTAGGATTAGGATCTGAACCTCTGTAGTTGTGCAAAATATAGATCTAAATCAGAGGAGTTTGAGGAACCAGCCTCTAATCTAGAGATTCCTCTCTCATTTTCACAAGTCCCACACTTGGAGAGAGGTTTCCATGTTGTGCAATCACACTGGATGCCTAAAACATCAATTCGAACCTTGATTTAAATCCACGGGTCTTTGCTGATTTGCAACAACAAGACCTTCCACAACTCTTTTCCCTATGTTTGTCAAGGGACTTCACACCAAGATTGGAGGATATTTGTTTGCTGATTGGTCACACATGCTTTGTTCTCGAATGAGGTATGGAAGAAAAGCTACAATCAGGTCTGAACCTATTGCAAACTTCCACATTGAGCCCTACACTCCAAGTCGATCAATGCCAATTGTTCAACATTTGATCAAGAAGATCACCCAAGCACTGATGAAGCTGACACCAAGGTTGGAAGCATCCCGGATCTAACTCTTGATGAATGGGCAAACAAGGTACATGCTTTTGATCCTTATCAAGAAGTAGAAGAATCTGAGCTAGGAGTCTATTGCATACATGAAGAAGATCAGCCCATCCCTAGCATCACCAAGCCAAACTATAAGGATGACAATGAGGTATGGTAGCTGTTTTTTGATGGATCAAGGAGTAGACAAGGTGCAGGAGGTGGAGCCATGCTTGTTTCACCTCAAGGAGTAAAGTACTATTCAGCTTTTAGATTTTAGTTTGCATGCTCCAATAACACTATTGAATATGAAGCCTTGGTGCAAGGGATGCATTGGGCAATAAAGAGAGGAATAAAGAACTTGCAAGTCTTTGGTGACAGTGAATTGATTGTAAATCAGGTCAAGGGACAACATGCTGCCAAGAATGATCTACTCAAGTGCTACAAGAATAGGGTATGGGACCTCATGGAAGATTTTGAGGGTTTTGGCATCAAATCCATTCCTAGGAAAGAGAACCAAGCTGCTGACAGGCTTGTAGCAGTAGGGGCAGCCTTTTACATTGTGGAAAGCATTCAACAAGACAAGGTACAGCCAAACATCCATGTGATTGTGAGGCCTTCAGTTCCAAATAACAATGTAAGTTGGCAAGTGTTTGAGAATGACCAGCAAATCATCCATTTCTTTTAAGAAGAAGCTGAGTTCTCACTAAGAATCAAGAAAAATTAGAACAGCGAGATGGTGACCAAGTGGTATAGCTGAGAACTAATAAGCTGCCCAAGGGACTTATCACTTTGGAGTCAATTTTTAATCCCATGATCAGTTTAGGAAGGAGAAAGCAAACATTCACGTCAAGAGAGAGGATTCAGTATCCATCTTGGTGGAAGAGAACAAACCATTGCAAATTGGAAAGATGACAACCCGAACAAGAAAGGTATGAGTTCATGCAAATTTGTGTCAAGAGTTCCCCGATGTGTTTGCTTGGAGCTATGAAGACTTGAAAGGTTTCAATCCCAACTTAGCTCAAGATACCATTGAATTGGATCCAAATACTAAGCTGTCGGTAGAAACAAAGACCAGTCAATCCACACATGGAGCCTCTCATGAGGAAAGAATTGAACAAGCTAATTGAGTCAAGGATCATATTCCCAATCAAGCATTCTAGTTGGGTTGCCAACTTGGTTCCAAATCGAAAAGAAGAGTGGAGAGATCAGATTGTGTGTTGACTTCGAGAGACTTGAATAGAGCATCTCTCAAGGACCATTACCCACTCCCTTCCATGGAGCAAATCTTGCAAGTTGTGGCTGGCTTCGAGAGGTTTTCACTACTTGATGGCTACTTAGGCTACAATCAGATTATGGTGAAGGAAGAAGACCAGTTCAAGACAACCTTCACAACCAAATGGGGAACTTATGCATACAGGAAAATGCCATTTGGGCTGTCCAACGCTGGTGCTACCTTCTAAAGAGCAATGGACATGGCGTTCAAAGGTTTGATTAACAACATGGTGCTGATATACCTTGATGATATCACTGTTTTTTCCAAAATGTATGTAGCAGACCACTGTCTCATTTGAGACAAGTCTTCACGAGGTGCAGGAGATTTGGAGTGTCTTTGAATCCTAAGAAGTGTATCTTTCTTGCACATGAAGGAAAGCTCCTTGGCCATATTGTCTCCAAAGAAGGATTAGCAATTGATCCAGAGAGGGTTGAAGCCATAAGAGCACTACCATTGCCAAGCCACAAGAAAGCCCTTTAGAGTTTCTTGGGGAGGATAAACTTTGTTCAGAGATTTGTCCCAGATTTTGCAGCCCTTGTCAAACCTATCACCAACATGTTAAAGAAAAGCATGGCTTTCAAGTGGACAACGAAGGCAAGGAGAGTTTTGAAGCAATCAAAGAAGCCATCTCTCAAGCACCAACCCTCATCAACTGGACTTCTCCAAGGATTTCATCCTCTATGCATTTGGAGGTAATGCTACTATTTTTGCCATTTTGGTACAAAGAGAACAAGGACAACCATAAGAGCACTACCATTTGCTTTCTTCAGCCGCGAGCCTAGATGACTATGAGGTGAGGTATTCTTTTATTGAGAAGCATGTACTTGCATTAATCGAAGCTTGAAGAAATTCAAGCATTTAGTCTTAAACAACAAGGTCCATTCTTGCTGGTCTCTCATGTCTTTGGGGTTAAAGACTTCCTCCTCAACAAATATTTGAATGAGAAAAGGGCAGGTTGGATCACTCGTGTCATGGAGTATGACATTGAGATCAAGGTCAACAAGCTGGTAAGAGGAAAAGGATTGTGTGAGTAGCTGATTTTGGGGAAGCAAAAGAAGTATGCAATGAAGAAGAGGCTATTTTGATAGTTCAAGACAGCCATGAGCCAAGTGGCACTCAAGAAGAAAATAATGTTGTCCCCACTCCTTGCTAGACCCAAGGTATAATGCACTTCCTAAGCACAGGCCTATGCCCTCCGGAGCTGAACAAGACCCAAAGAAGATACTTCAGATTGCGAGGCTGTCCCATATGCCATTGTTGATGGAGTTTTGTTCAAGAAAGATGTGAATGGAGTGCTTTAAGATGCATTAGCACAAATCAGATTCATAGGGTGTTGGAAGAGTTCCATGGTGGACCAGTGGGTGGTCATTTTGCACCGAGAGTGACAAATCTAAAAATTATGAAGGCTGGTTATTATTAGCCCAAGATTTTCAAAGTGATTTCTTTGCATGGATCAAGAGGTGTAAGAATTGTGCATTCTTCATAGGAAAAGAGAGATTTGCTGCCCTTCCATTACATCCAATCTCGGTTGACCAGCCATTCATGTAATGGGGTTTGGATTTCATTGAGTCATTAATCCCAATTCAAGCCAAGGGCACAAATAGATTTTGACAGCCACATACTACTTCGCCAAGTGGACTAAAGCGGTGCACTCAAAGAGGCAAATGAGTCTAGCATCTTAGACTTCTACGAGGGCATAGTAACTAGATTTGGCATACCTCTTTACAATAATCTCGAGATAATGCATTGGCATTCATTGGATCTAAGGTGACTGAGTGGGCTGTCAAGAATGGGATCTACCTAAGTACTTCATCAAACTATTACCCTCAAGGTAATGGTCAGGATGAGTCTACAAACAAGAACTTGTTGAGGATCATTAGGAGGAATCTTGATGAGAATCAAAGGTCTTGGCATACCAAACTGAAATCAGCCTTATGGGCTGATAGGATAACTCCCAAGAGATCCACAGGTAACTCTCCATTCATGCTTGTTTATGGAAGAGAAGCAATCTTGCCCATGTCTCTTGAGTTTCCAACATTGGAACTCATGAAACAGTTGGAGCTGTTGGAATTTGAGCCAATGGAGGTGAGATATGCAGAGTTGATGGAGCTTCAAGAGATCAGAGATCAGGCATCCCAAGCAATGGAGAAGGATCAAGCTTTGATCAAGAAGACCTTTGACAGGAAGGCCAAGAGTAGATCTTTCCAGGTTGGAGATCTAGTGTTAAAATGGGATGCAGATAGAGCAAAACTGGGAAGGCATTCAAAATTTGATGCCATTTGGAGTGGCCCATACATGGTCACAAAGTGCAAGAACAACAATGCTTTCCAATTATCTTCATTGGATGGTGAAGAACTGCAGATTCTAGTCAATGGAATCTATCTCAAGCATTGCTTCTAAAGGGAAATTCTCCACCTTGTAAATATTAGCTTAGGTTTCCATTCCTTCAAGTGCTTGTGCACATTGTTTTGTTGTAGGTTAGTTTTGCTTTCCCTAAGTGCTTTGGCACAACTTGTTGTCCCTGGAGATGTTTTGCAGTCCTTTCTTCCATCAGGTGATATTCCATCTTCCTCCTTACAACATTCTAAGTCAGTTGGGGTTCCAAACAGAAAATTTGATGACTCCATGCCCAATGGACTGCTTCAGGCAACTGGTATTTTCATCTAGCTGATCCGTTTTGGGCTGTTTTTGCCCTAAATCTTCAAACGGCCATAACTTTTGATCCAGAGCTCATATTTTTGCGTTATTTATATCAATGGAAAGCTGGTAAAATTATCCATGATTCCATGGTCAATTTTGAATTTTGGTTCAGTTTGGAGGAGAAAATCAAAAATGCTTCTAGTACGTGCCCATGGACAAGGCGACGTTTCAACAACCAATTTTAATGCAAAATGGGTCGCATTCTTCTCCAAAGCATGGTCAAAAATGTCGGGGATGGGTCTCACAGTCACCCATGTTGTTTTTAATGCATTTTGGTCAATGAGTAATGGCTCCCACATTTTTCTCTCCGGGTTCGACCCATGCACTTTGTAAAAGCCGATTTGGCTCATTTTTCAAGGGGGAACACCTTTTTTGCACAAAGAAGCTTCTATTTTCACTTTCAACAAGTGATTTTGGCAAGTATCGATCTTCCGGGGATTGTAGAACAGTTTTTTCTGCCTCTTTGGTGTTGGAATACAAGTATTTTGATGTTTAAAATCACAATGCGGAGCTCTGTGAATGCTTTCGACCCTTTATATGTGTTGTTTGCTTCATTTCAAACCCTTGTTTACAGCTTATCAACCTGTGCATGATGTTTTATGTTGCAATTTCTGATTTGTGTCAATTTGCATGAGCAAGAAGTGCTCACCACTCCTTTGGTGTATCACCCTTATCAGTTTAGTTTTAATTTTTACATTTCTTATCCCTGTCTCCTTGCAAATTAGGATAAATTAGGATCTGAACCTCTGCAGTTGTGCAAATAATAGATCTAATCAGAGGAGTTTGAGGAACCAGCCTCTAATCTGGAGATTCCTCTCTCATCTTGCAAGTCCCACACTTGGAGAGAGGTTTCAATGTTGTGCAATCACACTGGATGCCCTAAACATCAACTTAGAACCTTGATTTGCATCCAGGGGTGCTGCTGATTTGCAACAACAGTTTTGGCACGCCCGGTGGGACCTTAGAGGTCTCATTTTTATTGCAGCAAAGTTGATGTGCATCTGCTGCAATTTTCTTGCTTCAAAAGAGCTATAAATTACACATCTGGCGACTCCAAGGGGAAGAATCAGCTGGTTTTAGCAGTGTAGACCTAAAAACTCATGAGAAGAATCACTACAAGGTCAAGAGCTGGAGAAGAAGAGGCACTGTTTGAATATCTGCAGTTATCTCCAAGAGTAAGGCAAAGTGGGAGGAGAATCCAAAGGTCTCCATCTCCACCAAACAGAACTCTCTCAACTCCACATGGTAGGCCTTTCATTCAATCAACAAGGGTTCTAAGGCCAATTAGAATGGCACAAAACAACCCCTATGTCAATTTCACTTTGGGAGCAACCCACTTGCTCTCAATGCACAACATCCAATTCCACCGCAGCTTGAAGAACATTCCATACTTCATTGGAGAGAATCAGACTACTCCAGGTGATCATGTTAAAGACATTGCCAACCTTTGTGCAATTCATGAAATCAATGAGATGCAAGTGGCTGTCAAATTGCTGGCATCTTCATTCAAGGGGAAAGCATTGCAATGGTTTAGAAGTCTTGCCTCGGGTTCTATTCGAGATTGGAACCGGCTATGTATAGCACTTCATGAGCAATTTGGAGAGAAGGGAGACAACTTGTCTCTTTTGGAGTAGCTGACAACTATCAAGAGAGCTCCCAATGAGCAGCTGACTAATTTCAACTTCAGATTTCAAAGGACTTGGGAGAGAATTCCAGTGGCAGTCAGGCCAACAACTGGAAGGTGTTTTTCTCTACTACCTCATAGCTCTAAATTCTGATATTTCTATGTTGATTCGTCCATGGGAGGCATAACTATCCCTATGGCTTATAGGATTGGCATTAGGGCTGAAAATTGTTTGATCCAAGATGGCAAACTAGCCCCTAGACCTCCCATGCCATTGTTTCCAAGTTTAGAGAGCCCAAACACTAATCAAACACCTAATTTGGCTCATTCTCCCACTCCTAGAAATCGAGTTCAAATGAAGCTTCTACTTCATCTCCAAGTTCCCCAAATGAGCTTCAAGAAGTCATGAAGCAATTGCAAAATTTAGGGAATGAGTTGGTTACTCTCAAGAGGCAAAGCAAGCCCAAGGTTTTAGACCTTCTTATCAGCCCCAAGCTCACTAACAGGTAGCCATACCAACCACAAAGACCTCCTAATCCAACCGCAAATATAAATCAAACAAGGCCTCCTACTAATAGACCAATCAAAACGTGCCACGTGGCACCTGGAAGGGCGGAGCGCAGAGAGAAATTTCAGAAAATTTTCCAAATGACCAAAAAGGTAAAAATTCAAATTTTTTGCCCGCCGCCCGATTTGGCCCTGTTTTGCCCTAAAATTTCAAATCGCCATATCTTTCGATCCAGAGCTCGGTTTTTCACGTTCTTTATATCAATGGAAAGCTGGTGAAATTCTCTACAAGATTCCGAGGTCAATTTTGCATTTTGATGGAGTTTGGAGAGAGAAAATCGAAAAACATCTCTGGCACGTGATGATGAGCAGAAATGATGTTTCAACCACCGTTTTTAATGAAGAATGGCTCGCATTCTCTCCCAGCATGGTTAAAAATGTTAGGGAATCCCATTTTAAAACACAAACCTCTCGTAATTGTGCAAGTGATATAAGCCGGGAATTTTTTTTTTCAAAAAATAACGTTCTCCCCATTTTAAAACACTGTTATAACGAATTATAAAATTCAAACACACGTTCGAGATTTAGTAATTGTTCTCTGCCCAAACCACACAGTTTGGATCATACAATTTCTTTCAAAAACGAATGTTCCCTGTTCACATATTTACAATATGGAACACACATTCAATGCCATTCAATCTCATAACAGATTCTATATGCTGCTGTAAATGACTCGATGAACTGCCGATCTTCCATTTTCATGGCTCGGAGTTTCAACGATCCTTCATTTCATGACTCGGCAACAACCGATCCTTCATGTACATGACTCGGCAACAACCGATCCTTCATGTCTGTTTATGCATAGTATATTTTATATACTTGTTCTCATAACCTTCCCCGGTTATCGAAGTGATCCATTTAAGAAGCCTATCGAATATACATTCGATATTCATCTGACATCCTGCATCTTAAATTAAGTGATAAGGACAACGCAACCAGCAATTGCGATACTTTGGCCAAAGATTTTCACATGCTTTGCATGATCATATTCCTGAATGTGATACACATCTACGAATACGTCCTTCTTCACCACTTCACTGTTATCTAGAATGGTCTTTCTGGTTCCTACCAATCCTCATTGTTTAAGTTCCGTTTTAAACTTTCGATACCAGGCCCGATAATATGAGCGGGTATAGGAAGGCACTCTGGTAACTAAAGATACGCGGACATACGGTGTCGTTGCCCCACGACTCCGTGTGTGCGATTACCTTTAGTATTCCGAGTCACTCCGTATACCGAGATCATACCCTATCCCCACCCGGCTAAGATCTACACATTCGGCCTATGTATTCTAAATGTTTTAATTCGGGAGGGCATTGCGATATGTCAATTTGCACGATGTGTGTCGTCATGAAGACCCCGTCTTCATGAAGACACCTTCTTTGTAGGCGGCGTATACCAATGTCTGCGAGAATCTCTCCCAACGAGAATACACATCCTGCTCAAGTGACTTAGCCACGAGTTAATAGTTTAAGCAATTTTCAACATCCACGCTGATCCCTTGATCCTCGTTTCCGTTGCAGTTGTATATAACTAAGAAGGACTAAACTGTCCTTTAGTTCGTTATGTATCGTCTCCTTCGTACCGAAGGGTTACATTTCCTTACTTGGTCCATTTCTTAATCATTAGATTAAGCATTCCGTCTGCAAACGGACATAATAAGTTTACCTACTAAACTTAACCAAGATGTTTCAAGCTATGACTTATTTGAAATATTAACTTATTAGACGTCATTCAAACGAGGTCTAATCCTTGAGAAATGAATTCATTTATTTCCCTTCAACATTATATAGTTAAGGATCATTAGTTATGAACATATGCATCCAATAACCTTTATTCTGAATTTTATCAAACGGGATCATTAATGAGGTTCGAAAACGAAGTTCGAATACTCCCAATTTAAATTGATATTCCTTAGCTCCTAAGCTAATCCTGAATACCCTCTGATTATAAAATCATATTCTTCTTAATCCTTTTTAATGTCAATTCATAATTCATCTTTACCCAAGTATGAATTAATTGCATTGTTCAACTTAAAGGTTGTATTTAAGTAAGAATAGATATCAGTTTCAATTCAGCATCCATCCGAGGATTATGAAACGATTCCAAATCAAGAATTAACACCTTATTCCCAATTTATATAACAATATCAAACTGATATAATTATTGAAAATATCACACTTATAACTGTATTCAATATTTCAAGTCATAATTTGTACATTTGCCAATCCAACTGATTGGGTATAACTTATACAAAGCCTCCATACAACTCATGGACAGAAGAATATATTTTCTTCGTTCACAATTCCTCAAAGAGGAATAAAAGCAACAGTTACAATTTAATTTACATTTAATCGAGAGACATCAGAAAACAGCCAAGTCTTCATTCTAATCAAATTTCATCTGCAAAATGAATTGCAATTCGGATTCAATGAGGCCAGGCACATTAAGCACTTATCCTTAAAATAAGATGCTTCAACTAACTGTTTCAATAAAAGAACCCTGCTTTTATGAAACAACAGCAAAACATCAATCTCGAAAAGCACAAAAGAGAGAGATCAGCATACCCACTAATTCATCAAAATATCATCACAACCAGCCAAGGGACTGCTGTCCCGTTTTCACATAATCATTGCAAGTATCAATTTACAGTATTTGCAAAGTTAGGAATACAAGTAGCTTGCTGCCTACATAGCATACAGTTATCTTTTCCACGCCTTTCATTAATAACAATTGCAAGGAATGAAACTAACTGAAAATAAATCCATTACTTTCCTTTCCGTTCATGAAGCATGTTAATTTTAAGGCATTCAAGTACAACAAGAAAGCGAACAGCAATGCATATAGTAGCTCCCATCTAAGCACTATAAAATTCATCATTCACGAATTCCAGATTTCCAACTAAATGAAAGAAGAAAGATCATTTTTCTAAAACATTCATTCATATCTCCATTTCTTCCCACATGACTGTCCTAACAGTGGAATCCAAACGAAAATCAATTCCAGATAACAGTTCAGAGTGAAACTTACAAAATCCACTCGGAATTCACTTTCTGGCAGTGAGAATAGTTTCATTTATAAACAGCTTTAAAATGAAATCAAGAAGAATTCATCATCCATATCCATATTTTTTTTGTTCATCAGGCTCATATAAAGATCCGAAACAGATTAGTACAACATTCGGTACATCCGAGATCAAAATATAAGGTTACATACCATATATTTGTCATAATAAAGAAAATCGTATTTCTTTATTGCATACTAAACAAGCAATGATATTTCAATCATGCAATCACTTAATCACATAATGATCTAATTCTTAGTAACGTACCCCGTTCAGAATAACATTTATTCATTACTGTTACCTACAGCAATCCATTTTCTCATGACGATGAATTTCATCAGGTTAGAACAGCAGGCAGAAAACAAAGAATTCATTCTCTTTTCATTTCACTATGAAACACCATTTGCTCAAACGAAATCGAACACCTAATCCGTGTTCATCTCAAACAAGACAGCTTATTATAAGGATTACAGAACAGTCGTTCGTATTGAAAACAACTCTAAGCCTGTACCGTTCAATCCAATATCACAAACAACTCATATTCACTTGTCCATACTTTTATAAGAGCAAACCCGAACCAGGTGTTAATTGCATGAGCTCAGTAAAGCTAGAGTAAACTCAGAAAACAAATTAGATCCCAAAATTTTTTTCCATTTATTTCCACAAAGATCAAATCAAGTTCGCACTTTCCAGATAGTTCAACCAGAATGACAAACCTCAACCTTAAAACGCAATGAAATCCATTTTTCTATTATAGTAAATAGAAATATAACCATTCTTTGCATAAAATTCAACCAAGTGGAAACTGTGTCAGCAGTCCATATAAGAAGGCCAAACAGCATTTATATATCACAGTGAAATCACCTTACTCTTTCAACAAGGAGAAACGAATTCCAGAGATAACTTTAAGAAGGAAAACAGTTATCTTTTACCTATTTCACGAATACCCAATACGTAATCGCTTAGTTCCTACTCAAGAAAAGGTACAGAAATGATATTATTGCTTAAACTTCCTATGGTTCGAGTTCAATTACTCATAGTAAACTCGAATGCCACTTCCATCCAAAACCCAAACAATACAAGAAGAAGGAGCTACTTTCTTTAAAGAAAAATCTATAAGAACTACTTCGTCAATCATTATTCTCTTCCTTTCCGTTTGTTAACAATAAACGGTTGTTCAAAAGTGGAAACAACTCATAAAAAGAAAGTTTACTGATCCACAATATATATATATACATATATATATTCAACAAATTTTCCATTCTTTATCAAACGTCCAAAGCCTGCGGAAGATACATCATTCAAGAATTACAAGACAATAAAACTCAGCAGCTAAAACAATATTTCCATATTGTTTCCAAAATGACAACAAGATTCAATGAAACCCATTTCATAGAAATATATATATGCGGCTGTTTCTCCACTTGTCTCCTTTTGTTTTCATGCAAGATCAGTTCCTCATATAACAGCAAGAAAAGATTGCAATTAAAGAAACAATTTCCCATAAAGGCGATTGCCATGACCTATTCCATTTTCGAGCAACACGAACAGTCAAGGGAATATCCATTTCAAACCATTTATACAGTCAACAACCAATACTGTAAATCATTTCCAACATGAATCGAGCAAAAGCAGATCAAGGCCGAGCAACCAAAAGCAAATCTTCTTATCATTTTCCAAAGAAAAGAAGCAAGAACCAACAAAATCCATTTCCAAATCAACTCAACAACAATCATGCAATCCCAACCCAAGAGCAGGGTTGTTTTAATGAAACATTTAATCAAAGCAAAGATTTTAAAGAGAAGGGCTTAACATGCCTGAGATATCTTTTTCAGAGCTCGAAGAAAACGTTGTTTGCCGCGTTTTTCTTCCACAACGGCAACACAATATTCCCAGCACTCCCTTCCTTCTTCTGGCTTTTCCACAGCCTCAAAACTTCCAAGAAAATGCCAAATGCAAGAGCTGGTTCGACTGAACCAGACCAAAGAAACCAAATGCAGAGCAACTTCGGCCAAACCAAATCGAAACAATGAAAGATCAAATTCCCTCATGCTGTTTCCAAGGCGAGCTGGTCGCGAGGACCAAAAACTATTAATGCATTAAAGGCTTTGCCTTTTTCCTTACTTTCTGCGCCACCGCCACTTGAGTTGGCGAATTCCTAATTTCAAAATTTCCAAGCAAAACTGAACTTGGCTCCATTCCTAAATGGATGCCTCTAGTTCCTTACATCCCGCCAAAAAATGGCGCCGTCCACGTAGGGGCGGTTTAATAAATGCTAATGAATACTCCCCTCCATCCTTATCCTCTCCTTCCAAGGGTGCTGCGCCCTTTTTAGATTAGGATTAGTTTAGGTGGCATGTGTGTTCAACCTAGGCCTTAGTTTAGTCTTAGGTTTTTATTTTCCCCTTTTTTTTTTTTTTTTTTTCTTTTATTTAAAAATCCATTTAGGATTAATAATGTAGGATGCATGTTAGGACTTAGGATTAGTTTAGGTTTAATCCACACTAACCACTAACACTAACAATTTCCATCCCGCCCCTACTAACATCCATGTTAACACAAAGCAGGGCGTTCCGTCCTTCCGATTACATGCCAAGGCCACCCGTGTCCAGGCGTTTCTCGCCCCACAAGGTCCCGACTTCGACAGTACAGGGTTCAAGAATCGAACCCCTGTCGTTGGCATCTACGTGCTAGCTATTCACACCTGTAATCAGGCGCTGCACGCTCATAATAATCCTAGTCCATTTCAAGTGTGAATCAACATAGAAACACAAGAGGACCTCAGCATACTTGAATCAATGGAATTGATTCTGGGTATGCTGTCAATCAGCACAAGAGCAAGCAATTATACGACAATCTGTCGCCACATCAGCAAGCACACAAGTACAATATTTGCTGTTCCATGCAATAAATCACAATATGCAAGAATCCAAATTAGCAACACATTCTCTTAAGATCAAAACATATCTTAACATGTTTGCTTCCATTCCAAGAGCTATAACAGTATGTAAAACATTCACCAAGTTAACATACAAAATCAGAGTGTTACATTCTTCCCTCCTTAAAGAATCATCGTCCCGATGATCAGATTTTACAAATCAGGAGTTCATAGGACAAAATTCAGTTATTGTCCTTTCGTTCATAAGTTCATACCAAAAACAGATTCTCTCTTAAAAACAACGTTTTAAGACAACTGTACAATAGACTAATAATTGTCTAAATTTGGTAAAATTTTCAGTTCTCTGAATTTCATATTCAATTAAACAGATGAGGAAAAGTAGATCTCATTTCTTCGAGATTCTCCCAAGTTGCACTTTCCTCGCTGAACTGGTCCCACTGGACCTTACATTGGTTCACTTCGCGATTTCTCAAGTACAATGGCGAGTTCCCAACACTCGAATGGGCTTAACCATGATTATTCCGGGTCTTGGACTGCAGGAATTCAATTTAGCACATGTGATAGATCATCACACGTATTTCTTAAGCAAAGAAATATGAAAAACATCATGCATTTGAGACAAAGCAGGAGGTAATGCTAGACGATAAGCTACAGGGTTGATTATTTCAATAATTTCAAAAGGTCCCACGTAACGTGGTGACAACTTGGCAGCCTTGCCAAAGTTATGGAGCTCTTTTTCGGCTTCACCCGAAGAAAGACCTTCTCTCCCAGTTTATAATGCCTGTCAACCCGCTTCAAGTCTGCATAGCTCTTTTGCCTATTGGCAGCCTCCTTTAGATGTTCCCGAATCATTTTGATTTGCTGTTCCATTTCCATAAGGATTTTTGGCCCAATTACCTCTCTGTCCTCAACGCTGTCCCAGCTGACAGGGGTTCTGCATTTTCTTCCATACAATGCTTCAAAGGGCGCCATTTTTAAAGAGGCATGATAGGTGTTATTGTAAGCAAATTCTACCAGCGGAAGGTATTCTTCCCATTTATACTGCTGGTCCATACAATACATCCTCAGCATGT
Organism: Taxus wallichiana var. yunnanensis; assembly: GCA_018340775.1. Lineage (NCBI taxonomy): Eukaryota > Viridiplantae > Streptophyta > Pinopsida > Cupressales > Taxaceae > Taxus > Taxus wallichiana. The sequence goes on from CM031234.1 coordinate 1,033,095,465, forward strand.
CCTCTAAAACTTGATTAACTCTCTCAGTCTGTCCATCCGTTTCTGGATGATATGCGAATCGAAGTTTAATTTAGTTCCCAAGGCTGCATTAAGCGTTTGCCAAAACCTTGATGTCATCCTCGGATCTCTGTCTGATATGATTAATTCCGGTATTCCATGCAACCTGAAGATTTCATGTACAAATCTTCTTGCTAAAACTGGTGCATCGTCCTTTAAATTACCAGCAATGAAGTGTGCCACTTTGGTCAATTTGTCGACTACAACCAGGATAATGTCATGTTTATTTCTTGACATAGGCAATCCTTGAACGAAATCCATCGTTATCACTTGCCACTTATCTTTGCGGAATCTTTGTGGGGATCTGATAATCCGAGAAGGGTGCATATGTTCCTTTTTAACACGCTGACATTCCAAGCGGTGTGTTACAAACTCTACCACATCCTTTTTCATTCCCTTCCAAAAATATTGCTGCTTAAGATCAGCAAGCATTTTTGTGATGCCAGGTGTCCGAGAAAAGGTGAATTATGGAATTCAGTGAGCAATTTCCCTCTTAAGTCATTGGCCACAGGTACATATACCCGGTTTTCAAATCTCAGAACTCCTTCGTTATCAAAACGAAATCCCTTATACCTGCTGTCCTGCGGGTCTGCGGCAAGTGCTGATTTGACTTGCTGAAAATAGGGATCTGATTCTAAGGCATCTTTTACCTCATCTTTAAACTGAGTTCTTAACGTTATAAGAGCAGAGATATGCTTCCTTCGACTCAGAGCATCTGCTACTCTATTTTCCTTGCCCTTAATATAGCTTATATCAAAATCATATTGAGACAGAAATTCTAACCATCTTCGTTGCCTTGCATTCAGATTTGGCTGAGTAAAAATATACTTCAGCCCCAGGTGGTCTGTTTTTAATTCAAAGGGCTTGCCAAGAAGGTAATGCCTCCATATTTGAAGCGCATGTACTATGGCAGCGAGTTCAAGATCGTGTGGAGCATAGTTACATTCATGTAACTTAAGCTTTACTGCTTTCATAAGCGATAACATGGTTATTACGTAACAAAATACCCCCAAGGCCTTCTCTGAGGCGTCAATTCAACCATAAAATCTCCATTTGGATCAGGTACAGTCAAAATAGGTGCTGTAGTTAACTGCTCCTTTAACTTTTTAAAGGCAGATTCACATTTGTCTGTCCAGACAAATTTCTTTTCTTTCTTCTGCAACGAAGTGATTGGGGCAGCAATTTTTGAAAAGTCCTTAACGAACTTTCTATAATATCCAGGCCAAAGCCCATGAAGCTCCTTACTTCGTTGCGTTCTTAGGTGCGAGCCCACTCGATTATAGCCGTGATCTTTGAAGGGTCAACAGCTATCCCGTCTTTGCTTATAACGTGTCCCAAATAATGCACCTCGGCATTATAAAAGGAACATTTGGACAGTTTGCCATACAACTTCCTCTTTCTTAAGATTTCCAGCACTATCCTGAGATGTTCTTGGTGCTCATCGGCATTTTTAGAGTATATAAGAATGTCGTCTAAGAATACAAGCACAAACTTGTCTAAGTATTCTTGAAAAATGTTATTCATTAGATTCATGAAGGCGGCAGGTGCATTAGTCAGTCCAAAAGGCAACACCGTGAACTCATAGTGCCCATACCTCGTTCTAAAAGCTGTTTTATGAATATCTTCCTCTTTTATTCTTAGCTGATGGTATCCTGACCGCAGATCTATTTTTGAATAGACTGATGCTCCTCGCATCTGATCAAACAGATCATCGATTCTAGGAAGTGGGTATCGATTTTTAATGGTTGCTTTATTCAGCATTCTGTAATCAATGCACAACCTCAAGGTGCCATCTTTTTTCTTTACAAAAATTACCGGCGCTCCCCAAGGTGAGACGCTCGGTCTGATCAGCCCCTTAGTCAGAAGTTCTTGTAACTGAGCCTTCAGTTCTACCAGCTCAATGGTAGTCATTCTATAAGGTGCCTTAGATATGGGTTCTGTTCCTGGTTTGATCTCTATAGCGAAGTCAAACTCACGTTTGGGCGGAAGACCGTGATTCCTCCGGAAACACATCACGGAAATCCCTCAACAATGGATACTTTTCCATGAAATCATTATCTTCTATTTCATTTTCTGTCATTTTTACCGCATACAAAGTGCAGCCTCTGTTTTTAGCCCTCTTTAGTTGCATAGCCGTCAGTTTCCTAACTGCAACTTCCCGTTTTACACCTTGAATGACTCTTTGCTTTCCGAGATCATCAAGCAACAATTGTTTTTCATAACGATCAACCTTTGCCTTATGTTCACCAACCGATTAACTCCAATAATGATATCATATGATCCTAGAGGAGTGACATACAAGTCAACTTCGGTGGAGAACCCAGGCAGGTCAAGAATTGCCCCAAAAAGGCACATTTCATCTGTGTGGACAGCATTATTCCCATAATGCCTTTTGTCCATGTTTTATCCATTCTCGACCTTTCTTTTTAATTTCATAGCAAGTTTAGCGAAATAAAACATTACAGCAGCTCCGGTATCAAAAAGTACAACTACGGAGTTTACAAATAGCTTACCAATAACTTCATGGGCGTCACTTGCTTTTCACTTGTCGGTTAGACAACTGCGGCATGTATCCTATCTTTGCTTGTCGCGATCATCCTTCTTCTTGAGAGGGCAGTGATTCGCATAGTGGTCCTTTCCACGGTTGAAGCATCCTCCACTGGCCCTTTTCTAGGTTCAAATTTGTTACCCGACCTTAAAGTTATCGTTACGCTTCCATAGGACTTACCGATGCCATTAACTTTTGGAAAGCTATTCCACACTATTTACAGTCTGTTCATCACAGGTTTCTTGTTGTTATCTACAACAATTTTATTTTTCACACCAAACCTTTTCCAAGGTCCCCTTTTTGGTGCAAGAGACGAAGAAGGATTGGGAATCTTCTTCCTTATCTCTTCCCTGTGAGCAGAGATTGCTCTCAATTTCTGTTCCTGTCTGATTGCCTTTTCAACAACTCCATCCATGGTGGTTGGGCCGTGGACATCCACTTCGCCACCAATGATGGGATTCAGTCCCATTATGAATTTCCGTATTCTGAACTTCTCGTCAGCTTGGTACTGCGGCACATACTTAAGGAGTTTAGTAAACCCTTCCCAGTATTCCGTCACCGACAGCCTTCCTTGCGACCAGTTCTGAAATTCAGTCATTTTCCTATCAAAATAGAGTTGAGGCAGCCATCTTTGCCTAAAATATCCCTTAAATTGATCCCAAGTTATGTCTGATTCGACAATATTCAGCTCAACCTTACGGTTGTCCCACCAGGATGATGCTTCATGAGAAAGCTGATATGCTCCCCATATCGCTTTAGTCTCTTCAGAGAAGTTTCTTATTGCAAAGTATTTCTCCATTTCACTGAGCCAGTTTTCAGCTCCGTCCCCAAGAGTTGTTCCATCAAACTTTGGAGGACTTATTCTCTTTATATCATTTGTAAGTTCGGCTGCTAATCTTGCCCTTTTATTTTCAGGGGGATCAGGAGCAATTATATTATTATCATCAACACCCGGATTCCCTCCGTTGATGTTGTCCACAGGAGGTAGCTGATCATTTATTTCAGCTTCATTCACCTCCTCTTCATTGCCCATTGACTGCTGTTCCAGTACAGTCAAACGATCCCTCGTATCAAGTAGGGCAGCAAGGATTTCATCCACTTTTGGGCGATTCTTTGCTTCTCCACCTACTGACGGGTTATTCGCGGCATTCCCTCTTGTCACGACCATTTTCTCATTCAATAAGAAAATGTAAACTTTATTAATAACGTGGACTCATTAGGTCCAAGAGCTGCAACCTTCAGCTCTGATACCAAGATGTAACATCCCCATTTTAAAACACCAGAACAAGGGAATTTTTTTTTTTTTTTTTTTAAAATAACGTTCTCTGTTATGAATTATAAAATTCAAACACACGTTCGAGATTTAGTAATTGTTCTCTGCCCAAACCACACAGTTTGGATCATACAATTTCTTTCAAAAACGAATGTTCCCTGTTCACATATTTACAATATGGAACACACATTCAATGCCATTCAATCTCATAACAGATTCTATATCTTTGCTCACTAAATGACTCGATGAACTGCCGATCTTCCATTTTCATGGCTCGGAGTTTCAACGATCCTTCATTTCATGACTCGGCAACAACCGATCCTTCATGTACATGACTCGGCAACAACCGATCCTTCATGTCTGTTTATGCATAGTATATTTTATATACTTGTTCTCATAACCTTCCCCGGTTATCGAAGTGATCCATTTAAGAAGCCTATCTGAATATCTGTTACTGATATTCATCTGACATCCTGCATCTTAAATTAAGTGATAAGGACAACGCAACCAGCAATTGCGATACTTTGGCCAAAGATTTTCACATGCTTTGCATGATCATATTCCTGAATGTGATACACATCTACGGAATACGTCCTTCACTTCACTTCACCTGTTATCTAGAATGGTCTTTCCTGGTTCCTACCAGTCCTCATTGTTTAAGTTCCGTTTTAAACTTTCGATACCAGCCAGTAATATGAGCGGGTATAGGAAGGCACTCTTGGTAACTAAAGATACGCAGACATACGGTGTCGTTACCCCACGACTCCGTGTGTCTGATTACCTTTAGTATTCCGGAGTCACTCCGTATACCAGATCATACCCTATCCCCACCCCAGCTAAGATCTACACATTCAGCCTATGTATTCTAAATGTTTTAATTCGGGAGGGCATTGCGATATGTCAATTTGCACATGATGTGTCGTCATGAAGACCCCGTCTTCATGAAGACACCTTCTTCTTGTGTGGCGTATACCAATGTCTGCGAGAATTCTCCCAACGAGAATACACATCCTGCTCAAGTGACTTAGCCACGAGTTAATAGTTTAAGCAATTTTCAACATCCACGCTGATCCCTTGATCCTCGTTTCCGTTGCAGTTGTATATAACTAAGAAGGACTAAACTGTCCTTTAGTTCGTTATGTATCGTCTCCTTCGTACCGAAGGGTTACATTTCCTTACTTGGTCCATTTCTTAATCATTAGATTAAGCATTCCGTACCGACGGACATAATAAGTTTACCTACTAAACTTAACCAAGATGTTTCCAACTGCAACTTATTTCAGAATATTAACTTATTAGACGTCATTCAAACGAGGTCTAATCCTTGAGAAATGAATTCATTTATTTCCTTCAACATTATATAGTTAAGGATCATTAGTTATGAACATATGCATCCAATAACCTTTATTCTGAATTTTATCAAACGGGATCATTAATGAGGTTCGAAAACGAAGTTCGAATACTCCCAATTTAAATTGATATTCCTTAGCTCCTAAGCTAATCCTGAATACCCTCTGATTATAAAATCATATTCTTCTTAATCCTTTTTAATGTCAATTCAAAATTCATCTTTACCCAAGTATGAATTAATTGCATTGTTCAACTTAAAGGTTGTATTTAAGTAAGAATAGATATCAGTTTCAATTCAACATCCATCCAAGGATAATGAAACAATTCCAAATCAAGAATTAACATCTTATTCCCAATTTATATAACAATATCAAACTGATATAATTATTGAAAATATCACACTTGTAACTGTATTCAATATTTCAAGTCATAATTTGTACATTTGCCAATCCAGCTGATTGGGTATAATTTATACAAAGCATCCATACAACTCATGGACAGAAGAATATATTTTCTTCGTTCACAATTCCTCAAAGAGGAATAAAAGCAACGATTACAATTTAATTTACATTTAATCGAGAGACATCGAGAAAACAGACCAAGTCTTCATTCTAATCAAATTTCATCTGCAAAATGAATTGCAGGTCGATTGATAGGCCCAGCACATTAAGCACTTATCCTTAAAATAAGATGCTTCAACTAACTGTTTCAATAAAAGAACCCTGCTTTTATGAAACAACAACAAAACATCAATCTCGAAAAGCACAAAAGAGAGAGATCAGCATACCCACTAATTCATCAAAATATCATCACAACCAGCCAAGGGACTGCTGTCCCGTTTTCACATAATCATTGCAAGTATCAATTTACAGTATTTGCAAAGTTAGGAATACAAGTAGCTTGCTGCCTACATAGCATACAATTATCTTTTCCACGCCTTTCATTAATAACAATTGCAAGGAATGAAACTAACTGAAAATAAATCCATTACTTTCCTTTCCGTTCATGAAGCATGTTAATTTTAAGGCATTCAAGTACAACAAGAAAGCGAACAGCAATGCATATAGTAGCTCCCATCTAAGCACTATAAAATTCATCATTCACGAATTCCAGATTTCCAACTAAATGAAAGAAGAAAGATCATTTTTCTAAAACATTCATTCATATCTCCATTTCTTCCCACATGACTGTCCTAACAGTGGAATCCAAACGAAAATCAATTCCAGATAACAGTTCAGAGTGAAACTTACAAAATCCACTCGGAATTCACTTTCTGGCAGTGAGAATAGTTTCATTTATAAACAGCTTTAAAATGAAATCAAGAAGAATTCATCATCCATATCCATATTTTTTTTTTTGAATCAGGCTCATATAAAGATCCGAAACAGATTAGTACAACATTCGGTACATCCGAGATCAAAATATAAGGTTACATACCATATATTTGTCATAATAAAGAAAATCGTATTTCTTTCGCTGCATACTAAACAGAAACAGTATTTCAATCATGCAATCACTTAATCACATAATGATCTAATTCTTAGTAACGTACCCCGTTCAGAATAACATTTATTCATTACTGTTACCTACAGCAATCCATTTTTCTCATGACGATGAATTTCATCAGGTTAGAACAGCAGGCAGAAAACAAAGAATTCATTCTCTTTTCATTTCACTATGAAACACCATTTGCTCAAACGAAATCGAACACCTAATCCGTGTTCATCTCAAACAAGACAGCTTATTATAAGGATTACGAGAATGAGTCGTTCGTATTGAAAACAACTCTAAGCTGTGTACTGTTCATCCAATATCACAAACAACTCATATTCACTTTGTCCATACTTTTATAAGAGCAAACCCAACCGGTGTTAATTGCATGAGCTCGATAAAGCTAGAGTAAACTCGAAAAACAAATTAGATCCCAAAATTTTTTTCATTTATTTCCACAAAGATCAAATCAAGTTCGCACTTTCCGATAGTTCAACCGAATGACAAACCTCAACCTTAAAACGCAATGAAATCCATTTTTCTATTATAGTAAATAGAAATATAACCATTCTTTGCATAAAATTCAACCAAGTGGAAACTGTGTCAGCAGTCCATATAAGAAGGCCAAACAGCATTTATATATCACAGTGAAATCACCTTACTCTTTCAACAAGGAGAAACGAATTCCAGAGATAACTTTAAGAAGGAAAACAGTTATCTTTTACCCTATTTCACGAATACCCAATACGTAATCGCTTAGTTCCTACTCAAGAAAAGGTACAGAAATGATATTATTGATTATACTCCCTATGGTTCGAGTTCAATTACTCATAGTAAACTCGAATGCCACTTCCATCCAAAACCCAAACAATACAAGAAGAAGGAGCTACTTTCTTTAAAGAAAAATCTATAAGAACTACTTCGTCAATCATTATTCTCTTCCTTTCCGTTTGTTAACAATAAACGGTTGTTCAAAAGTGGAAACAACTCATAAAAAGAAAGTTTACAGTCACAATATATATATACATATATATATTCAACAAATTTTCCATTACTGTCAAACGTCCAGCACACGGGAAGATACATCATTCAAGAATTACAAGACAATAAAACTCAGCAGCTAAAACAATATTTCCATATTGTTTCCAAAATGACAGCAAGATTCAATGAAACCCATTTCATAGAAATATATATATGCGGCTGTTTCTCCACTTGTCTCCTTTTGTTTTCATGCAAGATCAGTTCCTCATATAACAGCAAGAAAAGATTGCAATTAAAGAAACAATTTCCCATAAAGGCGATTGCACAGCCTATTCCATTTTCGAACAACACGAATAGTGAAAGGAATATCCACATTTCAAACCATTTATACAGTCTACCATCAATACTGAAAATCATTTCCAACATGATTCGAGCAAGAACAGATCAAGGCCGAGCAACCAGAAGCAAACCTTCTTATCATTTTCCAAAGAAAAGAAGCAAGAACCAACAAAAATCCATTTCCAAATCAACTCAACAACAATCATGCAATCCCAACCCAAGAGCAGGGTTGTTTTAATGAAACATTTAATCAAAGCAAAGATTTTAAAGAGAAGGGCTTAACATGCCTGAGATATCTTTTTCGAGCTCAAGAAAACGTTGTTTGCAGCGTTTTTCTTCCACAACGGCAACACAATATTCCCAGCACTCCCTTCCTTCTTCTGGCTTTTCCACAGCCTCAAAACTTCCAAGAAAATGCCAAATGCAAGAGCTGGTTCGACTGAACCAGACCAAAGAAACCAAATGCAGAGCAACTTCGGCCAAACCAAATCGAAACAATGAAAGATCAAATTCCCTCATGCTGTTTCCAAGGCGAGCTGGTCGCGAGGACCAAAAACTATTAATGCATTAAAGGCTTTGCCTTTTTCCTTACTTTCTGCGCCACCGCCACTTGAGTTGGCGAATTCCTAATTTCAAAATTTCCAAGCAAAACTGAACTTGGCTCCATTCCTAAATGGATGCCTCTAGTTCCTTACCTGTCCCGCCAAAAATGGCGCTGTCCACGTAGGGGCGGTTTAATAAATGCTAATGAATACTCCCCTCCATCCTTATCCTCTCCTTCCAAGGGTCTGCGCGCCCTTTTTAGATTAGGATTAGTTTAGGTGGCATGTGTGTTCAACCTAGGCCTTAGTTTAGTCTTAGGTTTTTATTTTCCCCTTTTTTTTTTTTTTTTTTTCTTTTATTTAAAAATCCATTTAGGATTAATAATGTAGGATGCATGTTAGGACTTAGGATTAGTTTAGGTTTAATCCACACTAACCACTAACACTAACAATTTCCATCCCGCCCCTACTAACATCCATGTTAACACAAAGCAGGGCGTTCCGTCCTTCCGATTACATGCCAAGGCCACCCGTGTCCAGGCGTTTCTCGCCCCACAAGGTCCCGACTTCGACAGTACAGGGTTCAAGAATCGAACCCCTGTCGTTGGCATCTACGTGCTAGCTATTCACACCTGTAATCAGGCGCTGCACGCTCATAATAATCCTAGTCCATTTCAAGTGTGAATCAACATAGAAACACAAGAGGACCTCAGCATACTTGGATCAATGGAATTGATTCTGGGTATGCTGTCAATCAACACAAGAGCAAGCAATTATACGACAATCTGTCGCCACATCAGCAAGCACACAAGTACAATATTTGTTGTTCCATGCAATAAATCACAATATGCAAGAATCCAAATTAGCAACACATTCTCTTAAGATCAAAACATATCTTAACATGTTTGCTTCCATTCCAAGAGCTATAACGTATGTAAAACATTCACCAAGTTAACATACAACAACATCCAGGGGTGCTACCGATTTGCACAACACCCACACGCACATGCAAGTACACGTTTCACACATGCACACGCACACACATATCCAAACCCAAATGCACACGCACATGCGCAAGCACACGCACTCGCACACGCACACCAACACGCGCACACACACACGCTCACACGCCACACGCATAGGTACAAGCGCACGCACAGCAAGCACATGCACACGCACACGCACAAGCAAATGCACAGAGACACACACGCATGACGCACACGTGCACAAAAGCGCATGCATGCACACGAACACACACACGCACGCACACGCACACACATGAATACACGCACACCCACATGCACACGCACACACACACGCGCACTCGCACACGCACATGTACACGCACACGCAAGCAAACACACAAGCACACGCACACACACATGCACACACACACGCACGGACACACACACGCACACGTACACGCACACGCGAACGCACATGCACACGCACACTAACACGCACACCCAAACACACACACACATGCGCAAGCACACGCACACGAATACACACACACACACATTGCTGGCAGCATGGCACATACATGCGTGCATGCACACGCACATACACACGCACACGCACATTTACGCACTCTCACACATGTACACAAACACACACATGCACACGCACCCACACGCAAACACACGAACACACACGCACACGCACATGTATACGCACACATGCACACGCCACGCACACCCACACGCACGCACACAAACGCACAAACACATGCACACACACGCACACGCACAAGCACAAGCACACGCACATGCATATACACACGCACCCCCACGCACACGCAAGCACACGCACACACACACATGCACACACACACGCACACGCACACGCAAGCACATGCACAAATGCACATGCACACGCACACGCACGCACATGCGGACACGCGCACGCACGCTCGCAACCCAGCACACACACATGCACACGCGCACTCACACACACACGCGCACACGCGCACGCACATGCACACGCACACGCACACACCACACACACAACACGCACACACGCACACGCCACACGCACAGCACAGTGTGTGCGGACACGCGCATGCACACACGTACACGCACATGTACGCGCTCTCATACACGTACACACACTCGCACATCGCACGCGCACGCGCGTACGCAAACACACACACATTCACACGCACTCGCACACACACACACTCACGAACACATGCACACGCAAGCACACACGCTTGCCATGGACACACATGCACACACACATGCACACGCACATGCATATGCACACCCAAATGCACATGCATATGCGCAAGCACAAAAATTGCACACACACACGCACGCACGCACATTGCACACGCACACGCTCACATGCATAGGCAAAGGTGTACGATACAACATGCACATACGCACACACACTACGCCACGTGATCACTCGCACACGCACACACACACACAATGCGCACGCACTCACACGCACGCTGCACACGCACATGCACACGCACACTCGCACACACACTGCACACACACACACACACGAACACACGCACACACACGCAAGCACACACGCACACGCACACGCAAGCACACACACATGACACACACGCACACGGACATGTACGCACACTCGAACCATGCACACGCACACGCAAGGACACCGACACGCACACGCCCTTTGCACGCGCACACGCATGCAAGCACATGCACGCACAGCACACACACACAAGGGACGCCACGTGCACAGCAAGCAGATGCACGCACACGCAACACGCACACGTGCACACAAATCACGTGCACACGCACATGCATGCACACACATGAATACACGCACATCCACATGCACACGCGCACACATGCACACACACACGGACACGCAGCGCATGCGCACGCCACACGTACACGTACACGACATGCGCTCGCACACCTGAGCACACGCACACCCACATGCACATGCACACCGACTTACACACGTATACGCATACGCGCAGCTCCGCATGCCCACACGCACACGCACACTGCACACGCAAATGCACTCGCGCACTCGCACACGCCTGACAAGCACACGCACACGCACACGCAAGCGCATTCTCGCACACGCGCATACGCACATGCATTACACCGCAACGCATCAGCATTTACGCACACTGCACACTGCACCACCTTGGCAACGCACACGCTTCACGCACATGAAAATGCACACCCAACTTCATCACTTCATTACACGTATACGCACTCACTTCATACACGCATACACGCATATGCCACACCTGCACACATATGGCATGCACACTTGCTGATGTATACACACAAGCAGGGCACTCAAATACACATGCTATACCTTTTACATGCCGTGCACACGCACACTCACCGTATTAACATTGTGGCGGGTGCTACGCTTTTGATCTTGCGATCCGTACGCTGCCTTTACACACACATCGTAAGCATACCCATACGCCTTTATACGTACAAACACACGTGGACATGCACAAGCAATACGTAGC